>OW679198.1:104874015-105039531 GCA_940337035.1 Agriotes lineatus
GGGAATACTCAATTTACGACGGTACTAATAAACTGATTATAAAGTGAATTAATAAACTAAAAATATTAACTCGCTAATTATAAAACTCCGGTATAAAAGCATTAGAACTATTAGAACTACTCTTTTGTTCGTTAATTAAATGTTTATTCAATTATTCACTTAGAATTAATTACCACTACTTACCTTAATAGCAAAACCAACGTTACAGCTGAAGACATGGCGCTTCACATTTATTTAATTTTAAAAGTAGGAAAAATAGGAAAACATCGCGTAATTCGAAAACCTGAGAAGAGCTCCTCTACTATTAAATTAATAATATTAAAACGAGTTTCTAATTGAACGAATATACTAATCGAAACGAAGCGCTTCAATAATTTAGTTTTTCTTCAAACGGCAGTAAAATATGGCATTATACTGCTGGATTGATGGATGCTAAACAGTCACTTTATTGCCAAGCGGCAGATAATATTATCTGCCGCTGACGAGCGGCAGATAAAGTTATTATCTGCCGCTGACGACTTTATCTGCCGCTGACAACTATATCTGCCGCTCGTCAGCGGCAGATAATATTATCTGCCGCTGACGAGATCAAGTAATTTTCTTCGAATTTTGTTCACAAAGTTGTAAATAATTTGTGATAAAAACGTTTGAAGAAAAATACTATAGTTATTCGGAGCAAAAGTATCTTTATGTGGCTCGGCTGTACTTTTGCTCCTAATAACATAATATACTATTATTGCAAAATTATAAAAACTAGTATTAACGTCAGTATGTTCACGTTAAAATTATCATTCGGTGACTATAGTTAGTAAAATTCTAAATTCAAATATTTATTGGTTCAATATTCGCCACAGTAATTGATTTTACACAATTTTTTATAGTCAGTCATTAAATCAGAATATTTGATAATAAATCTGCGTTCTTGCCAAATTCCACAAACTCTAGTTACATAATGTTAAAACTCTGCAAGTAATCGCTGAGATAATTGTTAGTTTCGCAATTGCTGTACAGTTAAGCAAATGTACTTCCTTAATCAAATTTTCCGGTATCTCGCTCGTGTCGCAACATTAATCAATCATAATCCTCCTTTAGAATTTCGATTAATGGAGCTCTTGCAATCCATATTTGTCTTGGTATTTGTCAGCCGCTAATTTATTGTGGAGATTGACTTTAAAGTAAGTTGACGTTTCGTAACAGTTAATTTAATTCGTATAATATGTAAATAATTAAATTTGCAATGACAGCCTCTGATTAAACGTTAATAAACTCAACTACGAAAAAATCGTTTGTTGCTTCTACGACTGCAAAAGGTATGTTAATGAGATAAAAATCGTAGAGTGTTCTATTATTGTTTTTGTTATTATTATTATTATTATTATTAATAGACATTTCAAAAATACTAGTGCTTTTAATACTTACCGCGGTGTTATAATTTGTCAACGAAAATTGAATAAAGTTTCCATAACATTTTAAGAACTAAAATGTGACAGTTTATTATTGGCCACTAAAAATTATTCTATCTTAGGATTTTATCTAACTTCAGCGCTACATTCAATACTTTCAGTACAGCAACAACAACATACATTCATCTATCTATACGTTAAACTCATTTTTAAACTTTTTCTTGAGTAATCAAAAATTTTAGAACAAAGCAAAATGTCATTTAACATTCGTTAGTAACTATAAAATTAACTGTAAGTTTGTACAATTTTCATTATTAAATACATATTAATATGGTCTTAAAATAGCAAAGCATTTTGAATAAAATATATTTAACATGCAGCTTAATTATAATGGAAATAAAAAATATATTAAGTTACTTAAATCCATTTTATCATTACTTAATCAATTCTATTTCCTACAATGGTATATGCAATTCATCAGAAATTTTACTTTCTAACAACTAGGACAAATATAAGTTAGACAGAATCATAGTTATTAATTTAATTTAAATGTGAAATTATAGCGGATACCAGTTATTTTAATATTGTGATTGCAATTGTAGTAAAAATTGGTTGAAGATACTCATTTCTGAATTGAGTTTAGTTCTTACATATTTGTTGTATAAAATGGTTAATGATGTATAATCCGAGGCAGGCACATTAAAGAACTGTTAACCTAAAAATATGACTTGTAAAATTAAAAACGTCATAAAGGTTGAAAAGTAGGAATCTGTAATTTTGATTTTTCAAAGGAGCGACTTTCAAGGTTTTGGCAGGAATTATAAAATAACAAGAACAAAATAGTGGGTGTATAATTATAAATTTTAATGACGCCAATAAAAAATTTGAGTTAAAGATATAAAAATTCAATTTTACAATAATAAATACTGGTATGTACAATTAAGAATTGTAATACAAATAAGTGTGGTTTCAAAGCAGAAAATTAGTATAAAACTAATAAAGATCTAAAGTGTGCGTGCATAAAGCCTAGTCAAAAGGGGTTGCTGACTGCAATACAAGAATGAAACAGGATTTAGCTGGTGTAAAGTCCAATTTGCAAATTAACATATCACAATTAAGGGCGAAGAAAGAAAACATTATCATGTAAGTGTATACCAATTTCAATTAAACAAAATCAGTAAGTAAAAGAATTAAACTGCTATTTAAAAATATAGAATTGAATATAATGAAGAAACAGAAAAATACCGACAAATAAATTTAATTAAAAATAACAGTGTTCAATAAACAATATCTATCACATAGTTATAAATACCCATCTATGTAAACATACAGTATAACTAACATAAAATGGAGTTTAATACGAAATTTGAATTTGCAATAATATTTAAAGAAATTGATTTAATATTGAAAATACCTATTTATTATTACTAAAGAACAATTGCCTCATATTAAGTGTTATCGTTTTTATATTGCGTATGTTCTAATTAAATTCCGCAGTAAGTAACCCAAAGTGATAGAGAGTCGAATAATTAATTTGTTACAATTGCATTTTTAAGCTGTGGACAGAAAAGGTAAGAAGTAGAATAAAACGGTATAAAACCATGAGAATAATAATTAATATCAATTAAAATAACATAAAGTCATAAGCACCATAGCAATATATACGAAAAAAATTTCATAAAAACGTTAACAGACAAAAATTGCTATAACCACATACCTCGCTCAAATAATTAATTCTGAGAACTCAGAATTCTATTCCAATGAAATAAGTACATAAAAAAGTCTAAAGCTGTATAGAATCAAAATTTTAAAGTACTGCAAAAACGATTTAGATATTCAAGTACAGGGAGGGAGAATGAAGACCTCATACAAATTTAATGCGGACCCCATTAATATTTTATGACATTATATAGTAAGTACTAAAGGTTTACTGCAATTTCATCCATTTTGCACTGATCTTAATTTGAATTTTAATGGAACGGTAGGGAATTCCGGTTATGATTTTATAGAAGCCGTTAAAGCTTTTATGTGCGATTGCGTTCTTCGGTTCGTGAAGCTCAAACAAAGCGAACACCTATTAATCGCAGTTCAGTAAAAATTTAATTCTATTAAAATTATGGACCATCAATTCAAGTTTCGGACTTGCCGAATATTGGCTCGGTTGCATATCAGATTTTTAAAATATAGCAGCATTTTCCCAAGAGAGTTTTCTTGGACGTGGACAAAGCACCGCAATAGATATATCTTGACATTACACAGGTCACCCGGTGAGAGCAAGCACGGTGATGGATAATTCATATCTCTTACTAATGGTACAACTTGAGAAATGACTAATAAATACAGATTAATAAACCATCACCTACTGCGGACTTGCTCGTACGAAGTTGCCCACATAGCAACTTCCAACTTATGTAATTGAATTGAATTGAATTTCCTAGTTTTGAATAAAAGGCTAAGTAAAAAGTGTAACTACGTAAAGAATCAGTACACGTTCATTTTTAAAGTAGCATGCGTAACATTCAATTTAGCCAATGTACAAAGTTATTAGCATGAGCTTTGCATCAAACCAGTATTAGTTATGATCTAACCTTGCACCTCCAACATCACTAAAAATAAATAATGAAGTCGCAATTGTTAAAACACTGATCCTTGCCAAATCGATAATATCCGGAAAGACAGTTTAGAAGTTGTTTATTTCGCTTCTGTAGGATTTTTTTTCATATGTATTAGAAACGTCTCCGGTTAGTCTTACAATACTATTATTATGTATTAATAATAATACAGATGGCATTTGGGCATCCAAAGTGCATGTATTTAATTTGGTTTAAAATCTTTTAAGATAATATGTAGAGAACAGACTATACAAATTCTGTTAGGAAAATTCAACATTGCCAAGTGGCATGGCCATTTCGCAGTAATTAACAGTATCTTGAATAACTAAGGGATAGTATAGTATTATTATATATTAATAATAATACAGATGGCACTTGGGCATCCAAAGTGCATGTATTTAATTTGCTTTAAAATCATTTAAGATAATATGTAGAAAACAGACTATACAAATTCTGTTAGGAAAATTCAACATTGGCAAGTGGCATGGCCATTTCCCAGTAATTAACATTATCTTTAATAACTAAGGGATAGGTATGTTGGTTCTGGGAAAGAGGGGATAAGAATTACAATATGTACTGCTACTGAAGCTATCTATATTATGTAAATGTTACAATAGTGCATAAAATCTCTTGAATATAAGCTACAAGGTATTTACTGAAGCATTTATTCATTATTCAATTCCATACTAATTTGGAAACTTCTAACACTTACACAAGCACAGTTGAAATAGAACTAAAAGTGGCATAAGCTTAATAAAGAAAAATCTGGTGTGATATACGCACACAACTTCCTTTTACAGTGATCTTATAATTAGGCAAAAATTTTATTTTTAATTTTTAAGTATTTGTCAAAAATTTTCAAAAATTACAACTTCTAGAGAAACAAACTACAACAAGCAGTGTTAGTTGATGACACCAATTTTCTCTAAAATTTTAAGCTGAATTCGAAAATGTAATAATATACCGGGTATTCTATTTAAAATAGGAGTTATTAAAAAAAAATAGAAAAAAAAACAAAGGAAATCCATTTTAGAGGTATTCAACTGGAAAATCACCTATGTCACATCAATACACATTAAAAGTGTAATAAAAATGTAAAGTTTGGAAAAAATCGTAAGCCATTTTAGAGAAAATCGAAAAAAACTGAAAAATCACAAGAGTAAACACCATTCTTCCGGTTATGCGATTTTCTTCAAAAGCTTGCTGTGGCATCTACATAGTACACAAAATTTATATATGACGTTTCAATGCCATACCTCTTTTTCGTTTTTGAGATATTCTGTTCACAGACAGACACAAACAGACAGACAGACCAATAAACAGAACAGAACGGGACTCTAAAACGTGAAGATCTGTTGAAAACTCAATTTCGAAATTTTGGTGTGAATCCAATACTTTTTTTATTAAAAATTCTGGAATCAAAACGAAATATAAGAGGAAGAAAGAAAAACGAAACGAGAGGCATGAAGAATAAAGTTAACGAGATAACATTCAGAAATTTGAACTAAGACCAAACGGGCGAAATGAAGAAAGGGAAAATGAGGAAAGAAATAAACAAACAGAACAAATAAATATGGCAGAGATAGAAGAAGCACTAAGAAGCATTAGAATAGGAAAAGCAGGAGCAGACAGCATCAAACCGGAGATGGACGAAGAAGGAAAAAGGTGGCTATATTTAATATGTAAAGAAGCATAGAAAAAGAAAAAAATTCCTCAAGACTGAGAAAACAACATAATACCATCAATCCATAAGAAGGCAATCCTACAATTTGCAAGAATTATGGGCGATTTGTCTACCTTCAGTAGGATTTCAAGTCTACACAAGAATAATAGAGAAAATATTAAGAAATCATGTAGAAAAAAAATCTGGTGTGATACACGCCCACAACTTCCTTTTACAGTGATCTTATAATTAGCCAAAAATTTGACTTAATTTTTAAGCATTTGTAAATGTTTTTCAAAAATTACAAATTCTACAGAAACCGTACAAAGTAGAGCGTTAATTGAAGAGACAAATTTTCTCTAAAATTTTAAGCTGAATTCAAAAATGCAATAATATACCGGGTATTCTATTTAAAATAGGAGTTAATAAAAAAAAGAAAAAACAAAAGAAACCCATTTTGGAGGTATTCAACTTGAAAATCACATATCTCACAGCAATCAATATACACATTAAAAATGTAAAAAAATGTAAAGTTTGAAACAAATTGTTAGCCGTTTTTTAAAAAATCAAAAAAACAGAAAAATCGCAAGAGTAACCACTATACTTCCGGATATGCGATTTTCTTCAAAAGCTTGCTGTTGCATCTAGATTATACACAAAACTTATATATATGAAGTTTCAACGCCATACCTCTCTTAGTTTTTAAGATATTCTGTTCACAGACAGACAGTCACACAGACCAATGAACAAAACTAAAACGTGAAGATCTGTTGAAAACTCAATTTCGAATTTTTGGAGCGAATCCAACACTTCCTTTATTGTAAAAGGAAGTAAAAAACGTGGGGGCCAATAACTTGTCTAAAAAAGTTTACAACTAGATTATTTAACATGACAATCGAGTTACCGACACCTAGTTATGCCTGTTCTTTGCCCTTTTAAGGGGGGACGGGTGGAAAATGGGGCAAAATGGACATACGTATTATCAAATTTTGTGGTATCATTCTTATATACTGATGAAATAAATTTGCATCCACACACCGTTGTCGCCGAATCAATTTTAAGATCATAAAGTTCATATCAGCAGTTCAAAGATTCTTCGTTTTCGCTGTGCGGAGAGTTAAAGTTTTCTAAAAAAATAATTTATTATTAGTGAAGCCATTTAAACCAAATTTGGTACACAGTACACAGAGAAAACATCTTAAAATGTGATACTATCAAGCTCTACAATTAACCACTGGCGGCGATATGGTTTAAGCACATAAATTTTACTAAAATGTAACATGTAGAAAACTAAAAGTTACAAAAATAGACACATGCCCATGTTGCCCCATTTCCATCGCCCTAAAAGGGCAAAGAACAGGCCTAAGTATCGGCAACTCGATTGATATGTTAGATAATTTAACTTTTGTGTCCACTTTTTTGCTTTTCAAGGTACATTTCAACTGCACTACGTGCAAAAAAAACTAAAGTTGCGTATGGTAAATTTCATGTTGGTGGCCTTCGAACAATTTTATTCGAATTTCTTGGTAACTCTTGGAGATCTTTTGGCCATCACTAAAAGTATTAGAAACTTTTGGTAATATCTCTTAGAACATATTTTTATTACATCTGAGAAACTCTATAAACATCTGGTAATTTTTTAAATAGATATACTTCGCATTTTTAATAGTTTTTGGAATCTCCAGCAATTTTTTCAAAATCTGTAGCACTTTCTTGAAGAATCTGGTAACCTTTGAAAGGCTCTGGCAATTTTTGCTAATTGTGGAAAATCCACTGCAATCTTTGAAATTATTTAGTAAGCTTTCATGATCTCAGTTAACGTTTACAATTTTTTGGAAATACCTACAATAGTCATATACAATACCGCGAGCGGTCGACGAATTGCCGAAAATTTTTGTCAAAGTGTATGAGTGTTTATTGCTTCGACATAAATTTGAAGCAATAAACACGAATAAACACTTTGACAAAAATTCATGCAATTCGTCGGCTGTTCAACGAACAAAATTGACATTTCCTCTTTGAAAATAAAAATCTGTTGACGTAAAATAAATTGTTTGTCAAATTTGACATTTCTAATATCATATTTGATTAATTTTACAGGAAGTTAAATAAATGTCACCGGAAGAGAAAAAAATTGTCATTAAAACCCCGCTAGCGGAATTGTTGCACAATTTTACGCTGATTGGTGGCAAATGACATAAATACTAAATTATGATTGGTGAATAGTTAGCTTGGAGAGGGTGAGTTGAATAGTCTATGAAACTCGTTAAAAACATTTGGAAACACACCGGAACCATTTGCATCTCTAGTAGTCTTTGAAAACATTTCTTCGTAACCTTTACTAATTTCTATTCATATTTAATAATCTACGGCAAATCTTTAATAATTTTAAAAAATCTATAATAGAATTTTGTAAGTTTTGGAAACCCGTTGAAAAATGTGTGAAAAGTTTCGATAAATATCTGGTAAAATTTTAAAATTTCTTAAAATAGCCTGCAGTATTTGAAAATACGTAGCCATGTTTACCAATCTTTAAAATTTATTTAGAAATCGCTGATAATCCGTATTGTAGTAACATTTGTGTAACATTTGGTAATCATTGGAAACTGCTGGAAATTTTGATTATTCTTTACGAAATTTTAGCAATATCTGGAGATGCATATAGATATTTAGAAACATGGATAACAAACGACGCAAAATTAAAACACGCATCGAAATAGATAGAAATGTATTTGAAAAATTAAAAGATTTCCTTTGCAACAAACATCTTAACTTACATCTTAGAATAAGGATACTACGCTGTTACGACTTCTAACCCTGCTATATGCAACCGAGGCTTGGACCTTAAGACAGAATGAATTGAATAAAGTAGGTATAGGTCTTCAAGAAATTAAAATGAAAAGAGATGGTGCTACTGGAGAATGCTACGGATTTCGTGGATGGATCATGTCACGAATGCCACAGTCCTTTAGAGAATTGGCAACGAAAAAGAATTAATAAGAACAGTCAAACAAAGAAGGATTGAATATTGTAGGCATGTAATTAGAGGAAAAAGATACCGATTGCTCACGCTGGTAATAGAAGAAGAAATCCATGGAAAAAGAAATGTAGGACGTGGAAAAATGCCGTAGCTTCGAAACCTAAGGGAATGGTTTGGGGTAACATCAGCACAAGTTTTTATAATTGCTGCAAATAAGGTGAAGATAACTAGGAGACGGAACACCAAGAAGAAGAGAGAGATTCTAATAAAACCGAATAAAACTTAGCAAATATGGGACATGTTTAGAAATTTTATGGGACTATTTTTAATATTTGGATCTTTACGAATATCCATTAATCCTTGGAAAAAATTGATACATCTTTGTCGCAATTAATTAACCGACAGTGTAGAGAGTAACAATAATATTTTGTGAATTTTCCGAGAAATATTAGGGAAAACGGCCAAAATGAATTTCAACAGCACGTATCTGAACACGAGTGGTTAGAAATAGAGCGAGGGGTTGACCACCAGGTAAAATTGTGTACACTAAAATTGCCAATTGCCAAAAATTACCAATAAATTACCAAAATTACTAAAAAATTACTAAAATTGCCAAAAAATTACTTAAATTATCAAAAAATTACTAAAATTGCTAATAAATTCTCAAAACTACAAATAATTACGCAATTGCCGATAAATTGCCAAAATTGACAATAAATTGCCAAAATTACCAATAAATTATAAAATTGCCAATAAATTCCTAAAATTACGAATGTTTATTTATATGAAAATTATAGGTATCTATGAGTAGCTATAGAACTGTTGAATATACAGCAAACTTTTTAATTGCGTAACTGAAGCTTAATATTATTGAAAATACGTATCTTTGGACGTTTTGTCATTTTATGGTTAATGTATTTCCAAGAAAGATTGTTTCCAAAAGTAGTTCCAGAAATTGACTTGTTCAATATCGAGATACGCTGAGTCCTTGGGGCTGAGGGCTCGATTTCAAGTGACCGGCTGGCATTGCAACTTTACCATCATATTTGCGCGCTCAGTTCTCAGTTGTCTTTTGTTCCTCGTTATTGGTGTTCACGTGCATTATGGAATCAGAAGATCAGTTTTTTGAGTTCATTGAAAACAATTTAAGTACATGTTTTCCCTTGTTTGTTAAAAACATATTAAAAATCAACGGGCTAGGAAACAGAGTGTCACTTGGAGCAATATCCGAAGATGATTTAAACGAGGTGGAAGCTTTTGTTAGGAATGATTTAATGGACTTGATAGAAGAAAACCAGCACGAAGAGTATTTTGGTCCATTTTATTAAAAAAATCCACAGAAATTCAGATTTGGAATTGGTCATAAGAAACTTATTTTGGCCGCGAGAGATTCGTTGAAGTCGTCTAATGGGGATACGGTCTCGAATACCCTCAAACTATCGACTAGATCCTCGACAAGATCTCAATCTGCAGCAAGTATTGCCGACTCTATCCCGGAATTCAATGCACCGTCAATCATTGCGATTGACCTGAACGAACAAGCAAAGACCGTGAAAGTTCTAATTTTGAATTGGGTTAAATCTGTGATGGAGAACAAGAAAATATTGGAGAAAAATTCGACATCGGTGCTAATGGAGAAGATGCGTGATTCCGAGTATGAATGCAGCCAAAATATTGGTGGAGGTTTAAAGTGTTCGATCCAGTGTTCTTTCTGCAAAGTAAAAATTAAGGTAAGTGGAGTCCTTACCTTACACTTTATCCAAAAAAGTATGTATGTGGCGGAATGGTTCATTTCTAATGATACAGGCAAGCATACAGGCCGCAATAGTGCGAGTATTTTTTATTATACCCTCATTTTGAGTAGAAAATGAAAGTTACATACAAAAGTTGTAAATACCCTCGCTAAACCCTGATGCGAAAGAAATTTGAAAAATTATTTTCGTCTAATTACGCAATGTCTTAACCTATTGCAAACTCTTTGGAACGTGTATAGTGTGCTTTTAATATTTCCCAGAATTCTCTTCCATCCGGCAGGATGCCACCCTTAACTTAAGGCCAATCCGATGGGTACTACCCTGCACCCTGTATTCATACTAAAAACACTGAATTTTACTCTTGCTTCAGGGAAAGCAAATGAATAAAAATGGAAAATATCACTGGATGCTATCAAATTTTTACACGCACTTTTTGAAGCATGTCGAGAATAAAACGAAAAATCCAAATGAGGCTCAAAACAAGCTTCAACATGTGAAGAAGGGGAGTGAACAATCAAGTATATTATCTTTTTGCACTTCTGGCTCCACTTCTGGTTCATCCATACAATTAATCAAGGAACAGTCTAAGAAAGCAACCTCAGGAAATGTAGATATTGAAACTGAACTCGAAATTGAAAGTAATGAGGAAATAGAAGAAATAACCTTAGTTCAAACCCATAATTCACGAAAGCGGATTATAGAGTCAGATTCCGATGAAGAAATTATCTTTCATAAAGAGCAAGATAAGAATTTTTGTAGTAGCAGGATTACAAAGGCGAGTAATCCTGCTACATACCTGATGAAACGCCAACCCACAATGTCTGTCGTACCCTCGATCGCCCCTGAAAACCTTCAGGCTGAACTGTCCACAAATAAAAATTCGAGAGGCTCAAGAGCAAAGCGAAGTAGAGAGAGGGTTAAGAACCAGCCGTTAATTACAAACTTCTTTGGACAAGTGGATGATGTTAAAAGAATATTCCAGGAAAACGAAGAACTCAGAAATTTCCTACTTGAGCAAGCGTCTTTTCTGAGAAACTGTACATCCAGGGAGACCCAGAATACATTGGAAAATGTTTCACATTTTTTAAATTGCTTGATTCAAACAACCGTTGCAAATGAAAATAAACCTAAGAATTCAAATAGATTTGACGACGAAATCAAACAGTTTTGTTTATATTTATTTATTGTCGGTGGAAGACTGCTGTATGAAACTTTGTACTCAAATCTACCACAGGCAATTCCATCCATAACAACTCTGAGTCGACATTTAAATGCTACTAATACAAATGCAGATGAAGGTGTGCACCGATTTAAAGAACTATCTGAATTTCTTTCAAAGCGAGGCTTACCAAACTTTGTATGGATCAGCGAGGATGCCACAAAAATTACCGGTAGAATTCAATACAATTCCAAAAATAATAAAGTAGTTGGCTTTGTAATACCTACTTCCAATGGTTTGCCAAGGAGCAATTATTTCGAAGCAACATCCGCTCATCAAATTCAAGAGTATTTTCTCAACGAAAAGAAAGCTGAATATGCATATATGGTAATGGCACAAGCTCCTATTTACAAGAGTCCCTCATTTTGCCTCACTATATTTGGAACTGACAATTGTTTTGCAAGTGATGGTATTACATCATGCTGGAAGAGAATTAAAACGGAAGCTAGGCGTTATGGTATTGAAGTACTAGGGTTCTCAACTGATGGTGACCCTAGGTGTTTGAAATCCATGAGAAACTTGGCGTTACTGCAACATAAAGGCGAAGAATCGTGGGAATGGTTCCAAATGGATTTGAACAGTGGAGAATTATGTGTTCAAGACACTGTCCATATAGGAACAAAATTAAGAACGCGACTTCTAAAACCAGATATTATTTTACCTATGGGTGATTTCTACGTCACAACCAAGCACTTGGAGGAGTTATTATTAAAAGTTGGTAAAGATAAGCACCTATTAACTTCTAGTGACCTGCGCGGAGAAGACAAAATGAATTTTCGTGCAGTCGAGAATTTGTGTGCACCTCAAGTGGCCAACCTTTTAGAGGAAAATGTGGAGAATAGTGCTGGAACAGTTGCGTATCTCAAATTGATAAGATTTGCTCTGCAAGCCTTTCTTAGTAAAGAAATATTGATTAGCGATCGTATCAAACTGATTTGGTATGTCACATTTTTCTTAAGAATTTGGCGATCTTGGCTACGAAGTTCCATTGAATACTCAATGACCAAGAACTTTATTTCACTAAATTCCTACCTGTGTCTTGAGCTAAATGCGCATGCAATGATAAAGTTAATAAGGAAGTACAGAGATAATGAACTTCTACAAAACGAAACAGATTTCTCGACATGGCTTTTCAGTTCGCAACCGTGTGAACAAGCATTCAGGTCTACTCGCTCTTTAACCTCGACATTTTCAACCATTGTCAACTTTAGTATGCTCGACATTATTAATCGAATGAATAAGATTGAAACGATAGTAAATACAGTAAACGATCTATCCGAGAGCTTTGTGTTTCCTCGAGAACACAAAAAGCGCAATATAAAACTTGGAAATGAAGAGAATATGAATTCTGCAATTCGATATCCAGATGATAAAGAAATTGAGGCCATTTGTATGAATGCCTTAGAGGAAGCTAAAGTGGATTGCCGTATATTAGGTATACATTGCGATGACGACAAAAACTGGTCTGATATATGTCTTGTTCCTAAAACAACAGTAACCGATAAAGCCGAAGTTGAAAACGACAAGATAGAAGATGAAGAAAGCGACGTGACTAATCATGAACATGAAAATTCAGCAACATCAACCATGACTTTACTAAGAATGAACGAACTAGCCGATTTAGAAACCGAAAAGGATGAGGTAGATCAGGATCGTATCATATTAAACGATACAGATGACATCAATTTTGTTGATCATAATTTAAAGGAAATAGATGTGAGAAGTCCTTTCGTAAAAGTAAGGGTTAACGATAACAGCACAAAAACTATTCGTAAGGTGTCATTGTGTTGGCTCCTGAATGAAAAACACCAAAGGTAATTTTTCAAGGTCCTTTTGATTACCATTATTACAGTCGATTATTTTTGCAGGGTCAGTACCGATTGCCTACTAAGATTTAAGAGTCAGTCCGCTAAGAAGATAGCTCAACACAAGTCCACACAGTCTGTCACAGTATACCTAGAGTGTTAGTATGCTATCTATTACTCTGATGCATGGTACTTGGGACGAATCTTAGAATTTTTAGATGGAAATTTGTTTAGAGTAAAATTTTTAAAATCGTCATTAAACGAGTTTGTTTGGCCAAAACAAGCAGATATTCAGATCGTTGAACAAAAATATATATTTTTTGGTCCTATTACTATGGAAGGGGTGTGCCCAATGTTTATTTCCAAAGTAGATTAAGAATCTATTCACTCTTTGTATAAAACGCTTAAGCGAGATTTCAAATGAATCGGGTTTTAATTTTAAGTTTTACTTTGATAATTATGGTAGAATTTGCCTCTAGGACACAAATGAAGTTATTTCATTATCTGTAATCGCATACTTACGCTGTGTTTGTTCATACACTTTTTTGTGAATAAAATTAAATTAACTGTATTTTATTAAGTTGCAAAAGGTAAGTTCTGAAAATTATGTTTTATTTTTCTCAATTGTCTACCTTACATAGCGCAGTTATTATACATTTAGAGCCCGTGATCTTCCTTCGTTTAGCTTAAGTACCACCACATTTTTAGTTACATTAGGTTACTACTAAAACGTTGAATAAATTGCTGAGAAGTTGCCAAAATTGCTAAAAAATTACTAAAATTGCCAATAAATTCTTAAAATTACAAATAAATGACCGCAATTGCCAATAAATTCTTAAAATTACCGCAATTGCCCATAAATTGCCGCAATTTCCAATAAATTACAAAAATTGCCAAGAAATTACAAAAATTGCTGGCAATTGCTACTGCTTGTACACAAAAATTACCAGGTGGTCAACCCCTCGAAATAGAGTTTATTTCTCGAATGGGTTGGGACAACTCCGAACTATCCTAACAGAAATGTATGTATGTATGTATGTATGTATGTATGTATGTATGTATGTATGTATGTATGTATAATCTGTAACCTCATTTACCTTGCGGTGTAGAGGCTGGTGCTTTATGCGCTGGCATCTGGCGGTACAATGCTCAACTTGCCCCGGATTCGGGATACAGAGTTGGAGCGCGCCTTTGGTGCTTGCGCAGCAACCATTGTGTGAGCTGTGTGTCTTGGTGATATGCTGACCTTGTTACTCTATCTCTTAGGTCTGTGGTTCTGAGTACAGCACAGTTAATTTGGTGCCCAATTGTGAATGGTCTCACTGAGCCCGATTCTAATCGCCAAGGATGCGGAAAAATTCCGACCCCAGCGGGATTCGAACCGAGGACTTGCTTAATGCAAGCCTGGCGCTTACCCATCTGCGCCACGCAGAAATAATATTATAAAAATTAAACGGTATTTCGTCAAAACATTGTTATAAAAATAAATAAAAGACTGTAAGTGGTTATAAGAGTAAGGGGAAGTAATAGAACATATTAAAAAAATTAAATTCTTTCTCTTTGTTGTTTTGTATCGAAAGATAAAAAAAAACTGTTCCTCAGCGGGCTGTGGAAATTCAACGTATGAATATGTTGGTGACACTGTACGTCAATGTCAAATTTGAGGTTAGCAGGTTAGGTTTTTCGTCAGTCTACACAAAATGACGCAAAACCAAACCTGCTAACCTCGAATTTGACATTGACGTACAGTGTCACCAACATATTATTCATACGTTGAATTTCCACAGCCCGCTGAGGAACAGTTTTTTTTTTATCTCTCGATATATTCTTTCTGATTGTTTGAAGTTTATTTGTTAAATTTAATGCAGTTTTGAATGCATAAGAGACCCGAAATTGCAAATTACGTTCAACTTAGGTGGCATTTTTTTTGCTCACCAGTGTATGCTACATGGAACATATTGTACTTATCTTCCATTTTAATAATTATGTTCAGTCAACTTACATAAGTACTAAACCTGCACAACAGGTACCAGTAAAGGTTCTACAGCACATTATGAATACGCAAAGCAAACAGAATTTTTCAATAAATTTAGATCCCGAAACTATTAAACTGGCGTACAAGGAAACAAAATATCCTCAAAACAAATTTAGATTGTTTTGGGGACCATTTCTAAATTCAATCTCTTAAAAGACAACCGACACGGAGTAACAAGAAGACACGCTTCGTAAATACCGCAGCGATGTCACTGTCAAAATGTCGACTTCAGTGAGGGATTTCCGAATTCAATACACAAGGAGCTGCAAGATCGCGAAGGATTATAAATTCGTTTGGAAAAACAATTGTGCGGTCGCTCGATAAATAATTACACCTTAACTTTATTCCCACCGTGGATAAGCTAATGCAAACTTTTTCTTAAGTGAAATTGGAAAATACCGAGAGATCAAATAAATTTATAATTAGAGTCGTCTGTGATTCGTGTTATAGGTTTGGCAGTGCTAAAATGTATTGTTAGTCTGTGTCAAATTCGAGGTTAGTAGGTTAGGTTTTGTTTGTTATTTGACACAAACTGATGCAAAACCTAACCTGCTCATCTCGAATTTGACATAGCTTCACAGTGCTACCAACAATACAGTAGTGAGTGACCTGATTTTTATCTCACTAGTGGGTTTTAGTTTACCTCACTAGTGGGTGATTGGCCACTTTAGAGGTGTAAAATCGATATATTGTAATAGCCTTCTAACTAGGAGGTGTTGGATAATAGTAATTTACATTACAAGACCGTTACTTGGGACTTTATGGACGAATACGGTCATTAACGAGCGAGCGAAGCGAGCATGTTATCCGTGCGAGCCAGTAATGTTCTAGTAACGGCCGAGTATTGTACAATGTTTTATGGTATTTTGAATCGTAAACACATTTTTTTACAAAACGTCTCTTTAGGGGCAAGATTGATAAAAATGTACGGGCAATTTGCTTGCCCGTAAAGAGGCTCTTTATGCGTAGAAACAGAGCTCAGTAAACGGGCATTTACGATTCAGAATACCGTAAACGCTCAATCGCCTTCACAGGTTATTAGTAAAACAATAAAAATAAATGTGTTGGTTATAATTACCACGAATACATTAGCATTTGCTTGCGGTTCGCAATTCTGTTTTAGTTATTTTAAGAATAAATTTTATATTTTATTGCATTCTCAGTGCATATCTAAAGTAATTCAAAATAAAGATTAAGGTAAATTTTAGTAAGAATTTAATTTTAAATATGTTCAAAGTAATTCCTGTTTAATTATAATAATACATTTCACTGTACCTTCTACCTACATTTATTTTCTGTTTTCTGAAAAATGGACAAAAAGTAGTCCGTTTTCTTTAATGCGCTAGAACTGGTTGTGAAGTATTTATTACATTAAAATAAAAATTATTTATTCTTTTAATAGAGGTAATATTGAGGTAGCTTACAAGTTTTGCGTCGCAATACTTTCGAAATCGAAATCATTTAAATATAATGTTATATGTGTCCAACGTTAACCGTTTTGAAGATATTAACGATTTTATTGATAGAAAGTATGTACAGTGTCCGCCAGTAGAACGGTCAGTAGTACTTGTCATGCCAAATTGAATCACGTATTTGAGGATTTTACGAACTACCTACTAGCAGTACTCAAATGTGCACTAATAAATAGGAAATATTTTGTCGAGACATCTTTAAATCAGGGCTCTACTTTGATTTTTATCAGTCCGATTAGCAATATTTAAATGTTACCTTTAGTGCAACGAAATTTAACGCTGTAGACAATGGAACATCGTGAAGCAGGCTGCATTTTGGAGAGAAATATAGAATTATACTGGGGAACCGCTTTGGAATATTGTCAAAATGTTTTAACCTTGTTGTGGGATACATATTGATCAAGTGACAACCAAGGTGAATTTTTCAGATTTTAGCTGTTTTATATTAGCTGTGAGAGATGGGAAAACCTGAAACAAAATTTATACTACCAAAAATATATGGAAAGAAGAAAATAAACTTCAACCAAAAACGAACAAACTGGTGGCCAGCAGAATTAAAGAGAAAAATTAGAATGAAAAAAAAGTATGAAATAAATACAATAAAATTAAAGCCATGAGACAAAATTGATTATATAAGTAACACTAAAAAGTGAGACGAAGATAGCAGTAAGAGAAGAAAAATGCAGAAGCTGGGAGAAATTTGGAACAGAAATAAGACGATTTCAATGATGATAATAAACAATTCTGGAATCGGAACCAAATATGAGAGGAAGAAAGAAAAGAGAAACCGAGGAATGAAGAATAAAGATAACGAGATAACATTTAAGAGATACGAAATACTAGAAACATGAAAAAAATCGCTACACTGAATAATTTCAACAAAGACTAAACGGGACTAACTTTCTAGGAAAGTCCTGCAGGAAAGACCGACCAATTTAAAAGCAACGTTCTAGCAGAACTTAATCTGTGAACAAACTTCGTTCTGAACGCAAAAAGAAACTAGGTTTAGAAAACAAAAATCCAGTCCAGCGCTGATACAAGAAATAAACATAAAAATGAGAAACGTAGAAGAAAATTAAATCAGAAAAATGGTTGAATTTCGGAGTATGAAAAACAACATTAGAAGACAGCTTATTAAGAAGGTCTTCAATTAAATTTGTAAATTTTGAGCACCCTGTTTAGTTTTAAAACCCAGAGGACAGAAAAAGAACAATTGAACAGTTAACGTAATTACAGATTTTAGGATTTTGGTGTATTCGATTTTTATTTTTTGTAGTAATCTCATTTCATTTAATACTGGAATTAATCTATTTATCCAACACCTAGTTATAAGGCTATTACTAGATCGATTTAGTGAGGTAAAAACCATAACCCACTAGTCAGATAGAAACACTCACTACTGTATTGTTAGTAGCACTGTCAAATTCGAGTTTTGCAGGTTAAGTTTTGAGTCTGTCTATGTCAAATAGCAAACAAAATCTAGCCTACTAATCTCGAATTTGACATAGACCGACAATATACTTCAGTACTTCCACACGTATAACACGAATCTCTCGGTACTTTCCAATTTGTCACTATGATTTTTCACGACTGTCAATACAAAATGTATGTTTTTAGATAGTTGTTGAGCTGTTGGATAAAACTGTGGATGGCACGCGTGCGTTATTACAAATAATTTACTCGAGAAAAGACCCTTCCCGGCCTGGCGGCATCGAAGGCTCAACTTTTCTCTCGTGGATTATTTGTAATATAACGCACTTATATCATAAATAACTATAATGCAGTTTTCGTTTTATCGCGTTTATTATTTATTGTATCTAAAACAATTGGATTTTTATATTCTAAACCCGGTTTGACGTTATATTTGGAGAGTTCAAGTCGAATTCAAGTGTTTAAATTAGCATTTTAACAGCTTGTCATCACTTTAAATAAAGCATCTTACCTTTTTTCTTTAATACTAAAACTCGAATTTTCGAAAAACGGCTGCATTTAGGGTTATGAAGTAAACCATCGGAAGAAAGCTGCTTATACAGGATTTTCAAAAATATACTGAGTGTTCCATTAAAAAACCGAAATTATTAAATTTGCAAATTATGAGTACCTTAATAGTATAGCATTAGTAGTAGTAGTAGTAGTAGTAGTATTTATTCATCATAATATACACCGTGGTGCTTAGATATGTCACAATTCCAGTTATATAAAAATATAAAAATAAAAAAAATACAATGCATTTACAGAAATAGTCATCTACAGAAAAATACAGTAACAACAAAAATACTAAAGTCAATAAAACAAGACGGTCTTAATTTTCAACAAATCTGAAATCGGAAAGTTCATAGTAGACATTGGCCAGAAGATGTTTTTTAAGCTTAACTTTGAAGAGTTTGGTTGGGGCATTTTTGAGAGTACTAGGAAGCGAATTAAATAATCCTATTCCGAAATTACTTCGTTTAGTGGACGTTAGTCTCTGCTGCGGAACCTGTATATCGCCTCGACTGCGGGTGTCGTAACCATGGGCATCGCCGTTTTTTGTATAATCGCCATAATGTTCTTTTATGTGTAATAGATTACAATATAGTATTGCTGACGGTAGCGTTAATATGTTATATTTTTTAAACAATGGTTTACAGCTGTCTAACTGACTCGCTCCCGCCAACACTCTCAAGGCTCTTTTTTGTACAATGAAAATTTTTTTAATATGTGTAGAGGTACCCCAGTTTATTAGACCGTACGTCATTACACTATGAAATAATGCGTGGTATGCAGTAATGGCAGCATCCAAGTTTACTCGATTTTTTATTTGTCTAATTATATAAATTGTTCTTGATAACTTAATTGAAAGATTGTCAACATGTGCTTGCCAAGTTAGTTTGTTATCCAACGTAAGGCCTAAAAATTTGACGGTTTCACAGATATTTTGTTTATTTGAAAATAGTAAAGTGGTAGTTTTATTTTGGTTTAAACAAAGCTTATTTGCCTGGAACCAATCTGAGGCTTGGTTGATAATGTTGGTTTGTAACTGATTGACTAGAGTTTCATCTTCTACGTGGTTTGCAAAGGTCGTATCGTCTGCAAATAAAGTCGTGAAAACTGGGATGGCATTAGGCAAATCGTTAACATAGATTAAAAATAATAACGGTCCCAATACACTTCCTTGTGGGACACCATGTTGAATTGAAGACATCTGGCTATACTGACCTTTGCAAAATACACATTGAGATCTGTCAGATAAGTAGGATGACATTAGTTTTAGAGTTACTCCCCTGCAACCGTAATACTCTAGTTTATCGAGTAAAATGCTTTTTGAGACACAGTCGAACGCCTTACTTAAATCAAGAAATAGTGCAAAGGAAGCCAGAGTCAATATTTTCTTTCACTCAATTGTTTTTGTATGAAATTCCTGGAAATTCAGCATTTTTTGCATAAAAGCGGTAATATCTCCAAAACAGTCAATGCTGGATCCATTCAATCATAATCATCTTCTGCATGCTTTGAGTTACCACATCCGTTGCGATACCACAAAAAAAATTTTTTTTTTTAATAGGCTAATAAAATAATACGTATTACATCAATGTTTGAGATAAAATAATAAATAGTTAAGTCAATAGATAAATAGCTAAAATCACTATGAACATACCAATTAAGATTTAGATTAAACTATTAAACAAATATCTAAAAACCACGTAAAAACCTGAATTAGAGCAGACGATCACGGGAATTGATCCCACGCCCTTCCGAATGCTAAGCAGACGTGCTAACCACTAATCCACAGAGCTCGATAGAAACATTATTTTTGTCTACTGTATATAATACAGTTGTAATAAAACAACACTGAAATATGGTACAAATATATGATAGAGAATAATTGTACTGTCAGTAAATATAATTTTTGAGATAGCAACTATACTAATGGTATTATGTAGCCTATCTAGGAACTGAACGGTTTTATCAAAATTGTCCATTTTTAAGGTACTTATCTCAATAATAAGTTAGAGTAGCGATGTTAATAGTGAAAATATAGTTTATCAAGCAGTGAACCATTAGAAAAAGAGCAATAACGTTGAAAATGTGTTATTACCTTGACACCTTCACACTGCAAACTTCTTTTCCGGAGACTTCAGCAATGGTAGTAGATTTCAAAACATCCGCTTGTTTGGAGTTTAATACAAACCTAACTTGTCCCTGCTTTAATTTGAAGAATTCCCGAAACGTCTTGTCATTGTGATTTATAGTGATGTGAGCTTGAAAAGTTTCATGAAAAGTTTCAGTGAAAAGTTTCAAATTTTATGAAACTTTTCAAATTTATAAGTTTCACATGTTTCAAAAATTTCCAAAAGTTTCATAAGTTTCAAAAGTTTCTTATAAGTTTCAAGTCGGTATTACAGATTGCTAGTGAAGTCAAAACAAAGCAACCTAAAATACATGAAATTGACGAGAATGAAGAAGAAGAACTTAGATTTACAGATTCATAAGAATCGATTGCTTCTCTATCTCAAGATGAGGAATGAATGGAAGTCTATACAATAAATATGGCAGAAGTTAGTAGTGACGAGGTAACAACTGATGCCTATGGTGACATTGAATTAGAAAATAATGAATAAAAATAGGTTTAAATAGTAAATACTAATTTTACTTATACAGTGAGGTCGTAAAGTTTGGAATAAATTCAGTATTTCCTAACGTGTACGTTTCCGGCTAAAACGCTCGGACCCGTCGATTCTTAGTTTTATTTGAGCATTTTTTGAAATAAAATGCATACATACAGGGTGTCCCGTGTATGAGGTATGGCGTTTCGATGTTTTTTTAAATAGAAACCCAATTTTTTACTTCCTTTTACAATAAAGGAAGTATTGGATTCACCCCAAAAATTCGAAATTTAGTCCCCGGAACCCGAAAAACATATTTTTTTTCATTGGTCTGTCTGTCTGTCTGTGTGTCTGTCTGTCTGTGTGTCTGTCTGTGAACCGAATATCTCAAAAACGAAAAGAGGTATGGCGTTGAAGCTTCATATATAAGTTTGATGCGACATCAAGCTTTTGAAGAAAATCGCTTAACCGGAAATATGTGTTTCCTCTTGTAATTTTTCAGTTTTTTCGATTTTTTCAAAAACGGCTCTAACGATTTTTTTCAAACTTCAAATTTTTATTACATTTTGAATGTGTATTGATGTGAGGTAGGTGATTTTCCAGTTGAATACTTCGAAAATGGGTTTCTTTTGTTTTTTTTCTATTTTTTGTATTGACTCCTAGGTTAAATAGAACACCCGGTATATTATTATATTTTTGAATTCAGCTTAAAATTCTAGAGAAAATTTGTCTCTTCAACTAACGCTCTATTTTGTACCGTTTATGCAGAATTTATAATTTTTGAAATTTTTTGACAAATGCTTAGAAATTAAAAATAAAATTTTTGACTAATTATAAGATCACTGTAAAAGGAAGATGTGCGCGTGTATCACACCAGATTTTTTTATTACGGAATCTGAAAGAACGCATCTTTTTACTTACGGTAAGGTAATTTTTGGGTATAGGTCACATTACCAAAAATTAAGAAAAAAAAGTAATTTTGCAAAATACTAAATTTGATTTTAAGAAGTGTGATTTTATGCTTTTATCAATGACAGCAATCAACAGAAAATATATCGGTCGTCTTAGTTACTGTCAGGCAGACAACGGTGCACAATTTGTATATTTAATTTAGTTGTTTTAGAAATTACAAAATTAGTATTTTGGAATTTTTAAATTTTTTCTGAATTTTTTATCATCTGATCTACCTATACTCAAATCAGCGTACCGTAAGTAAAAAGATGCGTTCTTTCAGATTCCGTAATAAAAAAGAGGGTTTCCATCTAAAAAAAACATTGATAACGCCATACCTATACACGGGACACCCTCAAATAAAAATAAAATCGACGGGTCCGAGTGTTTTAGCCGGAAATGTACATGTTAGGAAATACTGAATTTATTCCAAACTTTACGACCTCACTGTATATATTATTTTTAAAAACTGTGTCTTGTAATTTCATAATTTGTAACCCCTTTTAAGTAAAATTAATGTTCTGTTTAAATATTATATATTGGTATTACTGTATTAGATACTTTAAAATGCTGAAAGCTACTTAAATGTACAGGAATCCTAAAAGTTTCACAGGTTTCATAAGTTTCAATGTTTTCATGAAACTTTTCATGAAACTTTTCAAAATTATAAGTTTCATGAAACTTAACATCACTAGTGCTTTATTAACAAACTCTAATATTCTTCTTCAATTTGTCCTTTGAATAATTCGTCAATAATGTCGATGAGTGAAAATAATTGAAGAAGTTGTTCTGTATCAGGCGGTAACCGTAAATTGAGTTAAAGAAAAATATTGCATGTTAAGCTGTCAAGATTTCGTTTCACATTGTACCACATTTTTTTACCTATAAAGAAGTAAACGGTGATAATAAATGAAATAAACCCTCATTTAAAAACTTGAGTATACTGTTCGCATATTACGAGAAAATTACAGAACAGAAACACACTGGTAAGTATTTCGTAATACATTTTTCCCATGCCTTCATGTTCATAATACAATACCACCAATCTCTTTACTTTTACAATTCTTGGACAATTAACAATTGATGGAACAAAAGTTCCTAGTTAACTGTGGCCTGTGGCAATATCTAACTTTTGTGCGTTATTACGTTAGGTCAGGATAAAGATTATACTTCGTATCTAATATGATTAGCTATGCCCATAAGATATACAAAATGCACTTCTTCGAATAATTCCCAGTTTTCAAGCTTATTAAAGGTTGATATTATATATTGCGACTGCAGCGTAGTGGAAACAAATGAATACATAATTATTAAATCGAATCGGCAATTAATTCTAGATTATTTAACAAATAGTTACATGGCAGCCTTCTATATAAAAAATACAAATCGTTGATGAGTAATTTTTATTGTCGTATAGTCGTACAAGGCCAAGTACGACAATACGACGGGTGTCATTTGTTGGCGAAAATGATTTATTGCAAAGCTATAAGCAATTGTTTATTACCTTGGCTAAAATCACTTTTTAAACATATATATATGATCCTGTCTGTTCTAGGAAGAGATTAAAATGGAAATTTACATATAAGCTCTATCATATTAAATTTTATAAATGAAGGACTTTTTAAATATTACTTTATTATTAAAACTATCTGACGTCGCCTCGTTCAGTAACATTAGTCTTCTTGCTACAACAGTTCTATGTTAAAATATATTAACTAAAGAAACAAGTATATGCTCCTTATCGTATATTAATTATATTAATTATTGCCATTATGAGAATGAAACAAATAAAAATATAATTATATACTTGCCATATTCACAGTCATGCAAGTTAAGCTTCGCAAGGTCTAAATTAATTATACATTAGTGCCATCATACATATCCACACTATTTATAAATATTCTCAGTATAGCATTGTTCAACCATAAGCCCTTGCACAAATATCAGCTTATCAGTGCAATAATAAAAATGCCATGCAAACACGCAGATAAACGTAAGGTCAACATGAAATTTCCATAAGTACGGACGATAAACGTACCAACCCAGCCAATTTTTCTGAAGCGTGAACCACAAACAAATGCACTTTGAGCATAACCTAACCTAACATAATGCAAGCTGTCGAGTAATCGCGGAATACATCTAAAAATATGCAACCGGCGCCTTGAAATAACTGACAATCGCACTTACTTTGTAACAATATGCAGAATCCACTGTGGCAAGTTATAAATTCACTAAAACCCAAAGGACATCGGCATAAACAAAAACCACATTCACGGACCACGAAACGACACACGCTCACCACAGCGAACACAGCCAACTAACGCGAATGTGGAGATAAAATTTTGATATCGGACTCATGCACGAGACTGCGCGAGCGAGCGCCACACAGCGCCTGCGTCCACGAATTCAAATCTCATAGTTCAATACTCGTGAAGATTTAGATTTATATTTTCGATAAATTTGTACTCACAAGTTTTGCAATTTCATTAAAGACGTTACAGTAATTGGAATTCTCAAAGTGTTTAATTTAAATACTAGATTGTCTGATTACAAGTTACAATATTTAAGCTGAATATAATAACTGGCAATGTCAATGTTGAAATATTTCGACGTTATGAAACCAACCAATAATATCTGCTAGTGCTTATTTATACAGGATGTTTTAATAAGCATCGTAGTTTCCTATATGTAAAAAGTTTGTTTCTTAAAAAAAAAATTCTACCGATTAGCAGATGTTCTTAACATCTTACTTTTAGTTATAGGGAGCAATAATGTTAACGTTTGTATTTCTAGTTTTCCGTACCACAATGTGGAGAATATAATTCCTTAAATTTTGAGCCAATCATCATCTCTTAAATTTAAGACATTGGCCAATAGGACCTTCTACCATATTGACAATATAGCGACTCGCGATTTTCGATTTGGTACGAGTAAGATCGTCTTGTTTCACGTGTCAAATGAACTAATTTAGACATGTCAGCTGACGTTTCGACGTTAGGTCGTGCGTTTTAAGCATAAAAAGCTACAAAAAGTGTATTTCGGCAAACATTGATCATTAGCATTGATACTCAGGTAATAAAATAGTATTACGGTCCCTCTTCTATATATTTTATATCATATTTTCTTCCTAAATATAAATCGTAGTATGCCTAATAATCTATAATTTTTTAAGAATATCATTTCGTGATAATCCCAAAGCTGAAAATACAACGAGTCCTACGAACTGGAATTATAACTCATAATACCTATTCATCAAAAAATTATCGATAACAGGTATACTACTTAGGTATTATATTACCCCAGAGAATTTAATTCGGTGAATTTCGTGCCAATCAGTATCTCTTTAATTTAGGACAATGGTGATAGGACCTTCTACCAAACTCTCTTCCTAAATATAATTCATAGTACGCCTAATAATCTATAATTTTTAAATGTATATTGTTTTGTTATAATCCCAATGCAAGAAAATCCTACAGACTCGTATGTTTGGCTTTAGAATTATAACTCATAGTATTCATAAAAAAAATCATCGATAATAAGAGGACCCCAGTATAAAATATTATCTCTCTCAAACTGAACGAAACAAAAATCACCAGAACAACTGATCGTCGTAACTTAAAATAATTAACGACAATTGTCAGTTTGACAGTGTCAGTCAGTATTTCCATTATCATTTCAAAATAAAAAGAATTTCGGATGACTCGAAAACACTTATTTTAAATGTTATAAAATACTTCGAAAATGAAGAAGGTAATCATCATCGAGCAATTGAAAACGCTTCAAAAGCATTAAAACTTGCAAAGAGTACTTTATACAAATTGAAGAAAGGATGGAGAGCTTCCGATAAAGAATTCACAGAAAATATGTTGCAGAAAGTCGCTGTTGCCCAAACTAAAATCGATCCTTGGATGCTAAACCATATTCCTGACATATATAAAACTAGTGAATCACCCGAGCTACGCTTCGTTTCGCTAATTACACGATTTAATTAAATTAAATATAATAATTTTACTTTACTTTTTCGCACTTTTTTTGAAAATTAAAGCCGGCCTACGATCTAAATCTAAAAATTAGCAAAATTTTAAGCTATCACACAATTTAATATGTCCAGTATCTTCGGAGGAGATAGCGAACAAAGATACATACATACATACATACAAAGAAAGAAACCACCGATTTTATGGTATAGATATACGCTGACCGAAAACCAGTCAATACAAAAAATATACATGAACAACTAAAACAACAGTTTCCACTGGTAAACCTGTCCAGTTTCACCAATAAGGAAGCGGATAATACAAATTGGATTCAAATTAGAAAAGAAAACAACAGAAATTATTTAATGGAACTGCCCAATATTAGATTTAAACGACTTTTATTTTTGGATTGTTACAGAAAGGCAAAATAAGAAAATATTTTTCAGCCAGTATTTTTAGATAAAACGTGGGTATTGAGTAAAAGTAGTGATAGGAAGACTTGGCAAGATGGGTCAAAATTTACGCAAAGTAATAATTTGGGCAGCGGTTCAAGATACGTGATAGTTCGTGCTTGAAACAAAAAGGGTTGTATCAACAATGCATCTTTAATATTTAAATGTAATAGAAAGATTGGAGACTATCACGATAACATAAACACTAAAAATTTTGAAAATTGGTTTAAAACAAAATTTATTCCGAATTTAGAACAACCATCGCTAATAATCATGGGCAATACCAGCTATCACAGTCGTCTATAAAAAAAAAGGAATAGGAAACGTCTTGTGGAGTGGCTATTGAAAACAAACAGCAAGGAATTTGATCAAAAATTAATGAAACACAAGGTCTGAGAAATTGTGTGTAAAGGAAAACTACCGGAAAATCATATCATTTAGATAATTACCCGCATAGTTGGAGACATCAAGTTTTGTGAATACCACCTTACCATTGTCATTTCAATGCAATCGAAATGGCATGGTCTAAAGCAAAACACAAATATGACGAGCAAGCAAAACAAAAAAATGGTTCACCTATGGAAGTACTGGCTGTATAGGACAAAGTTATCAAGGAAATTCCGGCTGCACGCTGGAAAAACTACAGAACACATATTGAAAATGTAATTGAAGATGCCTGTCAAACCGAATGTGCACTAAATGTTATGGATATTGAACCATTACTAATAAATACTTCTGAGGACTCTGATGAAACTTCGGAATCTGAGAATGAATTTAATATGGAATAGTTTTTCTGATAATGAATTATTTTTTGTTTAGTAGGTATCACAATTAAAAATAAATTGGAACACGTTAATTTTTAATTTGTACTTTTTGTCAAGTTGCAACTTTATTGTAGTTTTTGAGGTTATACAAATGTCAGTATACCTGTACATAAAGTAGGTAAGGAAAAAATTCATTATCTAGAAAAGGAAAAGCTTTTTGGAAAAATCCTCGGACATGTCAACCTTTGTTTTAAGATGCGCATCTTTTGACGTTCTAGTCGCATTGGTGACATTATTACTGTTCCGGATATGACGTTATCGACATTTTTTTCAAATAATAACCTCTATTTTTGACAGTGTCATTTGAAAGAGCATATTTTTCTGCATACAGCACATTAAAGTTTTGTCATGTTACAAAGGAAATTTTCGGCAAAATTAATGTTATACATACATACATACATACATAATCCGGTTCCTCTTGTACCCGTGGGGGTGTCGAGTGTTAGCTCCCTCTACTCGTTTTCCTGCTGTTTCTTGACAAATCTACGCCATTCTTTTCTATCTCTTGCCTTGACTTTAGCTTTATTCCATTCCATACCTCGCTTTCGCAATATTTCTTCTACACTCTCACTCCACGTTTTCCTGGGTCTTCCCCTTCTATTCTTTCCTACTGCTCTCGTCTCCCATACCTTTTTCACTTGTCTGTCACTTGTCATTCTTATGAGATGTCCTACCCATTCCAACTTCTTTTCTTCTCGTTTTTCTTCTAGTGATTGTAAATTTAATTCTCTTCTGATGTCTTCATTCCGTCTTTTGTCTATTCTCTTCAGTCCGAGTACTTTCCGTATATATTTCATTTCAGCGGCCTGCAGTCTCTTCTTGTGTCTTTCATTTACTACCCAATTTTCGCTGCCATACAGGATTGTGGGTAAATATATAGTATTGTACACTGTGATCTTTGTTTTCGTAGTAATTTCTCTATTGCTCAGGAAGTTTCTGTATAAAGCATGATACACCCGAGTTGCTGATTGTATGCGGCTGCTTATTTCGGCTTCGTTTGTTCCATTGCAACTAATGGAAGCTCCTAGATATTTAAAAAAAACAAAAATTAATGTTATAATGATTTAAAATTAATTTATTTCATACTGATGTCAAAAATGACATTTTTTGGATTATTTATGGTACAAAAAATGGAACATTAAAGTCCTAGTACTTTAAAGTAAAATTTTAAAGTTCAAGTACTTTAAAATTATACGTCAGTTGTTGACATGCAATTTGAAATGATTTACAACTTTTTATTTAAAATTCATTAAACTTGTAGTATAAAATAAACCGTTGTATTCACCACTAACGAAAAGTGTTTTTAAAGGTCCTCGGAAGTAATTCCGTCCTCGGCTAACGCCTCCAACTTTCTCGTCCTTTATAATGCCACTTTTCGTTCTAGATAAATAAACTACTATTATTTTATTCAGTTAATTGAACAAACTAATTAAGTGTTGAAACTGAAGTTCTTCCTAGCTTTGTAAGGGTCTCTTTTAGCAGGCCACTGGTAAGAACGTATTTTCTAAGTCCTAAAAAACCACTTTTTTTATTACAGCAAAAAAGACATTTTACTTTTTTTGATACCTTGCTGAGTTAGCTGTTATGTTGACGTATGTCACAGTTTTGAAGTTTACATTTTATTGATTCACTTCTTTTCGAAAAAATAAAGAATAAAATGCGCCTTTCTGTTACTCAGAGGATCGAAATTGTGATGATGATTGGATACGGTGACAGAGTAGGAAAGCAACAAGAAGTAGTTGGACTGTTTAATACCAAATACCCGGATAGGCCCATAATTCAATCAGCAGTAAGCAAAGTTGAAAGGAAGTTTCGAGAAACTGGTACTGTTGATGATCGCTCTAAAGTTGGGCGTCCTAAAATCAATGAGGAGACCAAATTGAACGATTTGTTAGCTGTGGAAGAGAATCCGCACAACAGCCTTAGAAGAATTAGCCAAAATCAAGATATCCCAGTTACAACTTCACATAAAATTTTAAAATTGGAAAAGTGGCATCCCTATAGGATAGCTCTGACTAGAGTTCCTAAATATTATAAGAGTTGAGACAAACTCGGGAATAGATGCTGATTGGCTGTGATCCACTGCGCATGTGCAATACGTATCACTAAAAACCGCAGTAAATTTAATCGATCTTATGGAAACAGAATCGTGACACGGACAGTTTTTCTGTCATAAACTTAGATAACTGAGTAATAAGATGTTTCTTACTTGAAGAACTATTTGTAAAACGGTATGTAAACGTATTTTACTTTCCAATAAAAATTATTACCATCAAGCCTTTATCAAATACGTGTGCGTAAAATGACGGGTTGATGTATTTTTGGATGCAAACATCGATTGGAACAAGGGTTCATATTGAAAACAAGATTGGGTGGTTAAGGAACATAAATAGACCAAATTGGACACCTTTAATAAGATCCCGAGTTTGCGAATTCCATTTTGATGAAGCGCAATGGAAAAATATTCGCGTAGATGGCAAAAGAAAATTAAAACAAAACGCCGTTCCAACTTTACTGTTGCGCAGTAGAAAGTATGGAGTACATCCTGCAAATCTTCCTGTACCATCGGCATAGGCGGAATAAACTTTGTTAACTGAGTTTTCAAACAAAAATTAAGTTGCAACTCAAACAGAATACCCTGTGTGTACAATAGAATAGTGCTATACCTACTTCGTTTACGTTGTCTCAACTCTTTATAAAAAATTACTTATATAGGATCCGTAGTAGATACCTACCAGTGTTTTCATAAACGCATTAAATTTAACATTTTTTGACATTGTCAAAGTGACAAGTAATTAAATTCATAGGTGACACATACTAAGAAAGACACATCTGGCCTTGTATGCTATCATTTAATTCGGAACAAAAATGGCCGTTGACATTCGCGTTGTCTCAACTCTTATTTATATAGGAACTCTAGCTCTGACCCAAGAACTTTCCGAGGACGATCCAGACCAACGTTAATGGATTTGTGCAATGCTCACCCTTTGCTAGTAAAAAATATTATTTTCTTTGATGAAGCTACCTTTACACTGACAGGAATAGTAAATCGGCAGAATTATAGGTACTGGGCTAAGGAGGATCCAAAATGGATGAGAGAACATCACACACAGTATCCTCAGAAAATAAATGTCTGGGCGGCGATTGCAGAAAATAGAATTATTGGACCCTACTATTTTGAAGAAACCTTAAATGGTCTAGGTACCTCCAATTCCTACAGGATTATGTTATACCCAATCTGGTAATCTTATTTCCTAATGTAAATAATCCTGCTATCCCAAATGAAAACTTATGGTACCAGCAGGATGGTGCACCGCCGCATTACGCAGCTGATATTAGAAGGTATCTTGACCAAGTATTTCCCAATAGATGGATAAGTAGGCGTGGTTCTATTGAATGACCCCAAGATCTCGGGACCTTAATCCATTAGATGTTTTTCTGTGGGGCCATCTAAAGAATGTCGTATACAAAACTAGACCAGACAATATCGAGGAATAGAAATGAACGTAACAATATTTCTCAAGAAACTGTGTGTAAGATCCAACGAGAATTTATTGACCGTCTTCGATAGTGCCAGGGTCAGGAAGGACTTCAGTTTCAACACTTAATTAATTAGTTTGTTCAATTAACTGAATAAAATAAATTAATTTTAAATCACTATAATATTAATTTTATCGAAAATTTCCTTATGTAACATGACAAAACTTTTGATGTGCTGTATGCAGAAAAATATTCTCACATATAATATCATAAGAGCATTAATTCTTTCCGGAAATTTTTTGAGTGCGTTCCAACAACGTCGTTTAATTTGTCTGAGCGGGACGCGAGGGCAAACTAGGACGTTGTTGGAATGCACGAATAATAATTTCCGGATATGAATTAATGCTCGAATGCAGATTTGGTAAGAAAATCGTAACGACACAAACCTTAAAAAGAAGTAATGTCTACCTACAAAAAATTTCCAAGAAATTTTTGTTGTTGTTTTGGTTACGGCTCGTGAACTAATTTTGCTATTGGTCATTAATGAGTGTCGTACGATTTTTTTTCAAATGGCACTGTCAAAAATAGAGGTTGCCATTTGAAAAAAATGTCGATGACATCATATCCGGAACAGCAATGATGTCACCAATGCGACTAGAATGTCAAAAGATGATATTCTTAAAACAAGAGCTTTTCCTTTATAGATAATGAATTTAGTTTATGTACACACTGTATAATTTGTTATCAAAACTGTGACATTTGATGAATTAATAATACACCTACGTTTAGTAACTAAAATTAGAGATAGACAGTATTTTTTTCCGCTGGGGTAATATTTCCACTATACTTATTATACCGGGTGACCATAAATGGTTGCGACTTTTTTTCGTAGGTTGACACTGTTTACGTTGGTGACATTGTAAGTTTATGTCGAATTAGAGGTTAGCAGGTTAGGTTTTGCGTCAGTGTTGACACAAATTGACGCAAAACCTAACCTGCTAACCTCGAATTTGACATAGACTTACAGTGCCACCACCGTAAGCAGTGTCAACCTAAGAAAAAAAATCACAACCATTTATGGTCACCCGGTATTACCCCTAATCATTCAAAAGATGGATATTGAATTAATTATTGTAATAAAAATGCCCAGTTTAATCTAAGGATTAAACCTGAATCTCCAGGACTCATGATTATATGTATTTATTGAATGGTATCAAGCAGGAACTTGTTGGTTAGGTCATGTCAAAAAATAAAATCTATAATTAAAAAACACAATACCCGTCAAAAGATGCCTTCTGATAAACAAACTCTTTGTGCAAAAGTAAATCATCTAACGCCCCCTACTGTGCCTTAATATGTCCAAATAGCCATATTATCTTCCACATTAAATTACTTGAAAGTATAATAAATCTTTGCATATCCAAAATCCGTGTGCAACTACAAGTTACAAGAAATCAAACTAATGGAAAACGAAAGGATGACTAAATTTAGAACATTTAATTACGACGAAAAATTATCAACTGCGTACGAAACAGAAAAAATATCTGGATATGAACTAGTTCTACAGGACAGTCCAAGTGCTTCTAATTCCAGCACTCAGCACCTCTTCAAATTAAAACGTCCAACGCTAACAAGACTTTGCGACCACTGCGGAAGATCAGCCAGATCTGCTTCAGCAATTGCATCGACTGTTTTACAGGATACTGGAACGATGATTGAAGAAGAATAGACTGATGTAATTTATGAAAATAAAGTCCGAAGGGTTTGTGTGACTATTTACAGTTTCCGAAAATATCAGCTGAAAACAAGGATGTCCAAAATTATGACAAATTGCGTCACAATCGCGCTTCTTGTGCGTTATAAAGAAGCTATACAATTCTGTCCCATTTTTTATGTTTACCCTGCATCTGTTAGGTCTCATTTTCGCCAATGATAAAGCCTGAACTATGTGCAAATTATTACTTTTATTTATTTCGCAGTTAAAGCAAAAATAAACAACATTTTATTTTTTTCGGTTGTTCACTCTGTACAGGGCCCCCGTAAGGGCTACTGGCGCCTGTGTGTAAAAAAGGATTTTGGCGCCCCTTAAGGCATTTTGGATCATGTTTTTTTATTTTTTTTTGAGGTAGGTAGGTAGGTATGTGCTTGAAATAAAGCAAAAAACTGAACTTTAGAAGTCATATTCATTTGTAGACTAAAATATCAAAATGAAACAAACAGAATAAAATCATAACAAAATAAATTAAAATAAATTCTTGTTCACACCCATTTTAAAGCATTTACTTAACTAATGGGGTACAGACACGTTGTTTATAAATACTAGAAAATAACCCAAAACTAAAAATCACATTAGGAACAAATAACAGAAATATTGCCTAATGTCTACATATATATAAGTACTACTTTCTACTTATACTTAGATATTTTAAAAAATATGCAGATTCTTCTGATAACAAATACCTAGGTAGGTAACTACGTTATAAAATAAAAAATGATAGCTAGGTACAATAGAAAAATAAAAAATAGCTATTGTAGTAGCGATATTTTCCGAGACTTTGCTGTTGCAAATTCATTAATTACATCGCTAAAATTTATACCATCAAAATTTTCTTGTTCAGTTGCTAATATTGCTAGCCCAGACAATCTTTCTTGAAGCATTGTCGATCTTAAATAATTTTTAATGATTTTTAACTTTGAAAAAGATTGCTCGCCGGAAGCTACAGATACAGGCAATGTCAGAAGAATTCTTAGTGAAATGCTTACGTTTGGAAGGGTGGAGATTAAATTGTTTTCAAATATATATTGTAATAGTATTTAACATTACAAGCCAGGTAAAACAAGTTTTACTGGCGATAGGATTGGGATGACTGGCGAGCCGTTAGGCGAGCCTGTCATATCCTTGTGCCAGTAAAAATGGTTACCTGGCGTGTATTGTTGAATGTTTTATTTGTTTCTCACTTGTAAATAACTAGAAATTTACAAGCAACTAAATTCATCAATATGCCACATACTAAGGAAGACAACTCTGGCTTTGCACGCTATCATTTATCTATGAGCACGCTTGTAAAATATAACTGGCTAGCCAGTAAAAAATTTACTGGCTAGCCAGTTAAGAAACATTTTCAAGGTGAATACAGTGACTTGATAAATTGATGTTTACAAGTGAGGAACAAATAAAATACTTAAGGGGTCAGTATCATCAAGTAATGAAAACAACTTTAACGCTTTAATTTCATTAAACAAATCATTGGAGTCTATATCCTTATTATCCTGATCTGTCAGTCGTTCTTCAAGACCAGAACAACGTTTTAAAAGATCGCTGTCACTTAATTTGAATATGTCGCTAAAAATCCGAAAATATTATCATACTCATTTAATAAGTCAAATCGGTTTTTTAGAGAGCTTAAAGTTTGATCTATAATTTTTAAGAAAAAACTAATTTTAAAGGCGGTTTTTGGATCATGAGGGATCTCATCTCGGTGTTCATAGTCAAATAGTTTTGGTTTAAATTTCCTCCTGACCGTTGGTAACGGTGGAAAGTCTTCTTCAATTTCGAGAGAGAGTGCTACTTCTTTCGCTTGTACAAGAATTTCTTGAAATGATTGGTCAGATCTATATTGCTGGAAGTGATCAACTAAATTCTTTAGGTAGGTTTGGCATACTTTAATATTAATTGTAGCACTTTGGATTTATTTGCTGACAATATTTATATGAAATAAAACGTCATGCCAAATAATAATTCCACAAATAAATTGAAAATTTTGTACATACGTTAAGAGGGAACTCGCTTTATGTCTTGCATCAATGTGAAAGGAATTATCTTCAGCTACTTCTAGAAGACTTTCGCAAACCTTAAAAAAATAAAGTTTAAGGGGCTTTATTGCATCAATTCTGCTGGACCATCTTGTCTCACTTAGAGGCTTTAAACTTAACCCGGGGACATTTTTTCTCATAACATCCCACCTTTTTGTGGATGACAAAAAAAATTATATAACTCTAGCACAAGATTAAAACAGTTTATTGTAGCATCTGACACCTTAGAAGCCTCATTTACTGTTAAGTTCAAAGTATGAGCCGCACAAGGTACAAAAAGAGCTCTCGGATTCGCATCAAGAATGCGTTTTTGAAGCCCAACATGCTTTCCCTTCATGTTTGCCCCATTATCATAACCTTGTCCCCTAATATTTTTTATATCTAAATTTAATTTTTTCAAAATTTCTGTCACAAATGTATATATCCCTTCCCCTGTAGAGTCCAGTATTGGATTAAACGCAATAAAACTTTCCTTAACTTCAACCTTTTTTGAAGTCTTGTTAAGGACAACATACCTCAGAACAAGACTAATTTGCTCAGTATGACTAGTGTCTGGTGTACAATCTAATATTATTGAAAAATATTTTGAACTGCGAACCATTTCTAAAATATTATTTCTACTTTAGACGACAATAATTCAATTATTTCATTCTGTATTTGCACGCCTAAATAATGAGTCATTTTAACAGATTTTTTTGGGAGTTACACACTCGGCTAACGTGCTGTCTCATCACTGAATCAAAAGAGGCAATCATCTCAACAACTTTTAGAAAATTTCCATTATCATGTTAGAAAAGTAATTTAGAAGAACCTTGAAATGCCAAGCATTGTGTAGATAAATACTTAACAATCGCAATAATTTTTTCCAACACGTCGCGCCAATATTATTTTCCGTTTCTAAAATCCGCAGGTGATGAGCATTAACAGTCGTAGATGTCTCCAACATTTTTTTTTAAATTTACCCAAGTGTTCATATAACTGTTGTGTAAAATTGACGTTTCGTGTCTCTTCATTAGCAAAGACAAGTGTTGCCAATCAGATACTCCATTTGTATCACAAAAAGTGTTAGGAGTTTTACAAAACAACTTGCAACAAAAATAAAATACAGAATCTTTAGAAATAGAGTAAATAAGCCAAGTCTTTTCGACTTTTTCTCCATTTGCTAGACTTCTTACAAAGTATTTGCACGAAAACTTTCTCTTATCTTTATTACCAGGAAAGCTAAAACTGATGTCTATCGAGGGCGGACCACGTTTAACCAATATTCTAGCTATCTCATTGGTGATTCTTTCGGGGCACAAACCGGGGTCGGACGGAATTATATCGACACTAGTCTTATTAAAGCCTTCATCGAAAGTGTCACTTGCAGCAGGTATTTCGGTAGCTGACATTACCGAACTTCTTACACAAGGTGAATTACCTGAAGTGGATTGTTCAAGTGCTGTAGACGAGGATGGTGCCATCGCTTCATCGGGCTCTGCATCAGTAGAAGCTGTTTTGCTGCTACAACCGCCGCCACTTGTTGCAGGACCTGATGTTACCGTGGTCGCCTCTGTTGAAATTTCAGATGGTCCACTCACGGTTACTGATATTACGGATTTAGAATCTTGAGATTCGGTCGCATCGATAGTCTCCGTGGAATCTTGATTGTTTTGCAAGAAGTGCTTTAAAGATCCACCCATTTTTTCCCTTTCTTGTAGTCTCAGTTTCTTTTGCTCGTGAAACTTCGCACCTGAAGGTCTCTTGCTTTTATCCTGAAAAAACAAATAAATAATTAGTACTTATGGGAATTAGGAATTAACTTCTAAAGTAAACACAATAATAAGCACCAAGTTTGCATATTTGAGCAAAAAGCAATTTGTTCGAGCCCTTTCAGCTTAAACCCTTTCAAAAATAAAGGCAGAAAAAATATTAAACTAATTTGATCTTATAGCCCTTAAAAACCCTACAAAATGGTTTTTTAAAAAGATCGATAGAATAAAAACTAAGCGAGTTATGGATAAAAAAACCAATTACTTTTTTAAACTCGTACATGACATTTCAATTAATAAAAAGATATTTGGGTAAAAAAAAATTAATTATAACCAGTATCCTATAAAGGGTTAATGTTGATAGTATAAAGTAGGGAACACTTACCATTTTATAAAAAATCAAACCGTTGAAATTGCAGTCGGCAGGTATTCAGCACTTAATTTTTTAGAAAAAAAAGTAGTAAACAAAATATTATGCAACACAACACTTGACAAAATAAAAATAACTTTAAATGTAAAAATTAATAGGATTACTTGTTTTTATGCACTTGTTGCACGGTTCAGTGAACTAACCGGTTTAAAAACGCCTCTGGCGATGCATCGCTTTTATAGCGCTCCAGGCATTATTCATGTCTGAACAGGAAAAATCAAGAAACTACCGCCTGACATTTTCTCGCAACATAGGAATCGGCAGTAACTGAATGATATACTAATAAAACTTCGTGTGTATTTATAGCTAATCCTATTTAACTTATCAACTTTTATTTTAAAATTAATTTTTTTTTTGCAAATTTTTTTGCAATTTTTTTTTGGACCGTGGGTTTTGGCGCCCCTAAAGGATGGCGCCCGTGTGCATTGCACACTTTGCACATATGGTAGTGGGGGCCCTGACTGTATATATTCGATCGAAATAATATTTGGTTTTGTGCCAGGTAGACCTCTAATCCGCATGCACACTACCGTCCTCCTCCAATAAGTAGTTTTTTAGCTATACCGCTAACAAAGGGACAGACTGGTAGACAGACAGACGAGAGAACGTGTTTCTAGTCATCTAGAAATCTTGGAAGATTAATTTACCGCTATTACAATACTTCCTTTGCCTTAAGCGAGGGAAGAAAGAAGATTTTATTTGGGTGGGCGAAAATATAAACTTATATCAGAAGGAACGTGTTACCTCCGCAGATCTATATCAGAAGAACATTTGTTAATAATATGAGAACCGATCTTTCTATGTAAGGCATGTTTCTCCAGCTTCCGGTTCTGAAAAATCTATTGCAGGCGGTATTTTGGTCCTGTGTACAAAAACTAATATTAGTTTTGATAATGAGCTCTAAGGCATTTAGTTGAGCATTTGCATAATTTTTACAGTTTTTACAAATTGTCTAGACTTTCTCCTTTTTGTTCGTCTTCTGCTCCAGATTCTACAAATTCCAAGTTCCGTTCACCTAGAAAATATTCTTCAATTATCGCATTTTTTCGCCTGTCCCACTTACTGGAAAAATCAATTATTTCTCGAAATAATGTACTTTTAGTGGGTCGGCCACCAAACTTAATTAATTTTTCAGTTAAAGATTGAGAGCGCTTTCATAAATACCATTTTCAGTATTATTTTTAATATGAATAAATAATAGGAAACTATGTCCATACATACCCTGCTCAACAAATGAACTGGATCACCCATAAAAATTGTATTTGTTAAATTACGTCATAAAAAATATACATAACAGTTTTTGTTTTAGAGTATACTCATATTAAGCATATTTATCCTCAAATATCAACTGAATAATTAACAAAATCATATTAATTATATTAAAAAATAATAAAATTATATAAAAAAAACCATATTTCACAAAAATAAGAAGAACAAAAAAAGGAAATTAATAGTTCTCTGAGTCTCCTCGGAACGTTTAAACATTTTTGGCAACGATTTGGCATACTGTATATGCAATGTGCTATCAACATTTAGGCAAAATTCTAAATTTTCAAATGATAATATTTTTTTAATGGACTTAGTTTTATTTAAGCCAAATTATGAAAATAAATGCTTTTTATAGTGACACAATCCAGAAAGATTACCAAAAGTGCCATGACTGTTCTTTTGGAAAATATTTTAAAAAATTGCACCAATATACATATGCAAATGGTCCAGTTCATTTGTTGAGCAGTATAGCTGTCCGTTTTTTTTTTAAATCTAGTTCTCCTACTTTTAATTATTTTATCTACTACAGTGTGAACAATTGACTTTTAGTTGGCAGTTTTAAGTTTGTAAAATGACTGTCTAATATCATGTTTTCATTACTTCACGTCGTCAGTAGCAACATGTTTTGAAATTTTTAACCACGCAAAATTACGACCGATTGCTAGTAATCCTAATTTACATTTAAATATTATTTTATATTTGCCGTGTTTTTCAGATTCTATCGTAGATAAAATATTGTACGATACACATGCGTAAAGCATCTTTAGTCACTCTAGGGGCTTCAAACGCTCGCTCACTCGCATTTTAACTCTGCCCCACTCGTGGCTAAAGACTAGCTTTACGCACTTGTATCGTAAATTACTATTATTCAGAAATCACTATATAGACAGTTATTGTAAAATTTTGATTTATATTTGGTGTTGTTTCTGAAACGATGATTTTTTAATTACTTCGTTGCTGTATATCTAAATTATTTAGAAGTAAAACATTTTTTTTTGTGTTGGGTTATATCAAGTTGTACTGAGACTATAAGTGCATTTTGGATTTGGCTACAAATTTGTTTTTAATCAATGATTCTATTGATTGTATTAATATGACGACTGTATTTTTTATAGGAAGATTGATAGATTTCCTCATTCGTAGTCACTTATTATTTATTATAAGTTCTATAATGCGGTCGTGGCGTCGTGCTTAAGTTTTGGATCATTTAATGTAACTAGGTATCTTACCAACCTTTCCTCCAAATTGAACACAGCATTATCTAACAGTTCTGGTTGAATTCCACCAATTTGCTTCCTAATACTACCTTTAAGCGTTGTTGGTCGTGTTCTAAACACATTTTTTTTAAACCGCTTGTATTAAGATCAGTTGATCTTGGTGGCCATGACTTTACAATATGCTTAAAATACGATCTTGGAAAACATCAGTTAACAATATTCTTTAACTGGTCGGTAAATGTGCGAGGGTGCTTTTGTTTTTTATAGAGACAATACATTCCCATTATTTAAGTGACGAGATTTAATAATAATACTAATAATAATAATTATAACTGTTTGAATATTTTATCTTCACCAATAAATTCTGGTTCAATGTATTTTTCTATGAAAAATGTGTGCGGTAATGAAGCTCTTAACGATACTAGAATTAATTTGGTTAATAGTCTAGAGCAGCACTGATGAAGATAATAGTTATTTATTATACAAGTGGGATAACAGCATCATTAATATACGTGTGTGTAAGTTACAAACGAGTTATGTAAGCGCACAAGTATATTAATGATGCATTATCACATATGTATTGTACAAAATGTGATCTACAACTGCCTAAAATTGAGAAAAGTGCATTAAAACAGTGCTTCTCAAACTATTTAATGTGGCGAACCGGTATTAACTTTAGTAATGTATGACGGACCATTACATTTATTAACAAATGAAACGATAACGAAACATAAGTATTTTGTTCATAAACTAGTAAAAAAACCACATACAACCATAAATAGTTCAACCAGCTTCGTTCAACACTGCCATAATGTGATAAATGGGCTTGCTTATTCTTGGTCAATTTCTCTATGCGTGGTTCAATTGATGACAGGTCCACACGGAATGGGAGATGAATCTTCATACTATTCCTATATTCTAGAGTGGTAGACTGACAACATAGTCGATTCGATTGTCGAAATCAACAATCGACTTCGCGGACCGGTAACATCTTGCTCCCGGACCACCACTTTGGGAAACACTGCATTAAGAGAAATGTTAGATCTGTCATTTTCAAAAATATTTTAGTAGGCAAATGTCATTATATCATTCATTTGACACTATCTCAGTTAGGTAATGATGTCATTACACCACTCAGTTAGGTAATAAAGTCATTACATAACTGAGTGATGTAATGAGCCTCATTACCTAACGGAAATAGTGTCAAATTAGTGACGTAATGAGTTACTTATCAAACTGGAGTAGATATATACATTTACAATCTTGTAAGAAAACGATCTTTCGAAAAGCGATGTTTTATGTAAAGGAACAGTTAAAGTCCTTGTATGCCTAAAATTTAAATTATGTACGTCAGTCCTAGAAGTGATTTTATTATAAACATATAGCGGTTTCTAAAATTAATTTAAAAAAAAACAAGCAACTTTGAAGGAATCTTCTGTTTTTCATTTTCAGCCAATTTGTTTCAAGTAGTGTATGCGAAATATGTTAATTTTTTTTAATACCGTGGATATCTCAAGCAAGCATTTGGCACTCTTTGAATTCGTTTAATGGTATCTAAATCTAAACAGGGATCATAACTTTCTGAGCAAAATGTAAAATGGGAGAGAACAAGAGATTCACAGAGAGAAGTTTTGACTGCTTTACTAATGTATGACCTGTATGAATAAAGTATTCCAAGATTGCCATATGCTTTTTGAATGTATTTGGAAATTTGTTGTTTATATCTAAAACTATTGTCCTATATAAGACCTAGATTTCTTGCTTCATCAATAACCGGTATTAATTTATTATTTATGTGTAGGCTAAGTATGTTTTTCTTAATATCACATTCATTTCTATTTCCAAACATTACAGAACGCGATTTCTCGGGATTTAATATTAAGGCATGTTGTTGGGTTGCCTTTGCTAATCAATAAATTAAGATCACTGTTTAGGGTAGCAACTGCATTAGAAATTTTCCGGTAAAAAAGAGTACTAGACGTGAGTATCGTCGTCGTACATAAGCAATTTACAGGTTTTAACGTAATGCTGCAGCCTGACAGTATAAAAGGCATACAACAAAGGCCCAAGAATAGATCCTTGTGGAGCACCTCTTTGAACAAATCGTGCTGTAGACATACGACCATCAATCATAGCCTGTTGACTTCTGTTAGAAAGGTAGTTTTTCATTAAGGTAAGAGCGTTAAGACCAAGACCAATGTAATTTAAAACAGCTGTTAGTAATTCATGATTAATAGTATCGAACGCTAAAATGTAACAGCGTTAATACTGTCCATTATCAGAAGTAGCTAGGGTATCATCAATTATATTTAGCAAAGTCATAATGCAACTATGAGGCGGTCTAAGCCCTGATTTAGAAATGGAAGGATATCATAATTACTTAAATGTTGACGTAACTGTTTATTCATATTTTTTACTAAAAGCTTGGAAAATGCCGCTTTCAGTTTTCTGAGAGTTCCGTGCTATGTTTCACACTGACAGTTTTCAAAATGGTCATACCATCAACTACTTTGACCTTCCGACCAAGTTGCGAGACCAAATCAAAATCAAAGGCATGAACGACTGCGAAAAGTGGTGGTCCTGCATCACGTCACTGGGTCGTCGCATAAATACGTTGCAGCGACATCGAAAGTGGCTGAACTAGGCTTCGAAATTCTTTTGCACACAGAGGAAGCAGGGCCCCAACGAATAAGATGTTTACAATATTTAAGGCTGCTGTAATACCATATGTGCATATAATAATAATGTAGTTTTCGTGATAAGTAATAAAGTTTTTGTTTTCGAATTACAGAAGCTCAAAGATTTACATTTTATCTGTTTATCACAGCGAATTACGTAATAAAATTTGCAACAGTTTTATAATAAAAACGGTACTTACTCAGGTCTTTATAACAGTCCATTTTCACAAAATAAAAAAAATCCCATAAATACAACTTGTGCAACCAATTCTCTAAATGGCATTCTTGAGACACAATTTTGCTGTAAAATTAATAAATTATCAACGGTTAACAAGCATTTTGACAACTATAATATTGTAATTAACAAAATCAAATTATTCCAAGAACATTTTCTATCCAGTTATTAACCGTAACCTATTTGAAATGGAAAACCATATGCTTTTTGTAGTTGGAAAACAGGGTTAGCTCTCTGGTTTATATTTTCGGCCCAATTCCCCCCTTTTTCTCTTCAGACAGCTGAAATACTCTCGCTTAATTTACATGACCTGCGTTTGCTTTAGGGAAAAGGGTGATGTAGTTGGGTGAAATGTTTTCATTTAGTTTTAATTGTGAATAATGGACGTAGATACGAAGAAGAACCTACATAAGTCTGAGTGCGAAGTAGGTAGGCACTGTAAAATATAAATGAGACGGGCTGACGCATCTTATACAAGTAAAATCAACATTTTATGCTCTTTAACACAATGGTATGGTGTACCGTGACAATGATTTTTAAACTCGTAAATGTAAGTTTTATGAGTACAAAATTATTAGTTAAAAGGTTTGGAATGTAGAAGTTTCTATAGTTACTAATGTTTCTAATAAAGTAATCACAGAATTAGATTAGAAGTATTGCAATGGCTCTACTAGACGTAAGTCAAGCATAAACTTAGTATTCTTTAAACTTGTCGTGCAAGACTCTTTTAACAAATTAATCATTGTTATGCTACTGTACCCGCAGCAGTTGTGTTTATTTATACTAAAAACAGGATTTATTATAATTTATAGTTAATAGTTAATATTGCGTAATGCAAAGGACTTGTTGCATAAAAAACAAGGATTTACATGTTGCAATAATCATAATATGGGTTTGGAAGTGAACATGCATAACTAATAAATGAAAAAAGATGCTTTTGAGATGTCAAGCTCTAAAAAATAATACTTACAAATTAATATTAGTTTAATATAAGACGATATTACATTTAATTAACTTAAATATGCCAATCATTTAACGTAACTCTATTATGATATGATCTTTTAAATTGTTAAAGCCACTTCTTGTTAACTATAGCTTCCCTAACTAACTTCAAATATTGTAACGCTGTGCAGTTCTTTAAATGATGTAATTACCAAATATAATGAGCGCCAACAAGTGCTTCAATTACAACAAATATACTCAGATAGGTCAAGAACTTATAAACTCAGTTTAATCGCAGCAGGCTGTAACAAACCAGTACAGAAATTCTAAATGTTTGACGCTATAAGATGATTAGCGCAATTCAATAATCAATTTAATATTAAACCTGTAAAATATACAATTACATAGTCAGTAGAGTTTCAGTTTCTTTCATGTTGCCGCGATACAAATATTACTATCACATATCATTGGGACGCAGCTACCTTTCTGAGACAATCATGCTTCTGCAGGAGGCGAATCATACAGCCCCCAAACGGGCTTAAGGGTGCTGCTACAGGTACAGGACGCCAGCAAACGCAATCAGCAAAGCACTCAGGCGACGAAGCCCAAAATCGAACTAGACTCCCAGAAGCAAAGGGGTAAAGGAAAAATCGTGGAAGTTTTCACAGCTCTCGGGTGACGCCTGGAGAGAATGCGCCTTTTCAAGCGAAATCGAGATATTTTGCAACCCCCGGGTAACGCTAATGATACTGAGCGAAATTCAGTTTTGCGTTACATTTCCAGAATCAAAATTAAAAAAGCTGCTGAAGTCTGCCGGTAAAGCAGATTACCACATAATAGCTAGAGCTGCGGTCGCAAGAAGACCGCGTTCAAATAAAGGAGCTTTCACACGGAGAGGAATTATGCACAAAATCAATTTTCATGTTTATTGCGCTTTTTACACGTAGCAAAATATGTGCAAACAGTATTAGGATATGTTAAATTTTGTATCGAATTGCAATACGTTATGATGGTACGAAATCCTCTCAAAATCTCATGTAAATATGTGTAGGAGGTACATAACCAAACGTAAGAGCAAACTGGAAAGGTTAGGATTGATACGGAGGTATCACATGTGTATATGGACTAAGATTGTGATCAAACAAGGTGCTTTGTTGAACTGTCAAAATATGAATTAATAATATAATTTAGAAATCAGGTTTGTAGATATAATAGTAGATTATATTATAAGTGAGAGAAATGCATAATTTCTCACGAGCTTATAATGGCATTTCGCTCAAGTGTGATATACGACGTTTTATCATGCAGTTGCAATTCTTGTGCCTAAATAGTTTGCGCAGTCAGAATAGGTCGCGAAATAAATTTATAATTAGTCGCCTATGATTTGTGATATACGTTGGACAGTACTGAAGTGTATTGGCAGTAATGAAGTGTATTGTCAGTCTATGTCAAATTCGAGGTTCGTAGGTTAGGTTTTGTTTGTGGTTTGACACAGACTGACGCAAAACGTAACCTGAAAATTATGAATTTGACATAGCTTGACAGTGCTACCAATGCAGTAGTATAAATTAAAAAAACTCACTTGTGCATAAAACTTTATTTTACTCACTGAAAACACTTGTATAATGTATGGTAACAGGCGCTACTCTAAGATAATAGTTATTTACTATACAAGTGGGATAACAGCATCATTAATATACGTGTGTGTAAGTTACAAACGAGTGCGTAGCACGAGTTATGCAAGCACACAAGTATATTAATGATGCAGTATCACACATGTATTGTACAAAATTCTATCTACGACTGCCTAAAATTGAGAAAAGTGCATTAAGAGAAATGTCAGATCTGTCATTTTCAAAAATATTTTAGTAGGCAAATGTTATTATGTCATTCATTTGACACTATTTCAGTTACGTAATGAAGCCATTACACAACTCAATTGCGTAATAACACAATTCCATAACTGAGGGGTGTAATGAGCTTCATTACCTAACTGAAATAGTGTCAAATGAGTGACGTAATGCGTTACTTATCCCACTGGAGTAGATAAAAATTATTAAAATTATGTAACTAGAAGATAAGTTGAAAGAAAAAATAATACATATTGTGATATGTTTTTCGGACTTTTTCCACTGTCTAGGGTGTAAATCACACAACGTTTCGGGAGTTTTGATCTACTCCCGTCTTCAGGTGTTCCTGGTTAGTCCTGAGAATTAGGTAGAATGTTTAGGTGTTATTGTAGTATGAAGCATACAAGTTGACCAAGGTATGTACAACATATAGAAGATTGGTTAAATTGTGTAGAAAGTGATACTACAGGATTAACACCTTATGAATTAATGAAAGGCCATAAACCTACTAGAATCATAGAAAATGTTTAACCAGGAACACCTGAAGACGAGAGTAGATCAAAACTCCCGAAACGTTGTGTGATTTACACCCTAGACAGTGAAAAAAGTCCGAAAAACATATCATAATACACCACTGCCAAAAAATTACATTCAGAGAACAATACATATTGTTCTGGGGCACCATCAACAAATTTGGTGTTGGGTCCTACGTTTTGTATAGAGAATGCCATTTAAATTTTACATTGCCCATAATTGTTGCGTTTTTGTGTTAGGTGGTATTAGCATGGACTTGTGTCAATTTCAGTGCTTATGCTAGTAAGTTGGAGTTTTTTGGGGAACTATCAGAATTGGAGACTTCAATAAGAATTGGTTAGGGGTTTCCTGTAGCTACCAGAGAAGGCATTGTTGCTGACGTAGGAGTTTAAGGCCACCTGGGAGTTGAATTCTATATTTGGGGATTTTAGTGGAGGTCGTATAAAGCGAACAGAAATTTGCAGTAGCTGACAGGGGCCCTAGTGTGTTTTGCTTTGTTTGAATGGAAAAAGATTGCTGCTTCCCTGACTGCGACGAAAGTCCAGAGAGCTGCAATTGGTAACTACTGTTGTTAAAGAATCTAGTAGGTATCATACCTTTTTATAATTACATGATCAATAAATATAAGAGATTGTTTTCTTACCTGATTATGAAATATTGAGTTCTAATATGTGTATATCAATTTGTTTGTGAAGATCTTTATAATAGAAAAAGCATAGGGGTTGATATGAAGCTATGTTGAGGTCTAGTTTTTGTGGTTTGTATTTAACCTAATGCGAATTAACAAAGTTGTCATAGCATCAATTTTTGTAGAGACCCAACCTGTTGAGATAGTTTTGCATGTTTTCAGAGCTAGTAATTCTAGTAATAAATTTACGATTCAATTTATGAAAAGGGCATGATATGTGGCTGATTAATTAAACAATAAATAAAGAGTCAAATAGCCGGATTTTTGGGTAGCTAGTAAAATTATACAAGAATACAAATATTATTATTTAATATGTGTTGGGCATAAAATGTAATTTATATTTCATTATTACAAAATAATAATAATAACACATTGTTCATTACACATACTCAATACACCGTGTGTCCACAAAAGTACTGGGCATAGGGAAAACACAATGCTGCAGGTACGAATTTGGGGACGATAAATTTCAGAAGAAATTTGTCCGACTTCGTCGGTACATCATTTTCCATATAAAATGGACAATTACAAATATGTCAAGAATAATGTTTCGAATGTAGTTGACGTATCGGCATTATTATTTTTTTATTTCAGAGATAATTCACGAGCGCTCTTCAAAATATTAGCAAAGCTTTCAAGGATAGTGTACTTATTAATTTTTTACTGATAAAACTTGCATATATTGGACACAAGGATTCCTACTAGCTACTTCAGCCATTGGCTGGTAGATGGAGCCACGTGTGTTTGTTTAAGCACGGGTCACACTAGGCTGCTTACCAGCTGCTGCTGACCAGCGGCTGTCAGTAGCACCAGCAAGCAGCGGCTGGCAACCCAGTCACACTGTCGGCTGCTACTCGCCAGTTTACTATTCGATATTCAGCAAGCATGTCGTCTGTGGGTTCCCGTAAAAAACAAATAATTAGGCAGTTGTTAAGGGAGAGTGTGAGGGAGCTTAACCAGTTTAACCACAATCAGAGACGATGGTGGGTTAGGTCGTAGATACAAAAAAGAGAAGAATTAGGAGCATCTTCAATACTTTTTCAGGAGCTGAGAGAAGAGGAACCAGAAACATAGAAATGTTTTAAAAATGACGGTCCCTCAATTTTAAGAATTGTTGGATTTAGTTGAACCTTTAATTAAAAAACAAGATACCAAATTTAGTCAGGAGCTTCCGTGTAAGACAAAGTTAGAAATTACCTTAAGATATCTTGCAACTGGACATGGATTTATCTAATTTATTCTCTTAAAATTGCAGAAAATATTTTTCAGTTTGTGTATTCTTTATATGACCTCTATTGTAATAAAGCGTTGCCAATTAGAAATTGAGAAAGTAAATTATCATATATAATGCAACTAGTAGGTCGTTGATTATCAAATAATAATTTCTGTTTACACGAGATGTATTATACCGTGTGTCCCAAAAGTCTGGAATAAATTCAGTATTTCCTAACATGTACGTTTCCGGCTAAAATCCTCGGACGAGTCGATTATTATTTTTATTTGAGCATTTTTTCAAATAAAATGCATACATACAGGTTGTCCCGTGTATGAGGTATGGCGTTATCGATGTTTTTTTTTAAATAGAAACCCCCTTTTTTTATTACGGAATCTGAAAGAATTATTTCAGAAAGTGCTGTCTTTATGAATGTCATAATCAATGTGTCATGTTTTTAATATGAATCTTTGCTTAAGAAGGCTACTTGATACATTTTTAGTGGGTACATTTATTCTCATATCACATTCAGTAGATTTCTTTAAGGTAGACATCGCTCAATTTTCCAATTTCAAGCTTTGCAAATTTGACATAAACTATAACCTCTATATTATACTAAGTACACCCCATTATCTACATTTTAATAAAATAAAATTAGTAATCAACTGACTGCTGATATTTGTAACTTGGGTTGCAGATTTTGCTCTATCTTGAATTTGAATAAACCATAGAGAAATTGTGTTGAAAGTATAAACCGTTCAATAGTTATTTGCCAGATAGGAGGCCATGTTAGGGTGATGAATTTCACCCTGTAAATATGCTGTCAGTCATTAAGAAAAGTTAGGTTATGCCCATTTTATACAAAATGATGATTTTATGTTAATGTACAAAACGTGGTTGCCAGATTTGGTTTTGGATTTTGTGCCACTTTTATTATTAGTTAAGATAAATTTCATGAAAGACAACTTGCTGATTCTGAATACGTTTCATACTTTGTTGAGTAGGCATAATGGTATAATGACGTCGTTTTTTTATTGTAATTATAAATTGTATACAAAAATATTTAAATATTACAATTTATGTATTTTTTCAGTATAAATAAATAAAGCTTTTACAAGCCACTTTAGGCCCATTGCATAACAATCCATCTCCATTGTCCCTTATTCATGATTTTATTTCTCCAGTCTTCTATTCCTTTCCTTTCTGTCTTCCATTACTGCCTCCTTCCGCCTATTCCTTGGTCGCCCTCTTCTTCTAGTTTCTTCCTTCCAATACTATCTTAGTAGCTCTTCCATCTGGCATTCTCCATATATGCCCAAACCATCTTAACCTTTGAGCTTTAATGAAGTCTACTATATTTGGCTCCTCATACTTCTCTTGTACCTCTTCGTTTGTAAGTCTTCTCCAACCATCCTCCGTCCGAGTCCCTCCAAATATTTTTCGCAGCATTTTTCTCTCCCACCTACTTATCATGTCTTGATCTGCCACATTCATCGTCCATGTTTCACATGCGCATCCTTTAATAGTCTAGGCAAAGTAAAGTGCTCATTTTTCAAGTGATAATTCCAAATCTGTCGTTACAAAATTTTTATAGTAAGTATCATTTTTAGGTCGTGGGCCAAAAGGTTTAATTTCAAAATTATCCTGCCCAATAATACTTCTTATAGTTCTTTCGGACACCTAAAACAGTACAAAGCCCAAAATTAAAGCAACAGTTAAGTTTTATGCATAAATACTTGCATCCCAAATATCAGTAAGCCGGGCAAGGATTTCAGTTTCAGTAAGATCTGGCCTGTCGGTTTTATAATGCCCGTAGGCCTTTGTAATTTTCAGTTTTGTGTCACCTTTAATTGCTTTTGACATATTGCTCTAGTATTACAATTTGACAGATAGGTATCCATAACGCTGATGTCCATACATATTATGCCTAGTGGCAAACAAAGTATGAAAGCACTGGCAACATTGCACGTTTAACCTCAAAATATCAAATTAGACACCTTCGTGAGCCTCCTGTACATAACAGCTGATTCTGACAAAGTGTCAGAAAGAGATTCTGGGGAGTTTTAATTTTATTAAACATAAAAACAAAATTCCATGTCTACCTACTTGGCAAATAACTATTGAACGGCTTATAGTGTGCAATTTTATGTCCAACATCTGCAAGTCAGTACCGGATTAGTACCTAATTGACGAGTAAGAGAGTATTTCGTTGGGAGTACTTTTTATGTATGGTTCCACATTTGGGATGAAAGAACGAGCGTGTATCAAATTCTGTGCTTAATTTTGCAAGAGTGCGACCCAAATCTACGAAACGATGAAAGCTGCGAACGGGGAGGATGCACATTCGATTGATACAAGATCATTAATAAAGGTGCGTCTATAAAAATTAAGGGGGCTGTCTCTTCATATTTATTGATTTTTTAGCTTTGATTCATCACCAATTTGTGCTTCTAGACCAGTGGTCGCCAACCTCTTCAATGTGTTGAGCTACTTGTTAATTTTGGAATAAACAGCGAGCTACCCACACGGAAGCCACGTAACGCAACGTAAATGAAATAATCCACAGTTAATTTATCATTATATGTATTTATTTTACTATTTATTTAACTGGTAATACATAATACATAGGTACTAATAATAACTACATTCCTACCTACCAAACGAAGTTGTTTGAAAAATAAACACAAACTTTTATCCAGCCACAACGGCATGTCACGTAAGATTTAAAAATAGTTAATAATAACAACAAAAAAGTAACGCACTATCATGAACATAAACATTGAAAAATAAAAAAGCACGTTCAATGAGAAGGCTGACACTCAGACTCATCGATAATTTTTTTAATGTTTGCAGTATAATTTGATACAGCCATTCGAATACAATTATCCAAATGTTCATCTGTAAGTCGATTGCGATATTTGTTCTTAATAAACTTCATATTGGAAAAAGAAGATTCACACAAATAGGTTGAACTGAATAATGCTTTCACTTTCAAGGCAACACGGCATAGAACTGAATATTTGTCTTTACTTACAATAGGCCAGATACATTTGGTACTTGAGACTAACGATTTTAAGGCTAAATCATTTTGAAAATCAATTACTTCCATTTCTGTTGCAGCGATGTCTTCGCCAAAGTTCTGCATAACACAAGTTGCAAACTGTTGGATATCAATTTCCATAAAGGGTGAAACAACAAACTGCGCTACTAAAGCCATTTCGTTGAAATCCTTAAAACGATTTTTGAAGTTATTCTTCAGGGTAGAAACTATTTCTACATGATATTTGCTGTCATAGGGTTCTAATGGATTTTGAGATATTTTTTCTGAAAGAATAGGAAAATGCTTGGCATCGCTGTTAATTAGGTTTTGTTCCCAAAACTCCAGCTTTTTGATAAATGCTTTTATATCAGAAATCATTTCTGCTAGTTCTTTGTCTCTCCCCTGAAGCTGCAAATTAAGTTCGTTTAATTTCTCGGTAATGTCCACGAGAAAACCAAAATCTCTAAGCCAGATTGAATTTTCTAGTTCCGGAGTCGGTTCATCGCGTTTTTTGAAAAATTGAACTATGCCAGATAGGACATCATTAAAACGTTTCAGCACCCGTCCTCTACTTAACCATCGGACTTCAGAGTGAAGGAGTAGGTCCCCGTATTGACAGTCAACTTCATCGGCCAAGGTTTTGAATAATCTTCTTTGTAACGCTTGAGCTCTAATCTTGTTCACAATTTTTACCACCAGTTTCATAACGTTGTTTAGTTTCAGGAAATTTCCATATAATGCTTCCTGATGGATAATGCAGTGGTAAGAGAGAAATTGCGGAAAAGTTTCATCTTTACGACATAACGCCACCAGACCCTTATCAAAACCCACCATAGCTGGAGCGCCATCGGTTGTCAAGCCTACCATTTTCGATATTGGAATTTTCTCGGAAGAAATAATATTTTTTAAATGAGAAAACAACTCCTGTCCAGTAGTGTGTTCTTTCAGTGGAATAAACTTCAAAAGATCTTCTTTAATCGTAAAATCACTAAAAACCATCCTGACGAACACGGCCATCTGGACAGTGTCAACGACATCTGTTGATTCATCCAGTTGAAGTGAAAAATAAACACAGTTATCTAAGTCAGTTCTTAACTGTAAAAAAATATCATTGCTCATTACTTCTACACGTCTCATCACTGTATTAGCAGAAAGTTGCATAGATTTTATAGCTGAAACTATCTCGTCTTTGTTTCTAAAGTTGGCAAATAACGAGTCAGCAGCTTCTATAAACGCCTGTTTTATCATTTCCCCGTCTTCATAAGGTTTCTTTTTTTGTGCAATTATCTGGGACACACGGTACGATGCTTCAGTTGCAGCCTTAATTTTGTCGATTGTTCTTAAAAATATTGATTGTTGTCCAATTAACTGCTTTTTTAACTGTTTCAGTTTCTCCTTTCTGGCGGCAGAATGTAGTGGGAATGATTTTTCAAAATTAGAATGTACAGTTTTATGATGTCTCTCAATATTTCCTTTTTTAGCAACGGAGACCGAAGTATTACATAACAAACACACATTTTTATCTTTAACTTCTGTAAAAAAGTATTGTTCTTCCCATTCCGAATGAAAGTGGTATGTCTTTACCTTCTTACAACTGCTTGCCATAATATTATTTTTTGTTGTTCACTACTAACCCAACCGCTGGACGTTGGTTACGCGTTCAGTTTTAAACTAAGCGCAATGTAGCCGCGCCGTGCGTATTTATCCCATTCAAAGCAATCCAGATCGTTCTCGAACACTAACGCACTGGTCCGGCTGGTCGGTTCTAGCCGATTCTAGCCGATTCTAGCTTGATGGCGTCAGCGGCAGATCGCTCGCCGCAACGTTGCCGCTGTTTATGTTTAATATTATGACAATTAGATATTTTTGTGGAATTTTAGGAAGCTTCTCTGATTTTGTATTTTTTAAATTAAAATCGTTGTGAGAGCTACCAGAATTGCCCCCGCGAGCTACCGGTAGCTCGCGATCGACAGGTTGGCGACCACTGTTCTAGACGATTTACTTAGAGGTTTCTCAACAACCATAGAAACTATATATGAACGGACCTGGTCTTGGAAGACTTTAATTCATTTTACTAAAATGAAATTGCGTCTAAATGGAGATAATTTTAACAATGTTCAGCTATCCAAGCTAATGAATAATGTTCAAAACAGCTAAGTCTAGCAAGATGTTAGTTAATTGCGAGACGTTAATAAGCAGTGCCCCGGCTGGCTCAGAGTGGGGTGGTTCTCGATGCAGTTTCCTACTAAGATGTGATAATAAGAACAAATAAATTACCGGAAAAAATTGAGTAATATTAAGAAACCAGGAACAGAGTCCAAGGTTTTTAAAAATTTCAATATTGCATTTACTTATCTTATAATTATTTTAATAAAGTTACCATTCCGATGCAATTCATTTCGACTGTTTTATCAACAAAAACAACTGATATTGTCAAAGAAACGAATCTTTATAGTTGTTTTCCATACCAATTATGGTGAGAAAATAAACCCTTTTCAAATTTGAAATATCTGCAAGTACAAAACAGAATTGATAATCGTTTTCTTGATAGCGAAACTGAGGGTAGAGCGGTTGGTTTACTGCAATCTGGATTAGGACAAGTCGATGTTCCTGATATGTTACCTACATGTTTCACAAAGTGTGATTAGCCGTCTCAATTCAAGGTTTAGGAAAGTTGGTACAGTTGCTATCGAAATTATATAGATAACCCACACGCCTAATGATTCCGAAAATTTGCAAATCCAAAGCTGAAGCAGTCAGCTCAAAACTCAGAATGGCTGAAAATGGGGAAACGCGTTGTAAGACCGTTACAAATGTAACACGTTAACTAAAGACGATTACAACCATTCTAACGCTATCCTATTGGGTGTATCGAGAGCGGAGGGGTCTATGTAGAAGCCTGATGAAAAAAGTGATATGTGAATTCATGAATTTCTTAGAATTTTTGTCTTGGAAGTTTTCTGTGTACTTGTACATTAAAGTCCAGAAAAACAGTTTGCAGCTGACTATCCTTGAAAATTTTGCCAAACATATTGATAACGCTCACAAATTAAGAACGATGTTTCGAAATATTACGATGTATTTAGTAAAAAATGCGTTTTTGGAAAAATTTTATTTTTCTTATATTTTGGTTTTCTATACCACCTCGATTACCCGAAAAATTTGTAATCGTTTATTTTATATGGGGAATAATATAGTTAATCCGAATATATAAGTCTGGTTGAGTTCTATGCTCGAAACTTGATTAGCTCTTGTTCATAGCATTCGTTGATCTTCATATTGCATTAGCATTATGATGTTCCTATGGCGCGTACTTCTGTGGACATACGGTATCTACTACTCTAATCGATTACCATTATTTTATTAATCTGAAAGAAGTTCTAAACTCGAAGGTTTCACCGATTCGTCTTTGGCTGATAAACCTGCAAAATCACTTTTAGTTATTATATGACGTGTGCCTTACCATTTTTGTAATTGATCTATTTGTTATAAGTGTGCATTCAATTTAAAGTTTAATGCTGCTGAATTCAGAATTTTGTGATGCAGAGATAAAATTCTGTAGTTTGCTAGACTATAGATAAAAGGTTTAAAAGTTCAAATAAATGTGCAACCAGTATTTGGATTACTAAAAAATAAATAGCATGTTGGCTTTCAACACGTCATACTCTCTTCGCGTTTGTCCATGCCGTGGCGTGTGACGTGTGATATATTTTAATACGTCAGTTGACAGATAGTGTACATTTCGGGGTTGTCAAAAATTTATAAAATTCAGTGAAAACATGAGTAGACGACTTCGTGTTGAAGAAGAAAAGGCTCGCCAACTAAAAGAAGCCGAGGATGAAGAGATAGAGGATAAACTAAAAGTACAACTGCAGCGGATATTTTCTCCTTTGGTGTGGAAAAGAACCGGATCTGGATTTAGAATTGAAGATGTGAAAGAAAAATATTTCACTGAAATTTTGGATATATTTCAGGTTTCATATTGACTATTTACTTCTGCTTTTTCTTGTAAAATTCTATGAGTACATAATAGGAACTAGGTAGTACACCTATGCAAGCATATTAATGTTTCTTTTCTCACTCTTCATTTTTAATCTTTATTATTAGTATTAGAGGAATTAATAATAATATAATATCAGCATATTTGTCGAATATATTTGAATAAGTGCGTACCCATTGAAGAAGTAGAAGAATGGATATTGTCGTAAAAAATAAAGTTATTTATTTGTATTCACATCAAACCTCAATATCAAGCATCGAAAATATTATAGTTGTAGTTGAGCAATGATTCATTGCACGAGAGCAGATATTCGAGAGTTTAACAACAAATCAAGTTTTGTTATAATAGAACTCAACACATTTAAAAACTATACCTTAAATTTATACTGATAATGTGACTTTCTTTGTTCCAAATTGGTCACCACGATCAAGATTGGTTTTTTAGATGGTGTAAGATGCCAACAAGTCTTTTTTGTCACGGAAGGGCAGTTATTAAATGTATATCATTGTAGGAACACTATATTCCCAACGAAGTATTATGCAAAAATACTGAGCTTAAAGATGATGAAGTGTCTTTAGAATGCTATCTAAGTCGACTTCTGGGCTACCTCAAGGATAATACCTCAATTATGGCAGTAGATGAAAGTATTTGAATATTATTTTAATATCTTAAGAATGTAGATGATATGTAACTAACAGTATTCTATTTTCATCTAAATTCTTCCAAACATTAACCCTAGAACTGCTAAGGCATGGGGAGCCCGCACTTTAGTATGTTGATTGGTAAGGCGTATGTATGTGGAACAAAACTATTTGTTTATTTTAGTGTAGGTTATTTCAAGGTTTATTTTGAAAAGAATACTCAAAACCGTTTTCATGGAAAGCACAATTGTAGTTTCAGAAGTACTTTTGTAATACAGGGTTATAATAAAGTTCCCGGACCTTTTCTAATTAATTTTTTATACCACAAAGCTTTCAAACCAACTTCTGCTTCGTAACTTAAATCAAGATGGCCTAGTCATATGTTACTGTTTTGTAATTATTTGATATTTGCATTGCAATAATTAGTAAATCATGGCGGAAGCCTATTTTCAGCTGCTCCCAAACAGTGCACAATTGTTAGAAGGTTTCTAATACCTAAACAAACCGTATCTGATGTTATTTCTAGTCATCGCAAGTTCTCTTCAGGATCAACCAAAGAGCTGTGGACCATGTTCCGTCAATACTCGGAGGAATCGTCATATTTTGAGAGAGCGAATAAGGCGTAAACTAAGAATTTCAATGAGAAAACTTGCAAAACATGTAGGAATGAACCGTGAAACCGTTCGTTTATAGCTGAGATTCAACTTATAACCCATATAAATCACAGAAAGCTCAAAATCTAAGGGAGCAGATGACATAGGCGAAGTATTCTGTTTACGGACGAAAAGTAATTTAACATAGAACAGTCCCATAATCATCAAAACGACAGAATCAGTCATCAGTCATGGTGTGCGGTGCAATCTGTGCAACAGGAAAGACTGTCCTATTATTTGTCGAAAAGGGGGTCAAAATAAACTAAGGAATTTCCAAAAGGGACATGGGGGGGGGCAGATGTCGTATTACACTGGGCTGAACAGAACTTTTGAGATGAAAACTGGGTATACCAACAAGATTCTGCACAGTCTGATCGGGCTAGACGGGTTCAAGATTGGTGCAGAACCAATTTGCCTAATTTCATTAGTGCTGAAGAATGTCCCCCCCCCCCCCCCCATTCACCCGATTTAAATCCAGTCGATCATTATGTATGGTCCATCTTAAAGTCCTGGGTTTGTGCAAAACTTCACCAAAACTTTGCTTAAAGAGTGGAATGCAATTACTGTCGCAGAGCGCCGGAATATAACCGAAATTTTCACTAAACGTATCAAAGCTAAATGCAGATAAATTGAAAATAACTAATTATACTATTTTGTGAACCCTGAGTAATAATTTGGTTAATTTTTAAAATTAAAAGCTTTGTGATTCAGTACATAACTTTATTTTAATAAGCCCGGAAACTTTATTGCCACCTTGTATATACGGTTTCATAAAAGTAAGTGGATATTTTTGAAACCTTGTATGGTGCCATAATTTTAGATTCTAAGCAACTTTTCAAATGATATTTTGACGTATTTAGAATGGAAAATGTACTTAACCTAAATAAAAAATGTTTCTATCTACTTTCCGTGAGGGCTCATGAAGACCAACTCCACATTTTTGTATTAATATTTTCGTCTTGAAACCTTCCAGAGAATAACCCTACGTAAAGCTCTAACACTAATTTATACACACCTTTTAAATGGCAAGGTAGATACACAATATGTAAAAAAAATATGTGTGTGGGCTCCTGATGCCTGTACATGACAAAACGCGGAAGCATAAATATCATAGCAGTTCTAGAGTTAACTTAACATTTGTTGTCGTTAATCGTTTCTTCATTCATTGCAATGTAAAATAGTATATTACATAACAAGCTGGGAAAGTGACATATATCGTACGAGTATATTTGAGAAACGAAGCGAAGCATAGCGTAGCCGAGTGTCTTAAAATACGAGCGTACGATACACTTCCGAGCGAGTTATGTATGCTATTTTTCCCACGACCATGAAAAAGCCACATTTTTTGTAGTTTAATGAATGACAGCTTTATTGTGACAACTGACAACGTCTGTAGATTGTCAGTAGTTTTTAGGTTAAAATTACACATTTAGCCTACTGTCTAACTGGGAATTGTGCATTTTTTATAACAAACATAACCACCGGGTATTATCATTTTTCGTGGCCACTTGACTGCATGGAAACTGCCACTTTCGTATGTGGGCGTGGAAAAAAATGCATTTTAGAAAATATAATATTTTGGAAAATGAGTATCTTTCCACCGATAAAAATTCAAATATGTTTTAGGTTATGTAGAACCTGAACCTGAAGAAGAGGAAGAAGATCAAAAGAAGAAGAAGAAAAAGAAGAAAGAAGAGGTGAAAGCGAAAATTGCCGGAGTGCTAGTACTTCGAGTTATCAATAAATTGGATTACGGGCGTGTTTTCAGTAGGACGCAGTTGACAAAAGGCGATGCAATGAAAACGTGTGTGGCTTTTAAATCAGCTATCAACAGAAAGGTAGATATTTACGCTGTGTACAACTGTGACAGCATATTGCGCTATTATGACCTCTGCATTTTACCTGAATACAGAAAAAAGAGTGAGTTAATGCATTGCAGCGTTGCTCCACAAATTTGTTAATGTGTAACTCTTCGGCTTTTCAGATTTGGGATATCAAATGATGATGTGTGGAATGGATGTTGCCAGAGCTATGGGTGTTCCCGTCGTAATGGGATTGTTTAATAATCATCGCATGCAAAAGTTAGCGAAAAGATTGGGTTTTGAGGTAATTATACAAACAGGTTTTAAAAATCAAGTTCTAGCTCGCTGGCTTTAAAATGCTCAGAAATAGTGGCCATAATCCTTGTTTTTCGTTATATGGCTCATGACTTCTTTAGTCGTTGTAATGAGTAATATGACTTGTTACGCTTCACTAGCTTGTCTCTTATTTCTTGTATGCGATCGGTAGTTTCGTGGATGTTATTGTTAAGGTAGTTAAATTCTCAAGTTATTTCTGCGTTGTTATCTCCAATCGTTAAGTTTCGTCCCAGTCTTCTATTAGGATTAATTCCCATCCCCTTGGTTTTGTCAAAGTTCACTTGTAGTTCTAGTTTTCCCGTGTACAAGCTTTTTTATTGCAACACGGTCGTTGTGCAAACGCAGATTTAGCGATTGGGTTGTGATTTGTTTTACCGACAGCTGTGAGCAGCTGTTTCAAGTAATTCCTTTGGTCTTGTTTGTTTTTCTCTGGCAAAAAGTAGCATCTTTTCGGCAGAATTTCGTGATTGTGCTTCAAGTTTCAGCTCTTAGCTTCAGGTATTTTGCAATATTATCTGTGGAAGCTTTGCTGGTATACGTTTTTTATTACCTATATGGGACAAGTTCGTCTGCGTCATTGAGACGGGTGATTATGACAGTACTTCTCGCCGTTTTGGGTAATCACCTGTATTTACAGGATGAGTGCAATTTCTTCAATTTCAGTTGTGGTAACGCAATGAGCAATGAGCTGACTTTTCGTCCGATATTTTTAGCGTTACCTGCGGGGTGCAAAACATCAACGATTCCGCTTTGCTTGAGAATTTTCTCACAGACGTCACCCGATGGTTGTGGAAACTTTTGTGATCTCTTCGACTTTAGAGGGCCCCTCTGCACCATAGCAGCCTAGTTCGAGTTTGAGTCTCATCACTTGTGGGCCTTGCTAATGGCGTTTACTGGCGTCGGCTTCCTGTAGCAGCAGTTTTGAGCCAATTTGGGGCTATTCGTTTCACCTCTTGCAGAAGCATGAGACTATCAGATAACTAGTGTAACCTAATGATTTGTGTTAATGACTGCAACCATGGTACAAGAAACTGTAGCTATACTTATAGTACAGGCGCCAGGGAATTTTTACATGCAATTCTTGGTACCAGCATTTTGTGTTAATGGGTGGGTGGGGGGCTGTGCTCTGAGTATAATTTTAAGTTTTCGGATCGATCGGAGAAATTGTTTTTCCGCAATATCGGAAGAAGTGTTGAAAACGGCTTTTTAGCAATTTCTCGTTTCCTGTTGCTCTGGCACTGGAATTGCATCAGTACAAGTTTGTAGTTTATGAAATTCCTCACAACTTTTAAAAATGCCTTTTTCTCGTGCGCTCAACAATTTAAAAGTTGTTACCCCATAAAGCCAAGAAATTAAGGGTTGAAATGGGTTTTACGTAAATATATCGCTTTCAGTTAATCCTACGATAAAAAATACTCTTATATTTTTTGTAGAACAACTAATTTGCATAAAATTTGTGTATGAGTATTTTTCTATTTGAGCAATTATTTACCGTTCTACAGCGCCGCAAATGTCGCAAGTCACGTAAACCGTACATTTAGTGTGCACTTTCGAACGGCCCTGTTCCTTCGAGTGTGTCGCACCAACTGTTTTCCACATCAGCTTTGAGGTACAGCTTGTGGCGCGTTTTTTTTACGTGGTCTCCCCTATAGGCCTACTCCACGAAGTGTATTTCTACACTTCCCTTGGTCTTTTTGATGGGCCGGGTTCTGCATCGTCAATTCCAATCATTGCAGAATCGTCGATTTTGTCGCCCTTGTTAAGTTGTGTTTCCCTTGAAACAAACTCGGAAAGAGAAAATATGTCATCGTCGTAGCTGGTGTGGTATTTGTCTTCATCTGTAGCAAGCATTCTGGAGATTTCTTGCACGTTCTCACATGATTCCCCGGCTCATATGGAGCAAATGGGGGTGCACTTTAAACCCGCTTTGCGGCAGCCACAAGCCTTTCCACATTTGGTCTTACACCAGCATTAAATTGATTTAATTATTGCAGTAGGCGCGGGAGGCTCAGTGATAGGCACCGGTGTAAACGTACGGCCACGTTTCTTTCAGCCCCATCTTTCCGCGGGTAGAGTGTCATTTCCAAGCCAGGATTGAACTTGATGGTATGTCCGGAATGCGTGCATCCTGGCCATGTCTTTTGTAGGTGGCAGGGATGCCAGATTAAACGTTGACTTCACAAGGGATTTTGCGAAGTGTTTGTATCGCAGCAAGTTGATTGACTTGTCTTTATGGATGTCTCCACCGTACAACGCAATAAAAAATTGCTCTCCCGCTAATGCGATGATATCCGCGTCTACATCTTTCTGTACAAAGTGATTCGCTGCAGATTCCAGGGTAGGTGTCTTTTCTAGGGTTTTAAGAAATTTTACTTTGCCCATACCATAAGCAGCCGATGTTGTGTCACAACCAGAAAATGCATGCAAGAACAAGATATGCTTTGATACAGCATCGCCGTGTTTCACGCATGATGTAGAGTAATGCTGTTTCTTCGTATTCAGTTTTCCGGGCTTGCAAAGAAAAACACATTACAGTCTAGATTCAAAAAATTTATCAAATAACAGAATAACCGAGTTGATTGTTCTTCACATGGTGAGTCGTGAATCGTTCATTTTGAATATAAATTTTTATTTTGTTTAAGTTTAGTGACACTCTACCCGCGGGAAGATGGGGCTGAAAGAAAAGTGACCGTACGTTTACACAGGTGTCTAGCACTGAGCCTCCCGCGCCTCTTGCAATAATAATAGTATATTATGTTATTAGGAGCAAAAGTTATGTTTTATGTGGCGAGGCTGGACGGGTTATCTGCCGAGCTTGCGAGGCAGATAAGTACAGCCGAGCCACATAAAGATACTTTTGCTCCAAATAACATATAGTATTTTTTCTTCAAACGTTTTTATAACAAATTATTTACAACTTTGTGAACAAAATTCGAAGAAAATTACTTGATCTCGTCAGCGGCAGATAAAGTTGCCAGCGGCAGATAATAACTTTATCTGCCGCTGACGAGCGGCAGATAAAGTCGTCAGCGGCAGATAATAACTTTTATCTGCCGTTCGTCAGCGGCAGATAATATTATCTGCCGCTTGGCAATAAAGTGACAGTTTAGCATTATCAATCCAGCAGTATAATGCCATATTTTACTGCCGTTTGAAGAAAAAATTAATTTCATGCTGGTGCAAGACCAAATGTGGAAAGGCCTATGGCTGTCGCAAAGCGGGTTTAAAGTGCACCGTCATTTGTTAGAAATACACTTCGTGGAGTAGGCATATCGGGGAAACCACATAAAAAGACGAGCTACAAACTGTACCTCAAAGGAACAGGGCCGTTCGAAAGTGCATATTAAATGTACGGTTTACGTGACTTGCGACATTTGCGGCGCTGTAGAACGGTAAGTAATTGTCCAAATGGAAAAATACTCATACACAAATGTTATGCAAATTAGTTGTTCTACAAAAAATATAAGAGTATTTTTTATCGTAGGATTAACTGAAAGCGATATATTTACGTAAAACCCATTTCAACCCTTAATTTCTTGGCTTTATGGGGTAACAACTTTTGAATTGTTGAGCGCACGAGAAAAAGGTATTTCCAAAAGTTGTGAGGAATTTCATAAACTACAAACTTGTATTGATGCAATTTCAGCATCAGAGCAACAGGAAACGAGAAATTGCTAAAAAACCGTTTTCAACACTTCTTCCGATATTGCGGAAAAACAATTTCTCCGATCGATCCGAAAACTTAAAGTTACACTCAGAGCACAGCCCCCTACCCACCCATTAACCCAAAATGCTGGTACCAAAAATTGCACGTAAAGCCCTATTAACGATTTCCCTGGCGCCTGTACTATTAATATGTAATGTACATTTTACTACTTAAATATTACATTGTGTGTTTGTATCATGCTAATTCACTGCTACGATAGCGTTAATTGGGGTGCACGTTTCGAGTAAGTAACGCCTAATCAAAATTTATAAAATTTCTGTACTGGTTACTATATGCAGCGTTGTTTACTAAATCTAATGCACATGTTTATATCATTTAGTGCCTGATTTTGTTACTGATATCTTCTGTATTTTAGGTATTGTGTTATTGTCTGTTGTGATTAAAGTGAGTTTATAAGTTCTTGACCTATCTGAGTATATTTGTTGTAATTGAAAAACTTGTTGGCACTACTTTTATTTGGTAATTACATCATTTAAAGAACTGCACGTCGTTTCTACTGAGTATAGCTGGTGGGCCCTCAAATATGCTCTCTCAATGTTGTAATATTTGAAAATATTTACGGAAACTATAGTGAACGACTGTTCGCGCTAGCAACCAATAATATTTACATCGTATGCACACGCGATTACATGAAAGTTCTTGGTTATTATAGTCCCGTTGCGGCGGACAGTTACATAGCGTTTTGCTTTTTCTAAAACTAAATTAAATGGACGGATTAAATGCATTTCGAAACTGTCTAATTTTGAATTTTTGAATTTTGTCCTTTCGCGTGTTGCGTTTCCATGCGTGTTGGACTGATTAGTTCGCTAGAATTCCGAAATTAATCACAGCTTGCAAAAGGGCTTCTTTATTTACAATATAGTAAGCCTGCTTAAGGCCCATGAATTTCTAACATATCGACTTTTTTCAGTATTTGACGAATAGTGAACAATTGGTCAGTGGTGGATCTGTTATTACAGACACCAACTTGATATTCACCTATTACTTCTTAAGCATACTCGTATTCTTGTACCATTTTTTTAAAAGATATTAGTAAGAAGTTTATAAGCAACTTAGAAGTAAAATTCTTCTATAGTTGTTGCAGTTCAATTTTTCGCCTTTTGTATAAATTGGGCATATTAACGAGGTTTCCCATTCCTTAGGCAATTTTTCACTTTGTCATATGTCGATTATCAATTGGTGTAACTGATTGGCTATCTCAGTTCCCTCCCACTTTATTAGCCCAGCGGGGATGTTATCTACTCCTGTGGATTTGTTGTTCTTTAGCTTTTGTGTACTCGACTGAACTTCCTCTATGGTAGGTTCCCATACCTCAGGGCAGCATTTGTAATAAGTTCTTATGCTTCGCAATGCTCCTCTGTGATCCATATTTAAATAACTATCCGACGTGTAGGATTTCCACCTTTGTACAACTTCTTCTAATTTCTTCTCTACTTTCATATTTTGTTTTGTAAATGTTCAGTTTCTCTCCCTAATTTGTTTTATTCCTCTTCCTTCGTTCTGGTGGTCCTTTGCAGACGTTTTTCTCGCGTGTTATTTCTTTTTCCAATAGCTTCCTTGCATTCCTCGTCACATCAATTATTTTAGCCTTTCAGGCTTCTTTTCTACTCCTTGTACTTTCCTTGCAACTTTGATGCTTTTTCATTTATTTTTTATACTTTCTGTATGGTATTATAAATCTAGTACGCTTTCTTGTATGTTAGAATAATTTTGCAGTTGTTCTTCAAGCTTCGTTTCGTACCTTGCTGATATATCCTTGGCTTTTAGTTTCTCTACCATACATTTTGGAGCTTTCCATCCTGGCATCTGTTGGGAATAATTAATCCTTTAAGATAATCTCTGAAACTTGTTTGTCTAATTTTAACCCGGACTGATTGAGTAATGATTGGATTCTCATGCATATGTTTTTATATCCAATATACTGGATTGTTGTGCTATCCGGTGATCGCCATGTCCCACATGTAAATCTTTATGTTGAAACGTCGTGCGTCGTGCGATTAGGTTATTAGCCGCCGTAAATTCATTGTTTTCTCACCATCACTAGTGTTTCATGATCTAAGTTTGTTTTCCAAGTGAACATAACTAGCAAAGAAAAATATTTATGAAGCAGAGGACATGACTGTGTGTTGAGAATTTATATTCCAGAAAATGGGCAAAGGCTGTTAAGCAACCACACCTAATTTCTGAAATTTAATTTAGTTTGAGGACCTTGCTGGTAAAATAGGGTCTAGCTTGGGGACGGCCAAGGGCAGAATAATTATGCAAAGAAAATTTGCTTTTGCTTAAAACGACAATCGTACGTTGTCTAAGTTTAGAGTTTATTGGAAGGGCTGCCTTTATTACTGTGTTCTTAGGATTGTCAATATTATATACTAAATTTTCTTATTAAAGTTACCGCAGTTTTGTGTTATAGCTACAGTATTATTTTATCAGCTTTTATGCCATTTGATATTTAAAAAATATACTGAAATTTACGTTAATAACAAATAAAGATTGAGAAATGATTGATAGAACAGCCACAGAGCCATCTATATATTTTATAAGTAACTGGTTCGATATGCAGTTCTGTACGTTGGGTTGCCGGAGAACAGGCGTTAAAATCATGTTTCCTATAGAGTGTGAACGTCTTCCATGTGGCTATCTAATCTATTACATGTGTGCCTAGTAACTGCAGTTCGCCTTGTTCTAAATTACTCTTATATATGCTCTATTATACCACTGAGTCTAATGATTCATAAGCGTAGGGAAGTACATTATATGCTAATAAACTAGAAACTGCTATTTTGATTCTTAATAAGTAAAACTTTACAAATTTTTATAAGATTAGTCGATGTATATTTCTTCAAACACCTCTCAGCAACACTGTAATTTCAGTAATAAAATAAACTCTAAAGCGATTCTCTTTGCAGGTCTTATACGAAATAAATTATGTAGAATGGCGAGACAGCGAAGCAGAGTTGATTTTTGATGATCCTGGTGCTGGAAATTATAGCTGCGCCTTAATGGCAGGATTAGTTCCTCCGGCGCCTCCACGGGAGCGTCCAAAACCTGCAGAAGAAGCAACAACAGTTCCAAAAGCAAAAGTTACCAGGGCTGAGAAACAAGCCGCTGCTGCTAAGAAAAAATGAGTATAATAACGTCACATCCAATGTTGCAGTTTTCTATTTTTACAGCTTATGATGCCATTTAATTTCAAATTCGTAGTAAGGCATTATATGTACAAAAAGCGAATGCGATTGATATATTAAACATTTGGGGCAAAGTATTTTTTAAAACTTATTAAGAACTTGGTCTTATGAGCCTTACACTGGCTTCGTTCTGTATATTAAATGTTAAGGCTTCTTTCTATTTCTAAATAAACTATTTACGAGATATATCGTGCGGCCCATTACCTCCGTTGTACTTCCAGCGAGGTATGAATGGTCCTCGATACCCTAAGATAAAAGAAGCTGTAAATAATGAATGAATGAACTATTACATTCTTCTAACGAGGCAACAATCATACTGGATAAGTTTAGAGCAGTAGAAGGACAATATTACATTAAGTAGGCCATGATTTGCGGAAAATCTCGATCACATTGAAATATGTGCACTAGAAAATGTATAGTTAAGCATTGTAATCCCTTTATTCAATAGTATCATTTTAAAATATGGAAGTAGTTAAACAAATTCTATAGATATTGTTGATTTCACACAAAGAAATATAAAAATCGATAAACATTTCATGGCCATTCTAAAAAAAATCTCCTTGGATGACATATTATTTACTTCTTATTTATACATAAGTTTGTTATTATTCATATCAATCATGGCAATTTTGTTAAAATACGTAAAAAATTAATTTACTAAAATATTAACGGAGGTATAGCCTGTTCATTTTATATGTGATTTGGATTTTGTATAATTTTAATGTTTATTCATTTTAGCTCATTTCTTTCAACATTTTGTAAGGTCTATATCTCACCACAAGTGTACAAGATTGTTAAACAAATGTCATTTATAAACGTCAAACTTATTACAAAGTACTTTAATATTGCAATATAATCCAATAAAACATTCTTGTAATCACTTTAAGCTGATTATCTTCTAATCATTGGAGTTTAACTGCTAGTACTCGGCATTATTTTTGTAATGTTAAAATTGGAGTAATCTAACCTCTGCGGATATTTATTGATAAATTTCTACACTGTTATAAACATTTAAATCTTTGAATCGCATAGAAAATGAATCGACTGTATACATTATTATTCGAATGTGCCATAATCCAGAGGTGTAAACTCCATTGCCCGAAATATGTTTCTCTATTAGACATTAGAGTACGGTTCTGGTGCTTATGGTCTCTAAAGAGGAAGAAAGGAAGTCATTTTGGTTGATATTTATTGTGAATGTCAACATGTGCCTTTTAGTTTCCTGTTTTTAATTCTGTTATTGATTGAAGTTGCTGGTGGTTCTTCAGCCCTTGTATCCTTCGTTCTTATAATCTAAAAGTGAGTAGTAATATTAAACTATTTTTGACAGCATACAGTTAATGTTATTTATATTAGTCGATGACCTACATGTGAAATTTTTAACCTCAAAAATTGTAGTACAATAAATAAAATAATCATTTTTACTTGACTATGTAATACTGATTTTAATGAAAATAAAAATAATAATATAGTGCTTTTTAATTTAACAAGATTTTTTTTATAAAGAAACTAACGTTTATGAACAACCGTTCATATTAATCATTTCCTGTCGGAGATAGCAAAGAATAATGATATAAAAACTGAAAGATAGTAGAGAACCTCTAATAACGCGAAACAAAAGATGAGAGGGTTGTTACGATTTGCGTTCTTTAATGAAATGAACTATGTAGGAATATACTGTACTTTAGTTAGCTGTAAGCCATCTGTATAATATTTTAAGGTAAAATTCGTAGGAAAAATGTCATATTTAAATTACAACAAGCGGATGTTTAGAAACGTGCCTTTCGTTTGGGAAGCTGGAGATATTCCAATCTCACGAATAGATTAGAGTAAGTTTATGCAGGGTTTACTTCATAAACCGAAATATTGAGTGATGTATATGACCGGTACGTGATTAGAAGAAGCAACGGTTGCAACTCGATCATAAAAATTATTTGCAGCTGGAACCAAATGCTTTTAGTAGAATTTTAATCCTTTATAGCGGTAATTTCCAAAGGGTCCGAGCAAACCACATTTCACCGTGGGAAAGCCTCAAACTTTTAAAATTCATAGAACTATTATGAACTATCACGTCCGTGTGTACGTGCCAAAATTCCAAAATTTAGACCAGCTCTGATAGGTTATTGGGAACTTTGTAAACGCCCACCGAGCTTTCTTGGCCAGAATGGACTTAGAATTAAGTTAGTTAATAAGAAGAGGTAAATACGTAAAGTTAAAAAACAACGCTATTAAACTTAAGTGTTCTGTAAACGGCAGAAAAATAAATGCAAGTGTTTGTACTTAAGTGTTCTGTAAACGGCAGAAAAATAAATGCAAGTGTTTGTACTTAAGTGTTCTTATTAATTTCGCAACAGTAGCTTTGGTTTTCGTGTCCGAGTGTGTTTCAACTAAAAGGATTGCCAGTTACCCCGACTTTAGGCGTCTCGCAATAGGGTACAGGGAACGTCTAAAGTTATACAGGGGGTATGAATGAATGAAACAGAAGCCGTATAGATCCTAAATATCCTCTCGAAAGTCCAAGTCCTAGTATTATCAATCTACAAAACAGCAAGATAGAAGAAGAAAAAATAGAGGAGTTAAAAGATTAAAATTAAAAACTCGAATAGAAGGTTTTAATAATACGAAAATGTTCAAAATACAGACAATGGCTTCACAAGTGCCAGAGTGTAAAGCTTTTATATAAAAAACTGACTCTAAGAAAAACAATAAAAAAGTTTTAAACAAACAAAATGTAACTCCCCTTGTCGAAAATAAATTGGATTTGTTGAGGTGATATAGAATCACATAAAGGCAGGTTACAGCGAGGAAACAAGTGTCACCAAGAAATGTAACTTTGTTAAGAAACTTAATGGTACGATCATTAAATAAACACAAGTGTATAAATAAATAAAATTAGTAACATGCATGAGATTGTTAGTAAACGCATTGACGATCACGAGAAGAATATTTAAAAAAAAAAGCTATAAGCTGTTAGTTTTCTTGACAAAGATGTAAATAGCAACGTGGCGTCTGAAAAAATAGGAAACTGACTTTCCGTACTCCTGTAACTAAAATGGCTTTTAACATACTAACATGCACGTTGCTAAGTGACCTTTGAATCACGCCCTTAATCACTAAAGAGCTTCTTAGTCACGGGCTGAAGTTAGCAACGATGTTTTGGTCACGGGGTGAAGTTAGGTTCAAACAATATTTGCTTTATTAGCCACAGCCAAAACTAAAATCAAGTTAGTTTTGAACAGTCAACATTGACGTTTGTCGAACATAATTTAACGTAACCTAATATTAAAAATGATAATGAAATAATATGATGTTATATTGTCTAAATTTGTGGTCGTAGAAAAAAGTACGTAACACATTATATAAACTCGTCTAGACACTCGTTTATTAAACACTCGTGACTAAAGTGACGTTTATAAAACTTGTTACATAATATACTATTTTATTGCTGTATTAGATACATTTATTTTGCAGTTTGATTACTTTTTTATTAAACGTAGTGCAAACATTTTCTTATTAATCTATAAGCCTTTATATTTATTATATATGAGCACCTAACCAACAAATCGTTAACATGTCACGACAACAACTTAATGTATCTCTTAGAATTCATGTACTATACTATTATCTTTGTCTTTTACTGCATCAAAGTTGATTATTTTCTTTAATAGTATCAAACGATTTGAAATTTACTTCTGGGCGGCTTCCCTGTGGAGACATACCTATATTTAGACCCAGACAATAACGAAGAACTCTGACAGTGGGAAAACTGGACTGCAATGGGTGTTGTTTAGATGCCATCTCTGCGCCGGTGACAAGCCCGGGTAAAAGGAGGAGGAACAAGATTAACAGCCTCGTAGAATAACCAGGGTTCATGTGGCCCGTACGACAGAAACCTGCGAGCGCTTCTTCCTAGGGCGCAGGAGAAAAGAAGAGTCGATGGTTTTGAAAGTAGCAAAAGTCGCAGGCTGGCTTTAACTAGTAGAGAAAGCAGATGGACCAGGGACGTATAGGGAAAACTTGCCCCTCAGTCCAGACAAACATAATATCGACATAGCGGCTCTTACTGAGACGAAAAAGTAGGGCAAAGGTGCAGAAGAAAAACAAATATATATACACATATACAGTGGAGTTCTAAAAGAGGAAAGGAGTAGTGTAGTAAGTAGCAATACGCATTAAGGTAACTCTGCGGAAAAGTGTAAAGTTATGGGAACCAAGAAACGATATACTTCTAGTGAAAATGAAACTGAAAAACCATTCTGTAGTGTTTGTAGCAGTATACGCTGGCAATGATGACGCATCTGTTGATAAGAAAGAACAATTTTATGAAGCATTGGCCAGGACACTAGAGCAAATAAGAAACTGTAAGAAGGTAATTGTACTAGGTGACTTAAATGGGAGTATAGGAAAACAAATTAACGATCCTGTAGTAGGTAGCTACGAAGAAGATACTGCAAATGATAACGGGAGAGACTAATTGAATGCTGCCAAGAACATTTATTCAGAATTACGAATGGATGGTTCAAGCATGAAGATATCCACCGCTATACATGGCTTTAATCCACTTGCAATATCAAGTCAGTAATAGATTGCATAATAGCGAAACAGAATTTACAACAAAAAGTAGTTTGCATGATGACTGGCTCAAATTTCCATATCATGCAAGGTTCGCAGTGAAACTTTCTTCCGTACGAGGTACAAGGTACTTCACTCGATGAATTAGATGAAAATATACAAAACTGTACTGGGAGGGGGCAGTGGAAGCACTAGGAAAGGAACAGAGTAATGCACCTCCCAGGTGGAATGAAAATGTCAGATAGTAGATTAAAAGAAAAGCCCATCTAGAATATCAAAAGAGGAGACGAGAAGTTCTGCGTAAAGTAAAGAAAGTCAACAATATATACTGGGAAAAGCATGCGTGGGAAACAAACGAGTTAATAAGGAGTGGAAGATAATTAAAGGAATAAGAACACAAAATGAAGACTCATCTAGTACGAATATTATGCAGCAAGATTTATTCACAGAATTTACCACCAAAATTTAAATAGAGACCAATATAGTCATCCATCCAGGTGAAAAACTTCTGAGATGTCAATGTAGGTAGTTACTTGCTACTATTTTCAACATGTGTTTGCAAGCATAACCCGCTTCTCTTGAATGGAAACAGGCAATTATAACATATATCTTCGAAGAAAGACGTAGACTAGACTATGAGAACTGCAGGGGGATCAATGTTATATGCTCAGTGGCAAGATTGTATGTTTGGTTACTTAAATCCAAAATGGAAGAACAAATTAGAGAATCCAAAGATCAGAATGAATTCAGGGCATGGCGATCTTGCGTGGATGGAATTTTCACGATCATAATCCCGATTGAAAAAAACTAGAGAAGGGAAGATCTATTAATTTAGTATTTGTAGACCTGCAAAAGGCCTGTGATACAGAACCCTTAAACCGACTTTGGCTGTGCATGGAAGCAGAGGGATTATCAAATATTTACATTTTTTTGTGAAAGGTATATACTGCTACTGCACCATCCGGATCAAGGTAGAAAGGAAGATGTCATCAAAATTCTCGATTATCAAAAGACTGAAACAGTACTGTTCCATGGCACGTCTATCATTCAAGGTCCATCTAGAGAAGGGCCCAAAAATTGGAAGAGGAAGTGTCTAGCAAAAAATATGAAAAAAAAAACAGAGTATATAGTATGATAGTGGGAGATGAAATCAGCAGAGATTTAGACCTTGGAACAAGGATATACAACACATCAAGTTTTTTAAGTATTTGGGGGCTACAATATCAGTAGGAGCAATGCTAATATAGCGTAGTGAATAAGATTGGACAAGGCAAGCAGCCAATCCGTTAACTAAATGCACTATTGTAGTGTAACCAAAGACCAAGTGTATACAAAAACAAAGTTCTCAGTTTATAAGACCATTGTAGAAAGTATAAGTACTTATGGCTCTGAGACATAAGAGTTTAATAAAAGAAATGCAAGTAGATTGCCAGCGGTCGAAATGGATTTCTGGAAAAGTAGCTGGGTTTCGCGAATGGACCACGCCCATTAAACCATATGGGAGAGAATGAGAGTAGAGACATTATATGAACGATGGAGAAGAAATGGCTGATGTGGTATGTTCATTTCGAGCGCATCAAAGATGACAGGTGGCCCAAAAATACTAGAATAGGAATAGGGAAGTAAGAAACCTCCAAGATGGAGACTAGGACGACAGAAAGATATAGTGTATTATAAGCGAGAAATTTATGATAAAATTCAATAGAAATAAATTTATATACCCAGAAAACTATGACAAACCTGTATTAACATTAATGATGTTATTGGTGTACTACCACCTCTTTTAATGTTCAAGAGGGTTGGACTGTATACTTTTTTAAACTTTGACTAATTTTATCTTTAGTTGTATTTTAATTTACCATCTGTTCTTACTTTGCCTTTAGAATTTTGTATTTCGTTGCACATTACAAAAAATAATTGATTATTTTATCAGCAAGTGTTGTCTATTGTTAAATTTAGAAATTTGTATTATCCCATAATATTGTTGTATCCTCCCGCTACACTAGAAAATATTTTTTTTAAACAATATTTCGATTAGAAAAACTCCCCTACAAATTTACTTTTCTTAGAATGACCTTTAAATACCAATAATAATTACCAGTCTTGTTTATAATGCTATTTAAACGTCATTTTTACGCTTTTAAATTGACTTTCATTCGGAGAGCTGAAAAAGACAAAGAAACCATAGATCTGGTGTTCCAACAAGCCATAGCACAGATATATCATATTAAGAATACATACTCTTGCAGCATATAATACTTTATTAAAATAAGTTATGTAAACGGCGTCTTTAGTTTTAAAAGCTTCAGTCAGCATAGTTTATTGATAAATTAACAAATAGATCACACTAAATCATAAACTAACATTCATATTAACCTACAACGCATATCTTAGAGTTCGTCTCTTAACTTGCGTAAATCGAAGGGCAGGTTTCTCCAGAATTTCGTCCTTTGTAACAGCATACCTTTGGCAGCGTGCACACCACCCCCTATGAAATAATACTCTAAATCCTCTGTTTGTACAGGTTCCCATTTCGCATGAATTACAGAATCCAGTTCAGGCGTAGGATCCCTACAAGACGATACTTTTAGGTGAAATATTCAATTTTTCCGATGAATATCTTACTTCACTTTGGCGAAGTTAGTCCAAAGTGTTGTTATAATGTCAGCAGTTCGTTTATCAAATTCGTCTGGTTTCTGTTCTGGGAATAATATATCGCCAACGGGAAACAGATATTGTAATTCATCAGCATGGCACACACCTAAAACATGATATGTTTAGAATAAGCGAATATGAAAACATTGCCAAAAGTGTTTAAAATCAAATTTACCGTAACGCTGTTGTGGATCTCCAAAAATTTGACTAAAACTTGCAACCCCTCGATGACCAAACAAGTAGTAATATACTGGCTGTTTTGTATATTTTAGGTGGAGTCTTACAGATTCGTCAGCTCCTTCGAGGAACCACCCATCGGTGTACATCTGTAAACCAATTCATAAAATGTCTAATATCAGAGATTAACCGCCTTTTAACATAATATAACATTTTAGATACTGCGTTAGTAAACACTTACGTCTATAACATCAAAACGTGTAGAGTTATCAATCGCTCTATCTCCAAAATAAAAGTTTCTAATCTTTTCGGTGATGTAATTAACATCAGTAGCTGAATGTCTATAAAACAGAGATAGTGGAACAACTCTGTTGAAATCTTGGTTCAATTCAGCTACAAGATGCGGATTTCCATAAATGGCTATAATAAAATTATTCTGTTACTTCGTTAATGAACATTTTATGGTAACCACACCTGCAGCTCGCAACACGCCATCTTCGGTATTAAGACCAGTTATCCAAGGAACCTCAGCAGCTCTTCCAGATTTAATTATGTCTGTGGGATGTTCCGTCAGAAATGCTCCTTCAAGTTTAGGTTCAATTACTGGTTTAAACGGAATCATAGGATCCGTATCCCACTCCTGAAATAGCAATTAAAAATCATAAAGTGTGGATACGTGTAACCTATGTAAAATAGAAATATACGTTCTCTCATGTTTACAGACCATGACGTAGCAATTGTGTGAAAATAAAGACATATCAGTTATTTTCTACGACAAATGAAGAAGGAGTTAAAAGAATATAGGTTAAGTATAGACTTTAAGAAGATCGAATAGATGCGAATTCTTATTATGATAAGTGATACAAGAGAATTTGAATTGAAGAATTCATAGCGGGGTCATATATGTAAAATAAATAGTTAGAGAGGTCCAGAAAGCAAATCAAACAGAATATTTCTCATTCGATATAGAAAAACGCAATGAGGTACAGATGAAAAATGTGATCACCAATGGCGAATAGACCAAAATCTACACAATTAATTTAAATTATCAAATTAGTGAAACAGATTAAAGTTTAAAAATGAACACATGAGAATGACAACAATGAGTGGCTGTTTGTAGCGTATAGAGGGAGCCACAATAACATAATCAAAATGAAAAAGGAAAACTATAATATTCAAAGAATAAGGCGCTGGGATGGTAAAGCTATGTTGTGGGAATGGCCTAAAAACACACTTTATATGATTAAGATTGTAAAGAAAACCAAAACGTTGTAGTAGAAGCTTACCATAAATAGTTTGTCTTGTGCAATCATCTTCAAAGCATCCACTTTTCTTAAGCATTCTACCATTCTTTGACTGCATTCTGTGGGACAACTAAAAGCTTCAGCTAGCTTTTTGCCCTGTTTCACTGCTTCGCCCTGTGGAGCAAGAGCCCACGAAACATGCGCAGTGCCACTTTGGGAAATGGCTGAATGGAACAACCCTACAAGTGTGTTTAGTTGTATAATTAGACACACAATGAATTAAAATAGTAACTACCTCTACTTAAAGGCGACAGCATATGGAAATGGGCGCTAGCTCCTCCGGCAGACTCTCCAAAGAGCGTTATTCTGTTGGGGTCACCTCCAAACTTGGCTATATTGTCTTTTACCCATTTCATCGCCAGGCTTTGGTCTTTCAGACCGTTGTTTCCCGGAACTATCTCATCGCCCGTGCTTAAAAAACCCAAAGCACCTGAAATTGATGATGTTTGTAAACACATTTGCAATTAAGATTGGAAATCTCTACCTAATCTGTAATTCGGCACAACCAAGACTACGTCTTTGTCTAAAAGTATGTCAGGTCCATACCATAAGGAGTTTCCACCGCCACAAAGCCAGCCACCTCCATGGAAAAACATCATGACTGGATGTAGAGTTGTGCTTGGCTTGGGTACCTAGGATTGGAACAGTGTATAGTATATATTGTTTGAGGCTATGGCAATTTTCGCTTGGACCATGTTGTCTTTCCAGATAAACTCTTAGGCACCTTTAACTCTGATGATGCAAGCTGCAATGTCTTGTGAAGCCTATGTTTGTACGGCTTCATAAAGAGCTAAAAGGCAAGCCAGAGGTGGCTTGTAAGGGTTGACAAGTCACGAACACATATAATTATTACAAAACTTCTTATTGGGGTTGGACTGTAAGGCACACAAAGTCAAACACTTATGGGCGTTTATCTAAAAAGACGACGCGGTCTAAACGGAAATTTGATTTTAACATTGTAGTAGTTATTTTACTAATCATTTAATAAGATACTGATGTGAAGACACGAAGAAGAACAGCCGTCAATATTAATTAAGTAAAATGTCAGCTATCAATGACTCAAAATGAACAATAAAACAGAAAAGACTAAAAACGGTTTAAATAGGTACCTATATACAAATTCAATAGATTTAAGGATAACTTTGCACATTACGAAAATATGAGATGATAATAAGTTAAAAATAAACAAAGTACAAAAGATCTAAGAGGGAAAAATATGCTTGATCTGGAAAGGTATAAAAATTTAGATTCGAAAGAATTTAATTTAAACATTATTCATAATATAAGAAAAATGAACTGGATCTCCATTTTAAAAGGATGTATATTTAAGCATTTTTTAAATGGTGATTTTTTTAACTACCAATTAAATTTATAACACAGATACCGAAATATAATTACGAACATTGGTTTATTGTTCTTTTTAAATGTTTTGATTGGAAATTATTGAAACTGTATATACTTTGTGGGGTCAGGGATCCGGTTGTAGAATATCGCAAGGAAATCCTTACCTGTCGTAATAGACAACAAAGTGGGACATCTGTCCCAGCAAACCGCTTTACTTTGTTCTTGTCATACCTATTACAATCATTATGTATCATTTACGAAGAGTTAACAGCCTCGTTGGAAACACCTGGATTTAACTGGGCCAATAAGCACACAGTAAGAGCTTATATATAGGGTTACCACGGTCAACGACTCTAACGGCGGAAGAGAACTTTCCATTGACAAAGAAAGCTAATGAATCTCTTCCCAGAGGAACCATAGATCTCTTATTTATAGATTAACAGTCTATCTAAGGGAAGAACACTCCTGACCATTCAAGTTGGAGGTTAAGAAGATGAGTCAGCCAGTCACGACCCGGAAAACCATTTTCCTAAAAAAACTTGACAGGGTCTCGGAACTTTGGAGTGATCAAATGGAAAAAGGTAAAAGCCGCGGAAAACTCCATTGAATTATAGAATTTGGAATTTTCAAGGTAGTCGCAGAAAAATTGAAGAAATAATTTTAAAATCGAAAGGGTATAGATGGATATGGCTGCACTAACGGAAACCGAACAAGATGAGAAGGTGTAAGCGCTTTTAATAGGGAAGAGGGAGAAGAAAACACCTATAATGTGGCATTTCATATTTACAGGTGACAATAAATAGAAATTTTAATCAGAATCATTCAATAATTAAAAACTAGTATATTACATACCGAGATAGAAAGTGTTTCATCACTGTCAAGAGATTAAGTAGTTAACTGAGACGCGAAGCGTCGAGGTTAACTTTATCTGGAGATAGGAAAGAAACTTTTCATCTTGGTATGCATACCATTTTACTCAATCGGTTTTTGTTATTATTTATCTAATTAGGTAAGTTTCAAATAATACGTATCTTTATCGCAGTTTAATAAATCACTTTAACAAAGGAGCGACGCTGTTGCTAGGTAACATGACAAGTGGAACATTGACAGTGGAAAGTAAATTAAACAATGACTCACTTTCCTACTGTTTTGAAGGTTAGAAACATACCTATTATTAACGGATTGCGAGTAAAAACAGTTTCGAATTTGTGACTTTTAGCTTAGCAGCCCTACTTTGTAACATTACACTACCGTGCCCCGCAGTTAGGCGGCCGCTTAACGGCTATTAATAGCATCATGAATGCAAATTGAAAAACACATACAAAGAAAAACTAACCATCTCATCCGAAAGTATATCTATTAATATTCCACACAAACTGAAGCAGAAATAATCCTGATAGGTTATGTTGTTTTCGAGATAGCGGGTTTACATCCATCCGGAGGGAAACCTTCACTAAGCTGCATATTCTGACGTTCCTTTAACGCTAAAGCGGTTGCTGTTTTTGCAAAGGTTATCAGACCTTTTATATAATTTCGGTTTGGTCGTGATTTATTGACCGGTTGCGGCATAAATCGAAAATTAGTAAAAATGGTTGGACCCTACAGTAATAATTCGTCAAATCGTGGACTGAAATGATAGGAAAACACATATATTTGTTTAGTGGGACAGAAAACGAACCATGTGGGAAACGAGGAGTTTAGGTATAAATTTAACGAAATTTTGAAAGAAACATCAGATTGGAAAGTAATAAACGAAAACATAATAAAAGTACCTAAAAAACAATTAGGAAGAAAGAATATAGTACTGGCTGTTTATGCATCTTCAAATGACGAAACCATAGAAATTATAGATCGTTTCTTCCAAAAATTAAGCTGTAGCATAGACGAATCGGAATAACTAGGAAAGTTGTAAATTTAGGCCTTTTACATAAATGGTAACGGCGAGGCAAAGGCTTGATAAACATACGGTGTATGCAATGGAATTGAAATTACAACTCTATAAACATAAAGGGATACACAAATGCACATTGTAGCAACAATTATATAGACTATGTCATGGGGAGACTTTTACAGAAAAGCATGGACATGTAATTAGGAGCATTTACTAATCAGCTAATAAACAACTAAGAACAAATATATAGAAAGATCAACAATAAAATTTGGTGAACAGAAGAAATCGAACAATTGATAAAAAAGAAAACGTCACACCATAGTAATTATTCAACGTGAAAGAATAGAAGTAGAAAAACCACTGCTGTTAAGTCTTAAAGCGATAATTAAATGAAAAAAAAAATATATTGCGGGCATCAAAGAATTTATGGGATATTGCTAAAATGTGGAACTACAAAACTATTCACGATACTAACGGAATGAACGATTAAAGGAAAAGTAGCATATATTTCCGCAATTTTAGAGAAATTTCTGTAACTAGCACTACGAGCCGCTTATACGGATAAATATTGAGAATTATTATAGAACTAGATTACGAAGTACGATAATATATTACAGACCACATGACCAAGTAATACCTATATGGGCAACCCACTTAACACTATTGGTAACTACGTTGACAAACGTCAACTTGACTAGCAGCATTGACGTTCCACATATTAAATAATTACTTATGATGTTATAGGAACTTAATTGGGCTAAAATGCAGTATCGTAGACCACTACTGCCTCATGCTCAGGAGCTATAATTTTAGGTTAGCTGCAGTTTAAGATTTGTGTGTACTTAGTACCCACCTATATTACTAACTCCAGGAATGGTAGTTCAAATTGCTGCTGCTGCTCTTACAAAGAGAACTGAGTGAACAATTTCAAGGTGTTTTGGAGTGGTTCACGATACTGCATTTTTCCTCTTAATTGTTCAAAACAATTTAAATGTAAGTAACTTAACTCTGAATATAACTGATGCAAAGGAAAAAGTGTTTTAAGTTAGAAAATTAACGCATTATGAGAATTCGAAACTTAGCCACGAATGGCTATGCTCAAAAATGTCAAATCGGTGCTTGCATATAGCGTTAGAACATTAAATTTACTATGTCCCCAAATGTCATGGGCTAATTGGTTTTCAGTCGTTTTCCATGCCTCGGTATCTGCAAGCAAATTGTGGGAAATACTTCGGAGGTTGCGAGTAAACCACACCCTTATTGTAGCTCTACCAAATCTGTATAAAAATGCAACATTAAGGGTAAAAGTAGGAAAACAGATATCAAAACCGTTCTCCGTCACCAAGGGATTGCGACAGCGTTGCTTTATCTCTTCCACCCTGTAAAAAATGTAGAACAAAAACGTTAGAACAGTGAAAAAGAAAATGCTCAGAAATGGGAATAAAACAATGAACAATACAACACTATAGACTGCAATACGCTGGCAATCAAGCGGTATTAACCAGAGATAATGAAGTCCTAGAACATATGGCGTAAAAATTGAAGGAGACATATAAAGAATTCGGCTTTGCAATAAATCTACAAAAAACGGACTACTTAAGTGTTGGAAACAAAATAGCATTCCTAATGCGATTACTATTGTGGAATAAATAGCGAGAAGGATAAAATGCAATGTAACTATACAAAACGATTGTAAAAGGTAGCTTACGGTATGGATCTGTAAAAATTCAGGATCCGGTCCATACTCACAATGAGGTGATTCAGTAATTTAATGTAAATTAAAACACAGTCTTCCTCATAACAATTAACATATATTTTTACACACGCTACATGTTTCGGTTTAGCTGTTAAACCATCTTCAGGCTAAAAGATAAAGCTTATAAAATACGGGGAAAGAAACAGAGAGCAAACACCTTACCTAATGTCAAAATCGGACAGTCAAATAAACAATCAAAATTAAAACAGACAACTTGACCAACATGTTCAATGAAATAAATTATTTGTTTATATACAACGCTCAGTCAAGGTGAGAACTGTAAAATACGTATCAAAGCCACAAAAAAAATGTTAATTTTTATGAGGAAGACTGTGTTTTAATTTACATTAAATTAATGGATCTGTAACACGCCGAATTAGAGGCAATCGAATTTGACGCTTTGAGTAACTCCGCAGGAATACAGAATAAGGAAAGACCAGATCTGACAACAGATGGGTGTAGAAGACATGATCATGAAAGAAGTAGAACTTCGTCAATTGTTATGGTATGGTCAAGCCTAACAAAAGAAAAACTGAAATGGGAAAATTAGGAAAACAATGAGCCACCACAATCTTCAGGATGGAAAATGAGAGAATCGTAAAGAATGAGGCATCAGACAACGTTGACGAACATTTAAAAAACCGGGGTGTTTTATCTGAAGGATTATCGTTGTTCCATTGTGTTGAAAGTTGTAACTGGTATAACTATTCTAGAAGTTTTATATTTCCTTATTACAAATTCTTTATTTATATAGAAAAATGGCCATTAATCAACACATCTTGCTGATCAGTAAGAATCAGAAGAAGATCTCGAATTTACCATAAACTTACAGTGCCACCAACAATACACTTCAGCACTGCCAAACGCATAACATCAACTAGAGCTGCTTATTGTGCTTCAGTACATAAAAAGTTCTGCCCAGCTTGGTTATATTTTGACATTTAATGTCACTTTTATTTAAAACTTTAATAAGTATTTTACATTTCTATTAGTACAGGCCCTAGGGAAATCGTTAATAGAGTTTTACGTGCAATTATTGGTAACTGCATTATGGGTTAATGGATGGGTGGGGGGCTGTGATCTGAGTCTAACTTTAAGTTTTCGGATCAATCGGAGAAATTGTTTTTCCGCAATATCGGAAGAAGTGTTGAAAACGGTTTTTCAGAAATTTCTCATTTCCTGTTGCTCTGGCACTGGAATTGCATCAATACAACTTTGTAGTTTATGAAATTCCTCACAACTTTTGGAAATACTTTTTTTTCGTGCGCTCACCAATTCAAAAGTTGTTACCCCATAAAACCAAGAAATTGTTGAAATGGGTTTTACGTAAAAATATCGCTTTCAGTTAATCCTACGATAAAAAAATACTCTTATATTTTAGTAGAACAACTAATTTGCATAAAATTTGTGTATGAGTATTTTTCCATTTGGACAATTATTTACCGTTCTACAGCGCCGCAAATGTCGTAAGTCACGTAAATCGTATATTTAGTGTGCTCTTTCGAACGGCCCTGTTCCTTCGAGTGTGTCGCACCAATTTTTTTCCACACCACCTTTGAGGTATAGCTTGTGGCGCGTTTCTTTTACGTGGTCTCCCCTATAGGCCTAATCCACGAAGTGTATTTTTACACTCACCTCGGTCTTTTTGATGGGCCGGGTTCTGCATCGTCAATTCCAATCATTGCAAAATCGTCGATTTTATCGCCCTTGTTAAGTTGTGTTTCCCTTTAAACGAATTCGGGAAGAGAAAATATGTCATCGTCGTAGCTGGTGTGGTATTCGTCTTCATCTGTACCAAGCATTCTGGAGATTTCTTGCACGTTCTTACAGGATACCCCGGCGCATATGGAGCAAATGGCGGTGCACTTTAAACCCGCTTTACGGCAGCCACAAGCCTTTCCACATTTGGTCTTACACCCGCATGAAATTAATTTAATTATTGCAGTAAGCGCGGGAGGCTCAGTGCTAGACACCGGTGTAAACGTACGGCCAAGTTTCGTTCAGCCTTATATTTCCGCGGGTAGAGTGTCATTTCCAAGCCAGGTTTGAACTTAATGGTATGTTCGAAATGCATGCATCCTGGCCGTGTCTTTTGTAGGTGGCAGGGATGCCAGATTAAACGTTGACTTCGCAAGAGATTTCGCGAAGTGTTTGTATCGCAGCAAGTTGATTGACTTGTCTTTATGGATGTCTCCACCGTACAACGCAATAAAAAATTGCTTTCCCCCTAATGCGATGATATCTGCGTCTACATCTTTCTGTACGAAGTGATTCACTGCAGATTCCAGGCTAGGTGTCTTTTCTAGGGTTTTAAGAAATTTCACTTTGCCCATACCGTAAGCAGCCGATGTGTCACAACCAGAAAATGCATGCAAGAACAAGATATGCTTTGATACAGCATCGCCGTGTTTCACGCATAATGTAGAGTAATGCTGTTCCTTCGTATTCAGTTTTCCGGGCTTGCAAGGAAAAACACATTACAGTCTATATTCAAAAAATTAATCAAATAACAAAATAATCGAATTGATTGCTCTTCACATGGTGAGTCGTAAATCGTTCATTTTGAATATAAATTTTTATTTTGTTTAAGTTTAGTGACACTACCCGCGGGAAGATGGGGTTGAAAGAAAAGTGACCGTACGTTTACACAGGTGTCTAGCACTGAGCCTCCCGCGCCTTTTGCAATAATAAAATAAATTTCATGCGGGTGCAAGACCAAATGTGGAAAGGCCTATGGGGGGTAAAGTGCACCGCCATTTGATTCTCGCCGGAGAATCCTGTGAGAACGTGCAGGAATTCTCCAGAATGCTTACTACAGATGTTGACGAATATCACATCAACTACGACGACGACATATTTTCTCTTTCCGAGTTCTTTTCAATAGAAACACAACTTGACAAGGGCGATAAAATCAACGATTCTGCAATGAGTGAGATCAACGATGCAGAACCCGGTCCATCAAAAAGATCATGGGAAGTGTGAGACTGTTAGAAATACACTTCGTGGAGTAGGCATATTGGGGAGACCACATAAAAAGACCCGCTACAAACTGTACCTCAAAGGAACAGTGCCGTTCGAAAGTGCACACTAAATGTACGGTTTACGTGTAGATCGGTAAATAATTGTTCAAATAGAAAAATACTCATATACAAATTTTTTGAAAATTAGTTGTTCTACAAAAAATATAAGAATATTTTTTATCGTAGGATTAACTGAAAGCGATATATTTACGTAAAACCCATTTCAACCCTTAATTTCTTGGCTTTATGGGATAACAACTTTTGAATTGTTGAGCGCACGAGAAAAAGGCATTTCCAAAAGTTGTGAGGAATTTCATAAACTACAAAGTTGTATTGATGCAATTCCAGTGCCAGAGCAACAGGAAACGAGAAATTTCTGAAAAACCGTTTTCAACACTTCTTCCGATATTGCGGAAAAACAATTTCTCCGATCGATCCGAAAACTTAAAGTTAGACTCAGAGCACAGCCCCCCACCCACCCATTAACACAAAATGCTGTTACCAAGAATTGCATGTAAAAATTCCCTGGTGCTTGTACTATATATGAATTGCAATAAAATAGTAAACGGAAGCGGTAAAAAAGTAGTTTTACTGAAGTCGTATGGCTGTTTAAGTACTCGCTAACGCTCGTACTCAAACCAGCCATACTTGTTCAGTAAACAATCACTCTTCTAAACTAGTTGCATAATATACTATTCCATCTATGACAGTTGTTTAGCTCAACCCATTTTCCAATGTCTAGTAAAATTGAAAACTTTGAATTGCCGTTTCTCATTAACTTTTTAAGTAAACCATGAAAGAAGTTATATCAATTCCAAGAGAACATTTAGTTCTATGCTAATCTGATATAAAAAGGGTAGGTTGTTAGTTATAAGAATAATTGATTATATCGTACCGTTTACATATGGAAAAGACAATTACAATTCAGCTTAATGGAAAGTTTCACGAGAGAAGACAGGCAATTTGGTGGTAGAGCCATGTTTATATAAATTCTATGTAAAATTCAATTGCCCCGATTGTTAACTAGGATATCATAGTATTTTTATTATTTAATTATTAGCCCCGTAACTGCTAGAAACTAATTTGTTTTTAACAAAAGAAGTAACCACACAGTGTAGACAAATTATTGTATTAGAATTTTACATATGGGAGGCATACATTTGCATAACTTAAAGTGATCAACGTAATTGCTAGTATTATGAAAATATTGAAATCAATTAGAATAACAACAAACTAATCAATATATGAAAGAATTTGAATTGCTAAAATTTTTACTCTTGTTTTATTTGATGTTATATATTGTATCACCATGCTTTTTTTGTATACTACTCTGATTTCAACTAGACAAGTAGTCTGCAAATACGTTTTGTATTAATTTTAAAAAGCATCAATGCCGCATTTGTCTTATTAACGGTTTTAATCCCTTAATTATCGTATTTCAGTATCTTACTAATTAGAACAATTTAAAAATGCATCTTAAGATGTAATAAATAATTACCTACCTCGGGAGTATACACATTAAGATAAAGGCAGTCCTCATCTCCTTCAATAATTTCGCTTCTGACGTAGATATTTCTTTGTGGGCAGACGGCATGATTCTGGGTGGCGTCACGAACCCCTTCCCAAGGTGCTGCAGGAACAGCAGGCTAAAGGAAAAAAATACTGTGAAATTTACTTTACATCGAATTTTTAAAATATGAAGAACAGTATCAATTTGGCCCATGAGTACTAGATATAAATACTCTTACAAGAGGAAACCATGTAATCAGATTTCTTGAAATATTAATAAAATGCCTCAGCTGAGGTCATATTTCCAATTAGACTTAAATTTTGTTTGGATTCTATATTAAGGTTTAATTATGTGTAACTGGATCAAGGAGGCAATTACTGGTTCACTGACTTTGTCGGATCCCAAAAAGGTAAATACTAAATTGTATTGTTTTTGTGCTTTTTACTAGGATTACTGTCTGTAAAATCCTATTTAAATAAGTAGTCAGGTGCAAAAATTATCTGCTCGTTTAAAAATAGCGAAAAACAAATTTACGTATCCTTCATAGTGAATTATAATCTGGAATAAAAAGATTAATTTGTTTTTTAAAATTTTATGTTAACTGAAGCTAGAAATAGATAAATCCAAGTTTTATATTACATTAATTTTAATAGAATATAAGAATTTTATAGAGTATGAAAGCTCCCAGTCTTTCAAGATGAATTTCAAAATTTAAAATAATATTTGAATCTATTAAAGATCAATTATATTATTTTTAGGAATATTAAGAATACAATTTTATTCTTAGAGATTTCTTGGTAGTAATCATAAATTGAGATTTTAATGCCTGCGAAAAAGGATGAAGGAATCGAAAAGCAACGGATTATATAAATTTTGGAAAATATTAATTCTTCACAGAAAAATCTGAGAAGTTGACTTATTTATTTAAAATTGATAAAATTAAGTCAAAAATCGGTTATTAAGATTATACAATGAATTATAAGTATGATTTACACCATGTATCCATGTTATGGTTCAACCAAATTTAGAGTTTTGAGAAAGGATTATGCAGTTTATACGATGGTTTAGATAGTATCACTCAAGTTATCTCTGAATTTTTAAGGAAATAAGACAGATATAGAATATATCCATAAATTTAACATTAATGTCGAAGAAAGTTTCTCGAGGAAAAAGTAAAAGCGATATCAAGAAATTATTACTCAAGTATTTAAACATGCAGTACCGAGAGGCATTTATTTCAATTACCTGGTAATTAGTAATGTACATTTAATGGACATTACATAACCACAAGTTGACAATCAAATGTAATTTTGGCTGCTTTCACTTTTCCAAATCATTATCAGATTGACGAACATAAAAATATCCTTTTCGGTTGGTATGAGAAGTAACCAGTAGCGTAGTTTCTCAAATCATGCATTAAACATGTGGGATCACATAAAAGTACGATATTATATTGAACAACTTTAACATTCAAACGTTGACTTGGTTAAATTACGTCAACTCGCACCTGGTTGATATAGACACGTTTCCAAATTTCTCGACGGCTTAGTTTAGCTAACCGTCGTAATGGAATTTTAGTCGTCACAATTTAGAGGTTATTAACTCTTTGTTTACCTGATCCGTATCCCAACAACGCATTTTTATGGCGGTATTAGCCAGTGTTTGTATTTTGTGAATTACAATGCTGCTCCTATTAAATTAAGCCTTAAAAGTACAAAATTAGAACAAATGTATGTACTTACCTTAAACCTAAGTTCTCCAATGGGAGGTTCAGCATAGGGGATGCTCAGAAAGGCACTAAACTCTCGTCCTTTTCTGGTTTTCCAGTATTTTCCCTTAAGACTGCCTTGATTTATTTTCACTTGTGGATCATCTTTTTGTTCACTTAAACTTACACAGTCAAGGACTACAATTGCCAGGACAAGAAGGAAACTCCTATTCATTTTATAGTATGAACACTAGTTAATTAAAATTAAAAACTCGATTGTTACGTCTGCAGTTTCCGCGTCAGGTATGAATGGTGAAAGGCAAATCGCGTTTTATAATATTTGGATGCTGCTCTGTATACCTACAGGAGTGGAATAATGTTGGTGTCGCATGCTCGAATGAAAAAGGTGTTTGTATATTAACATAGTAACGACGAGCAGGATTAGGAGGGGGGCCAGTAGACAACGGGTTTTCTCACACTGATGCTGTTGTAATTCTACAGAGCCTAATTAAGTTATGCTAGTAGCATAGTTACTCATTTTCAGGTATCTGAAGTGATTACCTTTATTATTAGTACTGAATGTTTACTACAGGTAGTTGGTTCTTAAGTAGAATCAAATTACCAACAATTATAATAACTTATGATAACTAGCTTATGCCTATGAATGAATTTTAATTCGTGTTTCTTCGGAATTTCTATGCAAACATGTTGTTAATGTTTACATTTTTGTTTGATAATATTGCACTTACCAACAGAGTAATCGTCGACAACGAAAGGTTGAAGAGGTAAACGAAAAACGACTATGAAGAATGAACGACAATTTTGCGAAAAAGAGATGAATTGTAGTTCTGTTATTATAATTGTCATGGGATCAAATTCAAGCTACACCAATTGTGTATAGACCAGTGTAATAGATTTTCTGTGCATCTAGATTGCTTTTCTTTTGTTTTAATATGATAGTTTCATACAAAACTACATCCGCTGGAGGAAATGGCACTTTTCTCCAGAGGACATAGGATATTTTAACATTTTTACATTTTATAAGACTATCTCTTGTATTCACCTGTATTTAAATATATTTAAATATAAAAATCAAGATGCTAGTTGCTTTGTTATAAATTACATTGCACCTTGTCTCTAATGGCAACGGAAGCCAATGGGTTTTACAAAAGTAAGTAGTATATCAAACTATTCGTATCGTGGCTGATCGTTACGCATTTTTGAAAATAAGGACAGTATCAGGTCACAGGAAAAACAGATTTTTTTTAATTTCACCTTTTGGTCGTCATAGCAACAAATTTGTTTAAAAACATTGTATGCAAGTGTCATCACAGGTTTTTCACATTAGAACACAATTTCTTTTGTGAAAAGAAATGGTTTTGCCTCTGCTAACTCGCATTGGACTTGTCCAATGTTATTACGAATGTAGACGGAGTTTCTCGGCAGGCTTTCGATGGTTTCGTACCCGTAACGGTCTAAGAGCTGGCCCATGCACTTTGAGAGCTTTTCAAAAGCTGGTAGCAAAATTAGAAGAAAGTGGGTCTGTTATAGATAACAAGAAATTAGGAAGACCCCCTGTGGCAACAGATGTTCGAGTTGCTGAAGTTTTACAAGAAACGCAAAATTTAGCAAATGAAAACGAATATGGAACATCTAGTGTCAATAAAATAGCAGGACGTCTGGAAATGGGTAACATCATAGTATGGCGCATTCTTCGAAGGAAAGTTAAAATGTATCCATATAAAATGCAAGTTTTGTTCGAACTGAAGGAAGGTGATAAAGCTATACGAACTGATTTTGCCCTGCAAACAATAGCGGAAATTCAAGTGAATCCACAGTGGCTTGATAATGTTTTTTGGACTGACGAGGCACACTTTCAACTTAATGGTGGTGTGAACACACATAATTGTCGAATTTGGTCGTTAAATAATCCGCATTCGATCATTTAACAATGACTTCACGATTCAAAAGTTACCGTTTGGTGCGGCTTTACATCACGGTTTATCATAGGTCCATATTTTTTTGAACAGATTGTGGATGGACGAACAAACGCAGTTACAGTAAATGGACGACGTTATTTGAATATGCTTCGTGATTATGCAAGACCATTATTACGAGAGCACGACATTGAAAATATCATATTTATGCAGGATGGTGCACCTCCGCACATCTTTAACCCAGTAAAACAGTTTTTAAGGAACACTTTTGGAGACCGTATTATCAGTAGGCAATTTCCTGTAATTTGGCCTGCAAGATCGCCAGATCTTAATCCTGCTGATTTTTGGTTATGGGGATATCTAAAAGAAAGGCTGTTTTTAACCAAACCTAATTCAATCGATCAATTGAAGGAATCCATTACACAAAACATAGCAGCTATTTCAGCAGACCTACTCAGAGTTGCGGTTTATAGTATTGAAGAAAGGTTACTTCTTGTTCAAGAGGAAAATGGCGGCCACATACAACATTTACTATAAATGTAATATTTTTAATAAATCCCATTTCTTTCTGTACATACAGGCATTTTCAATTTTCAAATTGCTTAATGATTGATAAAAATACCAATATTTCAAAATGCGACTTACTTTTGAAAAACTCAGTATTACGTTTCTTTCCACTGCCATTGGAAACCAACACGGGAGCCAAACGTCTATTTTATTATTAACAGAAAATCCCCTAACAAGCGATAGAAAACAGGGCCGGACTGGGTGTTTGAACCGGCCCGGGCGAATGACATCAAACCGGCTCCTTTATAAAATGCTTCTTTTTTATAAAGCAAACAAAACCAATTTTTAGATATAAAAAACAATATTTGTTTTCAAAAGAAAATATATATTCCAACAATATTATTCAGATATTACAAAAAAAAACTAAAAAAAAAAAAACTAAAAGATTAGTAAACTAGTAGTGCACCTTGATGTCACTATGTATAAAGTAGGAAAGAAACAAATATAGTGTTAAGATTAAGGTAGAATATGAAATTACAAGTAAATGTTTCATGCTTTTACGCTCATATGCCAGTTTATGCAAAGATCACCATTTTCAATAGACGTCCTTTTCGGAGGACATTGACATGAAAGTCGCCAAACCAGCTTGAGACGAATAGCTTTGTTCTATTTAAATAAATGTAAAAAGGATCTTTCATTTGCAAAGTGTGAAATAGAAAGTGTTAATGATAGTTATTTAGGATCAATAGACTATAGCACGAGGGAATGTTTAAAACGCGAAGCAAGGAGGAGAGCTTTTAATTTCCCGTGGGCTGTAATCGTAATTATGCACGTGGTACGTACAACGTTTTATTTTATTTTGGTTCTCAAAATGGACAACAATCAAAGATTTAGTATTTTTGCTACGGACTACCGCGTCGGCGCTGTAGATTTTTAGTGCTATGGTTTCTATGTAGACTGTTGATGTTGGTGCTTGTTATACTGTACTTTATAGACACTTAAAAGCGATAAAAGTGATATTACGCTCTCTATAGAGAGCCAGTAAACAAGATTCCAAAATGATATAAATATTTTTTATCATCGTGTACTATAATTTGAACTTTTTAGTTGTCATTATTAATGTCAAAATTACATACTTTTTTACTAGAAAATAGTTATTTATCTACCAAGGGCATAAAAAGGGGTTTATGGTCTGCGCCGTAAATCAATGGCAATAAACGCTGCTTGTGCACGAGGCGGATACAAAATTTTATATACATATAGATCGCAGTATTCAGAATTAAAACCACATTTATAATTTTTATAAATGTTGGTAACCTACGATGTCATTTTATGTCAAACTGACAAACAAGACACTAGGTTCAAAGATTTCAACTAGTTAATTGTCATTATTAATATCAAAATTACCTTACCCTAGTACAAATTTTGTTCTTATTAGAGAATTGTTAAACATTTTGTATGCAACGCATTGCAAATTAGTGTTTTTCACTCCCCGTAATTTACAACATTTACAACTCGTTTAGTGTCGCTTAGCGGCAAATACAATTGGTACTTGTTATTTCTATCTGTGATACGTGATACTTGAATTTATCAACTAGCAGAATTTCTTCATTTTCATTTATTAGTACTTGAAACCGAGCATACCTGTTTATAACTAAATATTCAGTTTTGTTAATATTTATGTTTAGATCCCATTGCTTACAACTTTCTGAGAGTCCTTTTAACATAAGCTGTAGGTCCCGTGCGATTAATACCTGATAGTCAGCAAAATTAAACATGAAAGAATGGTGTCCTAATGGATAGACCCATTGTTATGATGAACTATTTGCGGTGGAACGAATAGACTATACTTTAGTTAGCAATAAGCAGCTTGTAACGTGAATATTTTTAAGGTAGAATTACGTACGCAAAATTGTCATATTAAAGTTACAACAGGCGGCTGAAAGCCGGTATTTAGAACGTGCCTTTATCTGGAAAGATAGATCTATTTGAATCTCACGGAAGCACAAGGGTAAATTTATTCGAGGTGTACCTCGTAACCCGAAACATTGAGCGAAGCTAGATTATTAGTACGTGATCAGAAGCGCAACCATTGCCACTCGGCCATAAAAATTAAGCTAAAAATACGTGCCCGTTGGAGCAAATTCGTTTAGTAAATTTGTAAACTTTATTACAGATCATTTGCGAGGTGTCGACCGCTTGACAAATTTTAGCTTGTGAAATCTACAAATTTCAAGAATATATAGCAGTATAGAGCGATTGCGTATTGTCAGGTTTATGTACGTGACTTAGAAGTCCGAAATTAAGAGCTGCTCTGATAGGCTTACAGAAATTTTGAGAACGCCTACCGAGTTCTTTTATCAGACTGAACTGAGAATTTAGTAGTTAATAAGTAATCTTATAAGACTTAATTTGTTCTGTAATCGGCAGAAAATAAAAGCAAATATTTGTACTTATGTGTTCTTATTAATCTCGCAACAGTAGCTTTAGTCTTTGTGTACAAGCCTATTTTTACTAAAAGGATTGTCAGTCACTTTAGACGAATTTGTAAACGTTTTTACTCTTTTTTCTAATCTCGTAACAGCTTCTAGATATATGTTGAAAAGGAGAGGAGGTAAATTGTATCCTTGTCTTGGTCTTTTGGTAGGCGCAAATAATTCTGCTTGTTGTCTCCCATTTCTTGCAAACGCCTTATTATCACGATATATTTCCCAATGATTATTATTGATTTATCCATATTCACTATCTCCAAGGTTTCCCACAGTTTGCTTCTAAGAATCGAGATTTTTGATGAACTATACAAGCTGAATTAATTTCCCTACTGCTATTAGTTTCTCAGATAGCAGCTGTAAGACAAAAATATTGTCCACACAAAATCTTTCTGGTGAAAAACCTCCTTGTTCATCACTTATTTTACTCTCCAGGTCATTTCGTAATTTTGTTGTTAATATTCTTTCAAATACTCTACTGATGGTGCTATTAACACTTAACTCACGATAGTTATTAGGGTCATTCTTGAATCCTTGGTTGTGTAAGGACACTATCTCAAACTCTTACCACTGAGCAGGAATTTTATTTTGTGGAAGACAGTTATCGAAGTGTGCTACTAATCTTGTTATTATTTTTTAAACTTTGTTTTTAAGCCGATTTTGGCGGCCAAAATTTTTGTCCATTTTAATATTCAATTTATACCGAGTGGTATATTTTTATTCTAATACCTTGAATGGTCGTTTTTCCAACCAAGAGTTTGTGTTCTATTGTCTAGTCGATATATTGGGATTTATTTTGTTTTCGATGAGCAACTACCACAGTATCACAATGCTTCCTTGATTCACCGTAACAAGTCTTCGAACATACACGCTTATACTCGATTCTATCTGTCATTGTTCCATCATTTAGCTGCTTTATCTTAAAAAAATGGGTTCTGTAATATTCGACTTTCCCTCCTTTCCATGTAACATTTTTTTTGTAAACCTTCAGGAGTACCTTCGTTCCAAACCCATGCCATTTTATAAATTTAATTTTTGGCCAGAGCCGAAATTTCCTTTCTTTTATCAAAATTTGTAAAATTGTACCTACTTTGAAATTGCTTCCTTTTTGAGTTCTTTGCAACACCCGCTCTTTTAATAGTATATTATGATACAAGTGTATAAGTACGCCTTTAAAGCACGTGCGACGAGTTTAAGAGCACGAAGCGCTAGCGGAGTGCTTTTAACGTCGCTAGTGCTTTAATGGCTCTTATACACGTGTATCACACGCTATTTTTTCTACGATCGTAACAGAAATATAAAAACTTAGTTGGGTGTTAGATATTCTAGGTTATGTTGACATTAAAATTTACTGCAAAGGGTGTTTTAATAAATTATTAAAACACGCCTCCAACGGCAATGTGCGAATAAGACGTATTTTGGGCGCTAATATTAAGAGTGCTACAAACGTCGCTTTTGACACTAGAAACAGTGCAAAAAATTGTCATTTTGACATGATCGTAGAAAAACATCTTTAAAGAAATCAAAACTTACATTAAATGTTTCTAAATAATTTCTTGGGATAATTTAGCTTTAGTATTCCACACAGTTTTGACTACATACTCTTTATAATCTTTATTGTCATCCCTGTTATTTCTTTCATATTAAATCCCCGGTCCATTAAAGTATTCCCCACTTTCTTTACTAGAAAATTATTTTTTATATCAAAATGTCTTGCTAAATAAAGGTCTGGATCGATTCCAAATTGAATTCTTGCATTTTTTTGAGTTCTTCCTCTATATTTGCACCAGAAAGTATACTAGCACGTGACGTTGTGGCTTGCATTTTGCACAATTAATAATTATATACACTGACAATTAGTAGGTCGTGATAACAATATTTCGCGTTTCGCCTACTATAATTTTGAGGAACACGTAAAATGTATCGGATTTTATCCTGATAAATTTTTCTTCTTCGTAATTATTGTTTTTTATATCCACTAGTATACAGCCTGTCTGATATTTTTATATATGAGTGGGAATATACTATGACAGCACCAAAATTTTGAGGGCGTGCAGCTGTGCAAGTATATATTTGAATTAGGATCTACTTTCATAATTGTTATTAATCACTCTGTATGAGTATACTATTGTGCGCCTAGTGACAAAGGTTACGAATAGATGCTTGTCGACAGTTAAAATCTTCCACTTGAGATGCTAACTAGGTAATCGAATTAATTGCAGTACTAAAGTCATATTTAATGGACTGACTCGACAAGGTTCTGCGTCCACAAACTCATTTTGATTTACTTGACCTCTCATTCTTCTAATATTTCAATCATGCACAGCAGATGTACTCTTTTATGCAAGAAATAATAATGGCTGAGTTGGTTTCAATTTTTTTCGAACTAGTGAAAGTATGACAACAAAGATCGATTTTTAGTATAGAATATGACGTAACTACGTAGAATAAAAAGTGTCGATTAATACGAGCAATACATAGCAGTACACTTTATATTCCGAATATTAATCAAATTGGAATGAATTACTTACTTTATGATGGTATTCATACTTCTAGGAAAATACTATTATTGCTCTGGATTTTCCAGAGCACACAGGTTAGGAAATAAAATAGTGCGCTGAAATGCTTTTAAGTCATAATTTTAGACATGAAAAAAAGTTTATACAAATTTTTGTGATTATTCTGGATTTAATAAATAACAATGAACGAAAGACATTATGTAACACCGTGGTAGTAAATATATTTACAGAAGGGTACATAAAGTAGAAAAATCATACTTGGAATTTATTCCAGTTAGGTTCTGTATTTTTATGAGGTAATTCCGTGAAGATTTTATTATATGTATAAATATGCAGATTTCACACCACAAGCAAATTTTCTACACTTTGATCTGCAGAAACCACTGCTATTCTAAAAGCACTCGAATGTACACATACAAATCAAAACAACAATTTTGTTATATGTACAGACTCCAAAAGTGACAAACGAAGTGACATTCCGAAGATGTTACTCACCTAAACAATGTGACCCCTACGACATAAAAAACCACATCAAACGCCAAATCTCAGACTTCGAAACTAACAAGTTCAAAAATGTGGAAACTGACCAATAGACAACCACAAGGAATTATAAAGTCCAGAACTCACTGATAGAAGACACCAGGTTATACTCTCCAGGCTTAAAATTGGGCATAGCCACCTTACCCACTCTTACTTGCTGCAAAAAATTGAAGGCCCAAAGTGCAACAATTGTGATACACTCTTAACAACTGACAATATTCTGTTAGACTGTATAAATTACGAAGACCAACGAAGACAGTGCAAAATCCGACCATCAGCCACAGAAGTCTTCAAAAACCCGAGAAGCGTTATAAAATTTAAAAAAATATATACGGTACCCCTTCCGTGCTTTCCAAGAATACTTCGACATTCAACATCACTCCGTTTGGGTAATACAATGAAATGTTATGAACCAGTTACTTATAAAAAAAACCCTAAAAAAAATTTTAAAAACCCAAAAAAAAAATTTTTTTCCCGACGACCATATCTCAAAAGTTGATGTTGCCTTTATTTTCGGAGGACCTATCGTATTAAAGCGATCCAAGACTTTAGAAAGGTTCCTGGCGACCGGAATCGTGTACGCATACGAACATACATACCCCGCACAGCACATTTAGGCACTCCCCAATACGGGGAGGGATCTAGTGGGCTGGGGTCTTCACCAAAAGATCCGCACAGCCTAGATGGTAATTTGGTATAGTGGGTTCATTAGTCGGTTGGCAGGAATTTTAGAGATATTTGAGTCAGAGTGGTTTTCGATATGAGGGAATTTCAATACTTTGTACCGGGTGGCCAATTAAGAAGGGCACTCGGCCGTATCTCGAAAAGTAATTGTCGTAAAGACTTGGGGTAAAAAAATTTATGACTAAAGTGGCCAAGAGAAAATGCTGGAAATTATTTTTAAGTTTCTAGAATGGCCGCCAGAGGGCGTAATCGCATTCTTGAATTTTAAATCTCGTTTTTTGAGAAATATTCTTATATTACAGATAGCTAAAATGGACACCGTTTTAAAGCTGAGATAAATTCGATTCTTTTTTGTTAAATGCTTTTTGCTCTATCTCTTAAGGGAAAGTGGTGGGGGGTGTCCGAACATTTTCGGAAAGAAATGTCAATAACTTCAAAATGGCTGAACGGATTTTGTCAAACTTAGAGTCGTTAAAAAGGGCTTTTCTTAGGCTATCAACGTCGCTTTGAGCGGATTGATTTAGATTGCTTGTGTCGCCGCTAGAGGGCGTTTTGCGACAACACTACAAATGAAATGGATTTTCTCAAAAAAATTAAATGCAACGATATCACTTTTATTGCAACAAAAGGTAGCCAAATAAGGGTCTAACACGCTAGTGAAAACCGCATGTCGATATTTGTTTCCTAACCTAAAATATCAGTAAAAGAAATTAAAACTCGAAATAATGTCCCATCTTTGGGAATATTTTCAGTATACCTGCCATTATTAAAACCTAATTATCGTTCTTTTGGCAAAATATAGGTATATAAATTTACTGTTAAAATACCAACATTATATTTAAAATGTCAATAATAATTAATACTCATTCACTATGATTGAATATTGCCCTTCTGTCCACACGAAATTCGAAATTTTTAAAATGCAAGTGTGCTTTGGAAAACAAAATAGCAAAAATTATAATGGTGGTGTTTAAGTGCCAATCATATTAAGATTGCAGCTATTTATAGTGCATTTTGGTGGCCTTATTTGTAAAAAATGCCTTTTCCACCTGTAGAAGTGTTTGATATGTTTCGTGTTTATTTTCAAAACAATGAAAACGCAACTGTTTCTGTTAGAATCTATGCGATGGAGTATCCTGATAGGCGCCAATCAACTGTCAAAGTTTTTCGTGTGGACAGAAAGGCAATATTCAATCATATTGAATGAGTATTAATTATTATTGACATTTTAAATATAATGTTCGTATTTTAACTGTAAATTTATATATATTTTGCTAAAAGAACGATAATTAGAATTTAATAATGGCAGGTATACTGAAAATATTCCCAAAGATGCGACATTATTTCGAGTTTTAATTTCTTCTACTGATATTTTAGGTTAGGAAAGAAATATCGAAATGCGGTTTTCACTAGCGTGTTAGACCCTTATTTGGCTATCTTCTGTTGCAATAAAAGTGATATCGATGCATTTAATTTTTTTGAGAAAATCCATTTCATTTGTAGTGTTGCCGCAAAACGCCCTCTAGCGGCGACACAAACAATCTAAATCAATCCGCTCAAAGCAGCGTTGATAGCCTAAGAAAATCCCTTTTCAACGACTCCAAGTTTGACAAAATCCGTTCAGCCATTTTGAAGTTATTGACATTTCTTTCCGAAGATGTTCGGACACCCCCCACCACTTTACCTTAAGAGATAGAGCAAAAAGCATTTAACAAAAAAGAATCGAATTTATCTCAGCTTTAAAACGGTGTCCATTTTAGCTATCTGTAATATAAGAATATTTCTCAAAAAACGGGATTTAAAATTCAAGAATGCGATTACGCCCCCTGGCGGCCATTTTAGAAACTTAAAAATAATTTCCAGCATTTTCTCTGGGCCGCTTTAGTCATAAATTTTTTTACCCCAAGTCTTTACGACAATTACTTTTCGAGATAGGGCCGAGTGCCCTTCTTAATTGGCCACCCGGTACACATCGTGTCGAAGTAATAAATTAATTAACTTATTGTAATACAAATTTGGGCTACCAATCTATTGTAACACACAAGTTTAGATATTGTGCTAATGACCTTGTAGTCGAAGCACTCTAATTTCAAATTAAAAAAAAAGAAAATTTTCTATAAAATAATAGGATTGGTTGTGGTTTAATTGTTAAAATGTTGATGCTGGAGAAAATAAATTTGTCTTATAAAACCATACCTCATACGTTAATATAAATTTTACTGGACAGGACTGATTGTAACTTGGGATTGAGTTTTCATTTGAAAGACTAGTAACTGGAAATGAATGTTAGTAATTGCTTTTAGATCAGTGCAAAGTACAAGACGTTGTCACATTTTGATAGGGATGGTTATGGTAATGTAATGTAGTTAAACTGAAGTTTACTGTGAAATTACGTTAAAAGTAATGATAAAGGATTCCAATACATGCTAAAATTAATATTGAATTACAAGCTGTTTGAAAAGGGCAACATTAATCATTTAATGCATAATGATAATTACATGGATGCCAGTATAATTTAAAGAATATTTGAATGTGAGTCACATAAAGAATGTGTAATTGTAAATAAGAAATAAGACAGAAAGCATCTGTAAGCAAGATTAATAGCGTGAACTATAAAAATAATTAAAATGTATTGAGCGTGTATCAAAACTGTTGACATTTACAAAACTTAAAGTAAAATCTAGTATTAAGCGAATGTAAAACAAATGAAATATCAGTTACTAGGTAATACGGGAGAGATAAATCATAAATATAAAAATAAGATCTTCAACAAGTAAAGATTTTGATATTGGGGCTAGTTTTCACATGTAACTTAGTAAAATTAACGGTTGTAAAGATTATATTAAGAGATATAAATTAATACTTGACATGACCATGAAGACGTGGACTGAGTATGACGTTCGTTTGGTCATGGATCAGTGGTAGTAACTATTCAAGGAAGGAAAAAGCTGTGCAGCTAAAGGTGGTGCTATTGCAGCCAACTAGGGTCGGCAGGTAATCTTTAGTTTGGAGTTAGTTGCGGTTTTTGGTTTTTAGATTGCTTGCCTTAGCGGTAAAATTGGAAGTAGCTTCTGGAAAAGAGGTAATGGTGCGGTATTGGTGTGATCGAATACACAGGTATCTAAAATTAGCATTCCTTCAGCACATTAATATCAAATTAATAAATTCAAAGAAGTAATACTTACTTCATAAACATATTGCAATTGGTTGCTTTATTCAGTATTAAGCGCAAGTGAGGTTATTTTAAATCATAAATGCAGCTTTACTAAAAATAATGTGAGAATATCATTTAACCGAGTTTCCATTAAATCTAATGGCAATTTAATAAAATTATTGTTTTACGCAAGTGTTAAAACTCAACCCTGATTTGAGTTATTCATGTTCTACCGAACTAGGCAAATGAAATAAAGATTTAACGATTAAACTGATAAACAAACATTGAATAAGTGATTGGCTCGAATCCAATCTTAAGTCGCGGTAATTTTGGTATTCATGGTATTATGTATATTGTAACAGATGGGTTTTACGGTTGTGAGTCAAAGGCGCCGTGATTTATTCCGAATTTTGCCAATATTTTCGCGTAAAAAATATAGTGATAGTGATATCATGAATTTAAAGGTGCAGTGAATAAAATGATAGAGTCACAAATTTGTATTTAATAAACTGTAAGCGATAAACGAGTAAATATACAGGGTATCTCTAAAATGTCCGTACAGAACGCTAGAGCAAATTCCTGATGCTAAATTATGACGATCTAGCCCAACTTACTTTAGTCCAAAAGTTGGTATTTTGCGAAATACAGGGCGTCAACATAATTTTTTTAACTTTTTTTAGATATGCATTTTAATAATAGCAGGATTTGCAAGAAATTACTTTGTTTAAGCAATAGTTCTTTAGTTACAACAAAAATAGGCAGTAATTTATTTTTTAAGGTTCTCTCTTGTATATATTTTACCGATTTCATGGCAGGAAGGCATATAATCGGCATGCAAAATATCGTCTTACTCCAACAAATGGTTTTTTGAGTTACATCAGTAATAGACAGACACACAGACAGAATTGAGAAAACCTGTTTTTCGTCATCTAGGGATCCTCAAACGTGAAGATCTGAAGAAATCTCGGATGATGATGTTTTCGCGATTACAATACTTCCTTCGCTTGTTAGAGGAGGGTAGTAAAAAGTTGCATTGATCATATATTCATGAAAAATAACTTTAATCACGTAGAACTCTAACCTTTTCTTTAACATCCAAAATAACTGATCACGATTAAATTTTTTCTTGCAATTAAATTTGAATAATATTAGTAGCAATATCATAGATTGCTCTGATACTAGTTTAAAAATTAAAAGTATTAAAACAGCATATGACGGGAATTTTATTATCACTGCAAATGTCGGTCAAATGTCAACAGATACGTGAATAAACATAATACAAAATGAAGTTGAACTTTGCTTCTTCAATAAAACTATAAATACTAAATGTAAAAAAGGAAAACCTTGGATTACTGCAGGTATAGTTACTTCTATTAATGACAGGGATAGGTTATATCAGCAAAAGTAATTAAATCCGGAAAATATTTGAGTAAAAGTAACATTCAAAATATGAGAGTCCCTTTAATTCATTAATTCAACAAATGAAAGCAGAATATTACAAATCGAAATAAGAAATAGATAAAAATAATCCAATTAGGATGTGGTCTTTAGCTAAAGAAGCAGTAAACACGAACAGCAAAAAATAGAAAATCTATAATTTAACAATTAACGACATGGCAGTTTCAAATTAAGGACAATTTTCACTGCATTATATGGTAATTCTGACATACATTAAAAAGTAGAATAATGCTGCTGTCATACATTAACATAATTATAACACCAGAAAAGGGAAGAAAGAAAGAAAATTGGACAGAGGTCTTGCACATATTACATATTTACAATTTATTTCTGCAGTTTGTTATCGATCCAAATGCTAAATTGATCAATAACCACTATAACAAATTTTGCAAATTTTGTGAAAGAAGTTTTCATTATTTGGTTTATTTTATTTTTTTGTTTTTCACCTCTAAAATTACACATCATATCAATCTCTCTTTTCATTTAATTAATAATTAATCTCGTGGTCGCGGATTATGTTATCTTTACAATTATAGCTATTTTTTTAAGCCACACATAGCTGTAGTTCAGCTCGATGCATGCTAAATATTTTTGTTTTTCAATTAATTATCGATAATTATCCATATTAAGGAAACGCGTGTCGCGTATGGCATTTTCTACGACGATATAATTTAAAAAAAGGTTCTAGTATTCACATTTGGTATTAAATTTTGTTTATTACTATTACACTGCATGTTCTTATGTATACTGATTAGTGATGGGCTTATTCGAATCAAAAATAACCGGTTATCCGGTTATTGAAATAACCTGTGTAACTCGGTTTCCGTTCCAAGTATTCGGATGAAAAATAACCTCATCCTGATACGTACTACGTGCCGCGTCTCGCGACCTGCGAGTGATCGAAATTCTGTAAATAATACAGCATTCATAACTCATATAACCTTTTCTACGTATGTACTTGATTGACCCAAGTGAGGCTCGCGGCTGCTTGTTGATGTTATTAAGACATTTGAGACTCCCAGTCGACGAGTTAAATTTATGGGGCGGTTCCTATTAAAGATAACGTTCTGCTGAGTATGAGATTTGCCGAAGCTGTGTTGGTATTAATTTATAACGGCCTAAATTTTTGCTTCGAAACGCGGTTGATTATGCCTAATAAGGGATAAACAGAAAGCGAAAAAAGATTTTCCAATATCGTAAAAGATATATATTTAATTTTTAATAACGGAGCAGTCGGGACAAGAAGTGGATTTCGATGTTGAAAATTTTAAGTGTGCGTTCTTAGAACCGCGGAAGGCTGAACGTAGATAAATGATGGATTCTAAAATATACCGGTATGATGTGCAAGCGAAAAGGGAAGGGTGACTACTAGAGAATTTTAGGAACTAAAAATAGATTCAATAGATACTTTGTATTCGCATATTTATAATTTCTTTATGATTAGTATTGATATAGCTATTCTCAGTGGTTTAAACTCCTTAGAAATCAAATAAAAATCATTTATACAATTATTATAATTAACGATTAATTGAGTTCCTCTGCTATCTGCAAGTTACGATGCCGATGCAGATGACGGTGAACCGCCAACCGGCAGACTTAATCGAAACGAATCGAGAGCCAAAATTGATTCGAATGATTATTCAAATAATCAATCAGTTATTAATATGATTCGAACGCAAATAATTCGGTTATGAAAATTGTCCGGTTATGCCAATCACTAATACTGATATTTCAGCCATTGTATTGTGTATGCTTAATAAAGAAAGAGTTATTATATTATTATTAAACTAAAAGCCACAATACTTGGCTATTCAATTAATTTTGTACCCAATATTTATACAAACAATATTTGAGTAGCTACGAAGATATAAATTAGTAAAATTATTATAAAAAATAATTAAAACATCTATTCATTACAATATATAGACGGAATTTTTAATATAGCTTTATGAAACTAAGGAAAATTATATTTCATAAAAAATGTTTTAGTTTTTAAATCGACCGATTACATTTCAAATATGCTATATCTCTCCTTGTTTAACACAAACAAAATATGTTTAGAAAATGTATATATTTAACGTTAATAATTTTAATGGAATCTGTTAATATCTATGAAATTCATAAGTTATTCTTCCGAGGTGATAATGCAAACGTTTCGGATTTCAATATTTACAAATATACAACTAGGATATGTTCTCTAAAAGAAAATAGTTTACGTAAAAAAATAGTGTAATATTTATTTTGTTCAAATGCTAACAGTATTGTGAAGGTTACCTGATTTAATATTATTCTTGTTAAGACATAATATAATTTTTCTGTTTATTTAAATATTAAGTTCTGATCTTGAATTTATATTTTCTACGCTAGGATTTGCAATTTATGAATTCTATCGTTCTAAGTATAAGTGGGTGTTTAGTTTCGTTAGTTTCCTGTGAAAACAGACAAACCCAATATTTTAGTTCCTTATCAGCCACAGTTCGTTGTTACCAAATAGCTCTATTCTGTAAAAGTTAGTTCAAGTTAGCAAACCTCTAGTTTAATCACGTGTCAGTGGAAATGTAGCACAGCACAAATAGCTTAAATTCCGGCTTTGCTTAGTTACTTGCAACCCTGAAAGCTTCGCACAAACACAGGACTATTAATTAGGTTCTCTGTCTGACGAAGTATTGTACTGTCTATAATTAAGACCAAGAGTGCAAGAAAACTTAATTGCATCCATAGAAGGTGTGTAATTAATTAGCATCAATCCAATAAACTTCAGAATATGTAAATTGGTATTTATTACCGGTTTCTGCATTTATCCCTGCCGAGGTTTCTTATTAATATTGGATTAAATTTAAGGATAAATGGCTATTTAATTGTATGTTAATGTGCCAAGCTTAGCTATGAGATAATTAAATAACATTCTAATTGAAGATATATTTTTCATATTTGCCTATTGTATGAATATAGTTAGAATTAGTAAAAATAATTTTCAGGCTAAAAACGAAGCTTGCAAGAATGCGATATTAAAACAGAATGCCAAAACCTCATCTAATATCAAAGAACCAGTAGTTCAAATTTAATAATTTATACCATAAAATCGGTGGTCTCTTTCTTTGTATGTTTGTATGTATGTATCTTTGTTTGTTATCTTCTCCGAAGATACTGGACGGATTAAATTGTATGATAGCTTAAAAGTTTGCTAATTTTTAGACTTAGATCGTAGGCCGGTTTTATTTAAAAAAAAAAAACGAAACAGTAAAGTAAAATTAAATTATATTTAATTTAATTAAATCGCGTAATTAGCGAAGCGAAGCGTAGTTCAGGTGATTTACTAGTGAATATATAAAATGCATAATTAAAATTGCAAGAAACACAGGGCAACTGACGATATGACAGACAAGTTAAAAATACTTAATCTACAACGGCCAGCCAAGATGAGAGGTGTAAATACATCTATAAAGATTAAGAAACTGACAAAAAATATATAAATAGAATAAACATACAAATACTCGCATTTCAGGTTTAGAAAAATATAATTACTACTATTAACAAAATCTCTGACCTCATTACTGCAACGAGCGCTCAAACGGGAGACAATCTCGAAGATTTCATCTTCTTCTGCTTCCCCTTATTATATGCCAGTGGCCTGTCTAAGTACAGAAAGCTGTTGTGCATTGCCCTTAAAATCGAGGAAGAGTTCCCTTGTTAGAGATTAACGACTACAACAGGTGTTAGCGTGGTAGCCGGGGAGTATGCAATTTTTAAAATCCCTATAGTCGCTGGAAATCGAACCCGCACGAACCGGCCGCCCTAGATTAGAGCATTTGCTCGGTGGGCCATCCGCTCACTTTGATATTTAATGATAGTTTAAATTATTGTATTTGCGGTAGATGTGAAGAATTTTTACGTTAGTGTCACAGTTACAGTTATAATTGATTTTAATGATGTGGTAATCAGATGCTGATTCTTTATAATTTAGGTCTAGATGGTGAGTGTAATTCGGATTGATTAAAGAAAAATGCTCGCACAGGCGCTTTCTGAACGATCTCCCGGTTTGGCCTACAAAAAGAATCGCAGAAACGACAATTTAAAAGGTAAATACCTGCTCTGTCGAGGAGGGAGATAAGATCTTTATTACGGACTATGATATTGAGCAAACAAAATGGGGTATATAAAAATAAAAATCGTAATGTTAAAACGTGTGAAAATATTCTTGACAGAATTGACAAAATAGGCAATGTAAGAAAGTAAACGAATAGTGATGAGATTCCTATTAGCTTTGTTACTATAAGAATATTTAGTAGATTATAGTTTGGTGTGAGTCAGAAAATGTTTTAAGGTACCTATAAAAAATCTAAACATAATAAGGCAACCGTCATTGACAGCGATTTGTTATATAATATTTAGTTCATTAGTAAAGTTACTATTACTTGCAGCAGTAAGAAGCAGGACAGGAATTACACACACGATAAACTCCAAGAAATGTAATACTATATTACGCGACACCAAGAGGTCGGGGAAAGAGATTAATAAGTCAGCTTGAAGTTCACAGGTGAGTTTGATGTTGGGATGAAGAATGTTGATCCAATGAAGATGGATTAGTGTTATATTGGAGAATCCCACCAGGATATCGTATACATATTTGCTCTAAAAGACACCATGCTCTTTAAAAGTATCATTCCTATAAATGATGTATTCGAGATTGTCCATGAATATTTCACTAAGGAGAGGGTAAAGATTATAACCCATGGCTAGACCAGAAACTTGGGAAAGGAAATATTTATGAAATAAGAAACATTTTTGTTTGAAGTATAATTTAAGCAAATACGAAATATAAGAAATTTGGTCACTAGATAAGCCTCTATTGATCACACACTAGTGAATGGGGGTAAATCATTTATTAAATGGGATATTGAGAAAATGGTTAACAACGTCGAAAGAAAGAAGTATAGTGTTGTTACGTGTCAAAAGTGTAATTAATATTAGAATTTATTCCGTGTATAATTCTTGGCCGTGTAAAAGCTCCTTTAGTTGAACCTGGTCGAACGTAGCTTTAGCGATTAGTTTATGATCTGCTTTACTGGCAGCGGTGAGCAGCTGTTCCGAACAATTCCTTGTTTATTTTTTTTCTCTTGCAAAGAAACGACGTCATTTCGGAAGAATTTCGTGTTTGTGCTCCAAGTTTTAGCTCTCAGTTTCAGGTATTTTGAAATATTATTTGTGGAAGCTTTGCTATGATGCGGTTTTTGGGCATTGGGTATTTATTGGGGCAAATACGTCGCCGATACGGTTTATTTATTACAGAACTGCTTGCTGTTTTGACCAATTGCATGTATTTACAGGCATTACCTACAAGTTGCAAAACATCAGCGATTCCGCTTGCTTGAGAATTTTCCTCCAGACGTCCACCATTGACTCCTACAGAAGCGTAAAGCTCTCAAATAAGTAACCTGCAAGCTAATAATTTGTGTTAATGATACTTCAAACACAAGTACGGTAAAAGAAACTGTATTTGTATTTAATATGTAATTGTACATTTTACGGGTTAAATATTAGATTGTGTATTGAATTGTGCTAATAACTGTTATGATAGCGTTAATTTGAGGTGCAACTTCCGAGTAAGTAACGCCTAATAAAAAAAATATAGAATTTTACTGGTTACTATATGCAGCGTTGTGTAGTAAGTCTAATGCACATGTTTATACATTCAGTGTCTGATTTCGCTACTGCTATCTTCTGTATTTCAGATATTGTGTTATAGTCTGATGCGATTAAACTGAGTTTATAAGTTCTCGACCTATCGGGGTATATTTGTTGTAATTGCAAGTAAAAGCATTTAAAAAGCTGCACGCTGTCTCCACTGATATCTAGCTGGGAGGCCTTCAAATATACTCTCGTGGCTTTGCAATATTTGTAAATATTTAAGGAATATATAATTCACAAGGCGCTAACAGAGTTGTCAGAGATATAAAAGGCTGAAATTTTGGAAATACATTTTTGACTGAATATTAAGGATCAAAGTTTAAGGGAATCTAGTTTAACAATGGAGTAATTCTAGATACAAGAGTATTCGAGAAGAAAACTACAAAACGAATAGGAATGTTGGTTTTATGTATTTTATTTCTTGTGTAGCAATTATTTCTAATGTTTATTAAAGAAAGTGGAAAGAGTGTGACGATTAGTAACACAGTATTTATAACTTCAGAAAGAAATATAATCATGGGGTCTTTATTGACAATAAATCCGGCGAGTCAAGGGAGTCACAGACCTTGTCAATATAGTTATTTCGAGTGAAAACCAGTAAGTAATTACCTCTGTTGGCTGTGGTTCACATTAAATCTGATTGTTAATATCTTTTTACACAAATTAATAATGTTATTATCAAAAGTGTGATTACTTATAAAATGCTTATTAAAATTAGCAAATTTGTTATTCAAAAGGCACATTTCGGAATTGACAAAGTTACATTTACTTAAATTGAAAACTCTGGGGTGGAAAGATTTGAAAAGGTATCAAGTTGTTTTGATTTAAGATTATATTGACTAGTCCCTAAATTATTTAACTTATTCAGTAACTTACTGAATAATGACCTACTAAAAATTGTTACTTGTTAAGGGTAAAAAGCGTTACGCATTGTGGCCCTTTAATTTCCTCGTTTGATTTTGTGAATTTTAGCTACCCCTGTCCTAAGGCTCGACGTTTTACAAACATCGACTTCACAGAACTCGGTTTGAACAGTCTTGAATCGCGAAAAATAGATTATCAATCCCTTGTCATGCCTAAGTAGGCCAAGTAGTATTCGCTTATCTCCTCGTACCCGCGTTTCTTGTCTCCCGTTTTTTTTTCTGCTAGCATATTATGAGAATATAACACGCGTACTGTCGTGGTGCGACTGTAGCCTGAGTTTGATGTTGTTTATTAGTGATTCGTATAGGCAAGCTAGCTCACTCAGTCGCACTACCACGTAACTTTTGGGTCGTATTCATTGAAGATATTTGGGTCTTAATTGCCCATGGCATTTTATTGTGAATTTTCTAGCGTCGCGATTAAAGTCTTAGAAATTTAAGCTGAAGGTATGCGTGTCCTGTTTCTCTATCAGTCCCTATTCTAAATAGGTATTCGTATTTTGTGTATTTCAGAGCCGACTTTGGAGTCGTTAAAGTATGAACATTAGTTGTGCTACTAATTGGCAGCCAAGTTTTTGAAATTATTGCTAAGTTTTTAGTTTGTTTATGAGCTCTTTTTGTTGCTCCTTCTTCACTTCTTCGGTTAGTAATTGTTGCTGAGAGTCTTGGCTGTGTTCTCGACTGCTTCTGGTGACCTTTCCTGTTGCTATTTTATTTGCGGTTTCATTTCGCATCATTGCTGGGAGTATTAATACGCGATCTTGTGTTGTGAAGGTAAAAACAAATCTGTACATTAAGCGCACCGAAAGATTGGATCACTGGCTAGTGTTGCATCACCTCCGAGTTTGTCAGCATTTACTGGCGCATTTATGGAACCTTTTAGATTTCTACATATGTCGTGGCATGCTATTATTGTCGCCTCATCTCCTTCCTATGTTCGACCTCCGACATTATCATACATTTGTAATTGCCTGCTGGTTTAATCTGTACAGATATCTGTTACTTATTTAAATATTGAACTTTATTATGTGCTAACTAAACTCCAATGATTAGTGGCAATAGTAGAGTTGGATGCATTTGTGGCTTTCACATGTAGCGTAGGTTACGTTTGTCATTTATACGAGTGCTGAAATTAACATTTTGTATGATATTTATTTTCTTTAATTAATATAATTCTGTTCTTGTTCACTATGGTTTTGTGTATGGTTAATGCAAGCAATTGAGGAGTCGAACCTTTTGAACTCAGTTTCAGGTTGTACCGGACTGGCTACGCGTAGTACTTTAGCGAGTTTAAGAATTCTCGTAAGCTAATGGACATATAGGTTGTAAAAGATTCCCTAATAATTTAAACACCCTTCGCTAATTATTAAAAATAACAGCACTCCGTCTTTCCTGTAGGAAGCCTGCCCTTCGATATCTCCATGCAGCCTGATCGTTTGTTTGGTATGATTTGAAGGTGGTTAAAGTCATTGAGAAATTTTGGTTTGGGACTTGAGTCTAAAATAGTTTGCCGTTTGTAGTAAAATAATATAGGCCCCAAAATTGGTAGCATACTCTTTTTGATTCACATTGTTTTGATCGTAAAAGATCTATAACCCCAGCTAATTTTTAAGTTATTTTAATACGCAGATAACACTGTCATCTGGGTCAAAGCCATCAGCAGTATCAGCTTCTTTAATCTTCTATCAGTTTTAAATCTGAGATTCAAACGCTGGATTTAGAGTTGAATAGTCAAACCTAACCCTAACAAAATCCAAGCCATGGTGTTTCGAAATTTACATTTCGATCCATATTGGACCCCAAAAACGTCACCCTGACGGTATGGAACTCTAGATTAGAGTTCTCCACCTTAGTCACCTATCTGGGAGCCCATTTTACTTTTACTTTTACCCTAAACTGGGACTTCAAACTCCAAAGATGCCTCGACTTTATGTAGACAAGGCAACTTTAAAGCTGTCACCCACGTTCTCCCAAATTTTGATGCAACTGTTATTTTGCGATAAGTGAAAAGTGTTGGTGAATTTCTTCAATTTTTATATGTCTTTTGAACCCGAACCAGATGAAAGTGAGCCATTACCAGATGGTATTTTATCCAATATTCTGTAAAAATCATCTGCAGGCAACTGATCAAGGTGATTTCCATGAAATTGTAATCCGATCCATTCTAGTGGCTACTGTTTGGAACTACATCATTAATTATGGAATAATATTCTTTTAAGATAAACTATCATAATTTTTTATACGTTGTGCCATAAATTAGTATCTCTACAAATAATGGTAAGTTTTCCAGATATAATCCAATACATAAGAAAAGAAGCACTGCAAATGACCGGTTAAAAAATGGGAAACATTAAATGGCGGTTCAAATCTAAACTAAAAAATATATGTACAAATCGATAGAGGGTAGTATAGTAAAAACACATAGTAGCTGTGGTTCCTCACTAAGCTGATGCTACAATAAATTACAAGTCGTGGTTCCACTAGTAAACCACTGGGCTTGAAAGAGTTAAACTAAAACATTTAGATGATGAGAAAACCGGATTGCATTAGTGCTAAGTTTTTACCGAAAACGTTATGTGGGGAAAATTGTACCACAAATCTATTCTATTTTTTTATAAGTTTTGAATCATTTAATTTTTGATATAACTGGAGCATCAGAAAAACGACGTTAGAATTTATAGATCAAGTAACTGTTTAAGTTTTAACATTGTGTTCATTTTCGTGACTACATATTTTAATATTCTCAAATATATACAGTGTGCTCTAGAACGTTTACAACAGATGGAAATTTCCTTTTTAATTGCTTCAATTTTCTTAATCAAACTATCTATTAAACGATATTTTACGGTAGTTGTTTTCCTGGCTATGGAGTAGTTTTATCAGGAAAAGTAAAGCTACACTAACATACTTTTCCTACATGATTTACTACAATATAAGAAAATTCAAAGTTCTACAGTATACTGCAATTGATTCCAAAACTTTGCTCTGTCTAAGTACTCATTGTCACTCATTTTAATATTAGTTGCATTCTTGATAAAATAGTATTGTAAATTCTTGCTTTGTACTGGTTTCCATTTTTCAGGAATTAGAGAGTTAGTCTCGGGCGTTGGATTGCTGAAAATACTACTTTTAGTCTCTGATTTAGCATTCTGAAATTACATACCCTGTTTTAGCAAAGTTAGTCCATAGGGTAGTCATAACTTCAATCATCTTCCTGTCTGAGTCGCTAGATTTATAATTGCCGAAGAAATGGTTGCTTAATAAATAGATCAGGTCATCAGTATGGCATACGCCTAAAAGTAAATTAGAAAATTTTCAACGTGAAGAATAATATTAGCAATAATAATAATAAATACCGTAGTCATGTTTTAAATCTCCAAAGAGAATCGAAAAGCTTACGGATCCGCGATATCCAAATAAGTAGGAATAAACTGGCTCTTTTGCAAACAGTGCATGCAGTTCAAGAGCCACCGTTTGGGGAAAAAGAAAACACGAATCTGTAAACAGCTGCAACAGTAATACTATTTTAAAAGTCCACCACTGGAAAATACTGAAATAAATGTAACTTAATACCCTTTGACGCAGTTCCATTGCATTTATAAAAATGTGATGTCCGGTTAACGATGTTTGTATCATGAGTGTGATATATCATATAAAGTAAAAGGTAATTCAAAAAGCTCATTACTATTAGTTGCTAATGATATATACCTACTCTGTTTTCAATAAATTATAAAATATAAATTTTATATAATTACAGTCAATGTTTTACAGATAGCAGGTGTTCGCAACCGTTTTAAGAGAAACTAAACAAGTACAATGTCATGAAATTGGTTTGATGATGTTTTAGAATACGTTAACTCCATTTAGACATTAGTTTTTATTCTGTTTGATGTCCACCTTAGGTACTTACGTTAGTAACTTCGGATCTAGTAGAATCACCTATGGTCTGGTTTCCAAAATAAAATTCTCTTATGTATTCAGCGATATCGTTCTTCATAGGTACAGATTCAAACTGGAGGATGATCGCAATCACTCTATCGAAATCGTCGTTAAATTGTTGAATCCTCTTAGAGTCCTCGTATATTGCTAAAACCATAGAATTTTTATATAATCACAATTCAATGCGCAATCACCGACCTGCAGATTTAAAAGCGCCATCTTCGGTTGTAATACCACTTATAAAGGGGACATCAGCAGCTTTTCCAGATTGGATGATTGCTACGGGGTGTTCTGGTAAAAATGCTCCCTCTATGTTAGGTTCCACTACAGGTTTAAACGGAACTAGTGGATCGATAGACCATTTCTGTGAAAACAAGAATATGTACTATGGTGTACTTGGAACTTGTTATATAGGGTTGTGATTTGCACGACTTAGAATAAAATGATTTTATAACTGATTAATCACATGCCATGAAAATTTGAATTTGAGCCAATAGCTATAGTTTTACTCACCAACTTGGTGTTTATTCAGTGTGAAACACCAAGTTGGCACATACTTGACATTAATAAATTGATACGACAGTGTAAGTAGTCAAGGTGCTGGTTTTGTGCATTAGCCGGCCCATTCGAAATATTCATTTAGTCTACTAAATTTGCAAAGTTAACCCTCAAACACGTTGCTTCGAAAAATATCCCTCGTTCTTGATATTTTTCTATACCACATGTTTTCAGGTAACCTTTTAATCTAATCGACTGAATGAATAGTTCTCATGGATGGGAGTTCCACGGCTGCTTCTCTCGGCACCTCGTGGTACGGCTGCCACGGAAATAGTTGGTCCCGGATGTCATAATAACATCATGCACAGCGACGCCTATAATTGGCCTAACGGCTGTTGGCTGAGTGCGAAATAAATAAATAAATAAATTATACAGTGTGGTCCATTAAGTGTGCAACAAATGGGACATTTTTTTATTAGTTGTAAAACCGAAATTTAAATACCGCCAAAAGTTAGTGCATGTTTGATAACCATATCAGATGCCCTTAGAATGGCTTCAAGTCAAACAATATACAGAGCAGGACAAAAAATATGTAATTCGTTCAAGAATAAAGTTACCTTATTTCAAAAAATATAGCAAAATTTTATTGAGAAAAGTTGTTTAGAATCAAAAGTTATGCTCAAATACAGAGTCACGGCCTCCTATTCGAATTTTGATTCTTTTTCTTGTAAAATTTTGTATTATCCCCGTATGATACATATTTTTATTATTCTGATTTTATTAAGAGTTTTTAATATGTAAATTATGATTAGTAAAGCATTTGCCTTGTTAAAAAGAATATTTGCGAAATTCTAAAGTTCTGTTAAATATCGTTGCAACAAACATGAAGTGGACGCTTACTTAAAAAAATATAAATCCAAGTAAATTTTACAAATACGTTTCAAGTTGCTAAAAGTTATTTAAAAGGGATGTGGTTGTGGCTACTTTAAATACATATAAAATAAAAATAATAAAAATATGTATCATACGGGGGTAATACAAAATTTTCCAAAAAAGAATCAAAATTCGAATAGGAGGCTGTGACTTTGTATTTGAGCATAACTTTTAATTCTAAACAACTTTTCTTAATAAAATTTTGCTATATTTTTTGAAATAAGGTAACTTTGTTCTTGAACGAATTTCATATTTTTTGTCCTGCCCTGTATATTGTTTGACTTGAAGCCATTCTAAGGGCATCTGATATGGTTATCGAACATGCACTAACTTTTGGCAATATTTAAATTTCGATTGTACAACTAATAAAAAAATTTCCCATTTGTTGCACACTTAATGGACCACACTGTATACAGGTTACCTAAAATTGTTCGGAATATGGCAATTCCGTCCGAAAAGGTTCAAATAGTATTTGCCATAAGAGAAACCGAAATCTAAAAAGCAATAATGGCTTTAGTAACAAAGCAATAATGGCTTTAGTAACCAGGCAATAAGTATAATAGTACGTACAGGGTTATTCATTATAAATTACCCACCCCTTATCATCGTTATTATTGCCTATAGAAAAAAAGTTTTAAATAAAAGTTATGTGGTTATAACTGAATTTTGTTAAAATGCTATCAAAAGTACAGTGGCGTGCATAATTAAGGGGATACAAAAAAGTAATATATTTTTTTAAATAGAACACCCTGTATATTATTAAATTTTTGGAACGACCTTTTTTCCTGATTTCAAAAATATACCATATGTTACCCTTACCTTATACCGTTTTTGAGTTATTAAACGTTGAATATCTTAGTTAAACTAGTTACTGTAAATAGGAATTATTAAAGTAAGCTATGAAAATGCAACTATTTTGTTTGATAAGTGACATTTCTTTAATGAAATAATAAAAATTAGTTATTATTTATTTATATTTAAATTTCCTGAATAAAACTTTGTTATATTTAATAATGTTAACTAGTTTAACTAAGATATTTGACGTTTAATAACTCAAAAACGGTATAAGGTAAGGGTAACATATGGTATATTTTTGAAATCAGGAAAGAAAGATCATTCCAAAAATTTAATAATATACAGGGTGTTCCATTAAAAAAAATATATTACTTTTTTGTATCCCCTTAATTATGCACGCCACTGTACTTTTGATAGCATTTTAACAAAATTCAGTTATAACCACATAACTTTTATTTAAAACTTTTTTTTCTATAGGCAATAATAACGATGATAAGGGGTTGGTAATTTATAATGAATAACCCTGTACATGTACCATCTTGTTTTTTCTTGGAAAAATATATATCCATTACTGTTTAGCACACTACGTTTAGCTCTATGCTCCGTACAATTTTAGAAAGCCAATAGGATTGTGTCCTTTATATCCATAATAATGCCTATTTTCCATGGTTTCTGTCAGTTTAATAATATAGTCCATTTACTTGACATCTGCACTGTCAGTGTCAAATTTAAAAAAAATGTCTTGACTATACCTCAAAAATAATGTGTTTTTTATTAGACTGTACAGTAATTTAATTGTTAAAATATGAAAAATAGCAGTGGTGCCAACATAATGTCAGTTTGACAGTGCAGATGTCAAGTAAATGGACTATAATACAAACTCAAATGTCAAAATTTAACCGAGGCTAAAAATGTGCCGTAATTAAGACACATCTGAATAATTTTCACATCATTAGATGCTTTGACAAGCGAATTTTTCTCTATTTATTTAAGAAATAATCATTACGAATATCCTGCGTGTATGTAAACCAGTCTGAATAAATTTGGATGACTTTCTTGGGTTTGACGAGTAGGTATACTCACTGCAGATACGGATAAATAAAGATAAATAAATAAAATTTCGATATATAACGAAAAGCTATACCTATACAGCGTGTCTTTGTAGTGCGCCACTCTGGGATTACGCCTTTACTATTTTCCGATAATAAGTTTGATTGAAGCTTTCCTAATGTTATTGAAGGGGGTATATGTTAAAATTACTTTTACGTGTACAGGGTGTATAGTTTGACTTGAAAAAGTAATATTTTTTAAATGGAACAACCTGTAGTTTTTACGGTTAATCAAGTCGATGCAAATTCTACGTTTACCTATAACGTTTCTTTTAAATTGCTTTCAGCGTTTCCAACCTATGAAGATTTTTAATATATTTTTTTTCAATATCAAACTTTCATTTACAATGTCACATTTTTCTGACTTTTGGGAAATTCTCTGAAAATTCATAATGTCGTCATGTAGGATACAAAACTTCAAAAGATTATGAAAACGGAATATTTTAATACAGGTGTTCAAAATGCTGGTTCAAATTTCAATATCTTCAATCCTTATTTTCTCAATTTTTTTAAATAAAACGTCCTATATTTTATTGCAGGAATAGATAGAGCCTTAAATTTCTTTATTTTGACCCCAAATATTATACTTTATTTCAAAAAGTGTTTGAGGAAATAAACTTTTACGAAAAAGTCACAATAAATATGTACTATTTGGAGCATGGTTTATAATAGTGCTGGGTTTTAACCGATTTGACAGTTAACCGACTTTCGGTTAACCGCGGTTGGTTCATAAATCAAACACCTGTAAGCCAGTTAACCGAAAACTTAAATTTAAACCGGTTCACGAATCGGTTTGAGAACCTTTTTAAATACCGGTTTATAAACCTGTTTAAGAACCGGTTTGTAAACCGGGCGACGCAGCGGTTTGAAAACCAGTTTATAAACAAGTTTACAACCGATTTATAACCCGGTTTAAAAATCGATTTATTAGTTAATTTAAAAGTTCTTAATAATAAAAGTGTGATTATATAGCTTCCACATTTTACAAGTACTTATAACCAATTTACGTTTGTTAGAGCAGTTTATAAATCGATTTTAAACCGGTTTATAAACAAGTTTTGAAATTGATTTGTAAACCGATTTAGAAAACGGCTTTCAAACAAGTTTACAAAATGGTTTATGAACTGCTTCTTTTCAAGTTTTCGGGTAACCGGTTTACCGGTTTTCAATTTATGAAAAAACCTTGGTTAACCAAAAACCAGTTAACTGTCAAATCGGTGTTGTTACCAGCACCATTATGAACCATGCGCCAAATAGTACACAATTAAGGTTATTTTTTGTTAAAAGCTTAATTTCTCAAATATCCTTTGGAGTAAGGTATAATATGTTGGGGTCAAAATAAAGGACTTTTAAGGCTCTATTTATTACTCTAATAATTGATAGGCAGTTTCATTAAAAAAAAAAAGAACATACAGATTGAAGGTATTAAAATTTGAACCGGTATTTTGAACACCCTGTATTAAAATATTATATTTTTATGAAAGTTCAGTATTTTTGTATTCTAGGTGACGGCCCCCTCAATTTTCAGGAAACAAATATCCAAAAGTGGGGAAAATGTGATGATTTAAATGAAAGCTTCATATTGAGAAAAAATATTAAAACCGTACATAAGTCGGTAACGCTAAAAGCGATTTAAAAGAAAAATTAGAATTGAACATAGAATTTATAGGGGCTTGAATAGCCATAAAGAAATACAGGGCGTTCGATTAAAAAAATAAATACTACTTTGAGCCAAACTCTTTTAGAACACTTTGTATATGTCAAAGTAATTTTAAAATATGCCCCTTTTAACAACATTAGAGGAACCTGAATCAAACTTTATATAGGAAAGTAACTAACAGCGTAATCGAAGACCGGCGCACTAAATGGACACACTGTATAGTATATGTAGCCCCACTAATAGACAGTGATCGCACAGTTTTGAAATTATCATAATGCTGTTATAGAGATATTGCAAAAAATTGAAATTCGTGCAGTAAATATTTACAATATAAGTTTTTTGCACTACCAAGCTATTTCTACTTGTTTTCGGGTTCGTTATCTGTGACGCAAAGGCCAACTTGTTCCTGTATTCTTGTTGGTTGGTATCACAACAACAAAATAAGAAGCCTGTTATGATTATAAAGGTCCTAGGATTGTTTTAGAAAATTGTTTTAAGTTTGATTACTATAGAAACAACCATGCACTTTATTTAGGTAAATACTATTTGCAATATTCAACGGAATTTTTATCTTTATTAGTTGATCGAGTAAAAATGTTATAGAAGACTCGATCATTAAGTGCCTTATGGGAACAGGCCTAAAAAATAGCAACTTTTTCTCGGCCTGTTCTATGGCACTTTCCGATCTTCTAACGTAATATACTATAACATCACAGACACTTTTTATCGATAGGCAGAGTTACTTAAAGTATTGTCTGAGTAATGTCTGAGATGTTAAACTTATTTTGTAAATATTTAATCACTGCATGAACTTCAAATTTATTAATTTTGTCAATTTTACTATAAAAGCAACAATTTTGTTTACAAATGGCAGATACATTTTTTATTTATCAATCGCTTCTAGTAAGGTTAGATTGATGATTTATTAAAATTTTAAAACTGTGCCACAACTGCTTGTTGGTAGGGCTGCGAATATATGAATCCATCCACATATGTTTCAGTTAAGAGCAAGAACAAGATCAATTAGAAAATAAAAAAAATTGAACTAATATTTGAGTATACATATTAGTTTGGTCCTGTGAAATGGTTTTCATATAGATGATCATTAATAAATTTGTAAAAATTAACGAAAATCAAGTTATTAATGAAATTATGGTAGTGTACTATTGATACTTTCATGGCAGTGTGAAAATCTAATTTTGCACATTATTACACGTTATTTTTTATTTTTAACCAAGACCTCCAATATTATCAGAAGTAATACTATAAGTACTTCGATATTATCGGGTTATATGTCGATAACTTGTTGCACAATAATAAAAGAGTGTTTGTTTTACCATAAATTTTAGATCCTGCATAACTATATCTAAGGCATCCTTTTTCTGAATACACTCGATCATCTCTTTGTTGGACTTGCTTGAACAGTTTAAAAATTCGGCCAATCTTTTAGCATTGCTCGCAGCTTCGCCTTTTGGTGCTAATGCCCACCCCGCAGTAGCAACCCCACTGTGAGAAATTGCCCTATGAAATAAGCCTGGAAGGAAAGAAATTACTAGGATGTAAAGTTTAAACGTTTCAAGTTTTAATTATTTATTTTTTTTAAATGGCAAAATTATAAATCGTCGAATGTATGCCATTAATTTAATTTATTCTTTTAAAGGATAATTTTTTCATAAAATTATTTAAAACGAGATGCAGCTCCTTATCGATACTTCGGCATATTGTTGGTCTAGAGCAGGGGTCGGCAAAGTACGGCCCGCGGGCCATATCCGGCCCGCCATCTGTTTTTAATCCGGCCCGCGGGGAATACTGTTTTTACAAGAAAAAATGAAAATAAATCAAATTACAAGCTGTAACCACTGACATAGAAATGGAATGACTAAAGTAATAGAAATTTTTCTAAATAAAAAAAAACTGCCCACAACCACTATTGTCTAACAATGAGTGGCTATGAAAATTAGCTTTTGCTGCAGACATCATGGGATATCTTAACGAATTTAACTTAGAATTACAGGGAAAACAGTGCTCATATGTGAACTGTATTCTATCGTAGTCATATCGTCAAAAATTTGCATTGTTTGAAACACAAATCACATTAACCAAGTTTGAGCATTTTCCATGCTGTAAAAATTTTCTAATATTACCGAAATCCTCATTCCCAAAAAAAAATCGAGACGGATATATTTTGTGAACTTAAACTACAGTTACAACAGCGACGTTTTTCGGATCTTGATGCAAGTCCAAAAGACATTTCCAAGTTTCAAACTTCATTTGGCTGTACAATTGAGAAGCTTCCGTCAGACCTTTAATTGGAAGTGATTGAACTGCAAAATGATGATATGCTAAAAATGAAATTTAAAGAAATGGATCTAACCCAATTCTATAAATATCTTTCAGAAGATAAATACGGCAAATTAAAATCATATGCTCGGGGATTTATATTTGTATTTGGGGGTACTTATCAATGTGAAAGGACATTTTCGAAAATGAAGTATGTAAAATCGCAATACAGATCATTATTAACAGATTACCATTTGCAAACAATTTTAATGATAGGATGTACTAATTTCGAAATTCAGTATAATGAAATATTATTTCAGAAAAAACAATTACATTCATCGCATTAGTACAAAATGTAACCACTTCTATAATACATTTATTAATAGATGGAAATATTTTATTCGTTTTTTTTTGTGTTAGCATGTATAGTATATATATATATATATATATAGTAGGAGAAATTTTGACTGGGATAGGGGCGAAAAGCTCCAATCTCAGTACTTGGCAGAATTCAGCTTGACTGGTTACGTAAGAAGACCACTTGTAATTATAAAGTCGACGTTTCGATTTTATTTAAATCATTATCAAGACCTAAATTACTATATGGTACCGACACATGAATAATGAAAAAACATGTGTTGATTGAATGTCTTTACAAAACATGGGGAAAAGCCGCAGATCCAACAGAAATGATGCATGGGTTAGGCCCGAATTTCCTGCTTCCAGGTCACACATTAAAAAACTTACTACACATTTAAAACTGTTAAAATTAATTGATTTTTAAATTTACGCCAACATGGCCGTCGATATGATAACAATTAATAATCTAAATGATTTAGATTATTAATTGTTATCATATCGACGGCCATGTTGGTGTAAATTTAAAAATCAATTAATTTTAACAGTTTTAAATGTGTAGTAAGTTTTTTAATGTGTGACCTGGAAGCAGGAAATTCGGGCCTAACCCATGCATCATTTCTGTTGGATCTGCGGCTTTTCCCCATGTTTTGTAAAGACATTCAATCAACACATGTTTTTTCATTATTCATGTGTCGGTACCATATAGTAATTTAGGTCTTGATAATGATTTAAATAAAATCGAAACGTCGACTTTATAATTACAAGTGGTCTTCTTACGTAACCAGTCAAGCTGAATTCTGCCAAGTACTGAGATTGGAGCTTTTCGCCCCTATCCCAGTCAAAATTTCTCCTACAATGTAACCACATCAGCTGAAAAAAGGTACTTTTACATTATATATATATATATATATATATATATACAGGCTGTTTCCTAAAAAACGCCGCAACCCATAACTCCGTTGTTTTAAATTTTAGACCCAACAAACTATATATATTCTTAAATGGCAAGACAAGAGCTACCTTTTGACATCGCCCGTTCGTAAATATCTTGCAACTGTTTTGAGCAACGATGTTCAACTTTTTTATTTTAAATGGAACACCCTGTATATTTTTACATATTTGGATTCAGGATGAAATTCTGCATGCAGTAGTATGCTTCATTTGTTTTTTGGACACTTAGAAATGTTTAAAATTATAATTTTATTATTGCATGTAGACTGTCGTACAGTACCATAAAATTTTCAAGTGTGCCGTGGAAAACAATCAAAATGTTGAAATATTTTATTGGAAACAAATTTAAACAAAACTACAAAACGTATCTACAAGTTTTGCTCAAACTGACCTCCACCTTGTTGAACACACAACTGACATCTATTTACTCCATTGGTTGCATTCAATATCAAATTGGGAGGTATTTCGCGACAAGCATTGATAAATCTCTGGGTCAGAATTTCTTCGTTTTCTGGACGTGTTAGATAGAATATTTCAACATTCTGATTGTTTTCCACGGCACACTTGAAAATTTTATGGTACTGTACGACTGTCTACATGCAATATTAAAAAATTATTTTAAACATTTCTAAGTGCCCAAAAAACAAATGAAGCATACTACTGCAGGCAGAATTTAATCCTGAATCCAAATATGTAAAAATATACAGGGTGTTCCATTTAAAATAAAAAGTTGAACATCGTTGCTCAAAACAGTTGAAAGCTATTTACGAACAGGCGATGTCAAAAGGTAGCTCTTGTCTTATCATTTAAGAATATATATAGTTTGTTGGGTCTAAAATTTAAAACAACGGAGTTATGGGTTGCGGCGGTTTTTAGGAAACAGCCTGTATATATAAATATTACGTAAAAATATCATTTCCTAATTAAAAAAAAAACCTCTTTTTTGTTGCTCTATGAGTAGAATTGCTCATGTACATCCCTTCGAGTTTGCTACCTGGCCCGCCGAGCTTACAAATTTTAAGTTCTGGCCCTTTCTAAAAAAAGTTTGCCGACCCCTGGTCTAGAGTTTCTGAAGTCACAGTTAGTTTTCGTAATTTGTTGAAACGGTGCTTTCGCTGTGGTATGGCCGTTATCATATTATATTATACATAATCGTGCCATATGTGCGACGACTTTGGCTAAAGAGAATTCGCAAACGAGGCGGGAACTCAGCTTAGACGGAGGCAATCGGTTTAAAAACGAGTTGGCGATTTATCAATACCATGAATGGAGAGTGGGAATATGGCAAAAAGTGCTGATAATGTGGCATCTCAGAAAGGTGACAAGGGATAGAAATTTGTATCCACATTTCTGGAACTCTGGACTCGAGGCTGGGCGACCACAAGTGCTTCCATCACCCTACTCTAGCAACGTAGTTACAACCTCTTAGCATCTATTACGGTCATATATGAAATCACAAAGAAAAGAAGCGCAAAAACTTTTCTGTTGTTTACATTAAGATTTCACACAAACTTCCGCAAAATCATCCTTACATACACGACTTTGATTAATTTTTCGACTTTCTTTTAACGCCAAAGTGGTTGGTGTCTTCACGAAGATTATGCAGTTTCATGAGATCTTTCATATAATTTTGGATTGGTCCCGATTGATTGAGTGATTGCGACAACAATTGTAAATTTGTAAAAAATATCGAAGTTGAAAGTAATATTTCGGTGGGTAGCGTCAAAGTATAAATTATGTATCGTATTCAACTGAGTTTTCTCTAAATTTTACTTTCAAGTTCTGGAATTTAATTGTAGCATTTCGAAGAACGTTGATTAGACATATATGAAATAATTAAAATATCTTTTGAATGCCTACGTTACCTAATATTATTGTAATAAATAAAATTGGAATGTATTGTTGGTATTTATCATCACAGTACCCGGTACAGGACCCTAAGTACCAAATACTTAGCATAAAAATATGTAAAATGATTTACCTCTACTAAGTGGAGAGAGGACGTGAAAATGAGTGCTAGCGCCACCTGCAGATTGTCCAAAAATCGTAACTTTTCCGGGATCCCCTCCAAAATGGGCAATGTTGTTTTTGACCCATTTTAGAGCCAATGTTTGATCTTTCAATCCGTTGTTTCCAGGCAGAACTTCGTCTTCAGTACTCAAAAAGCCCAAGGCACCTATAAATGAAAAAATGAATCATAAAACATAACAGTGATCGCCAAAAAGTTGCATTAGATGAGAAGCATTTCTATTTAGAGTTTTTTTGAAAAATCAAACCCAGGTGATCATAGGCGGTTGAAAAAAGATTACAATTGGCCAATGGAAAGTGGTCATGTTTTTTTTAGTTTTACATTATTTGAAAATAATTGCGAAAAATTTATTTACTAAGAACTTACTGCAGAAGCTAAAGAAAAGAAGTTGTTGTATTGCCTTGCGATTGCCCAGTTACTTACAACTAACACATCATAAAAAACTCTCATTGAGACCTTGCTTCATTACAGAAAAATGGCACTTTCTGTATTTTGACAATTTCCAGAGACGCCATTTTCCAACTAAGTAAAAATCACTCGCTATATCTGATAGGGGTAAATAGGTTTTACAAACAAGTACAAATTATTGCCGTAAAAAGCTTTTTTGAAAAATAAAACATTAAAATTTGTTCTCATTTGATGCCGACTTTTTGGCGGTCACTGTATATGTTTATCGATTAGTTTTATTAAAATAAAATTTAGCATACCTAGCCTGTAATTTATGGTGACCAAAACGATATCTTTGTCCAGGAGAATTCTAGGACCAAACCACTGAGGATTGGCGGCTCCGCAAGTAAATCCTCCACCGTGTATGAAGACCATCACAGGCAATAGATTGTTGTTTGAATTAGACAACTGGAATGTTCAATATAACAAATTTAATTCAAATAGAAATCCCAAAACAACCTGAGGAGTAAATACGTTGAGGTACAGGCAGTCCTCGCTCCCTTTGGGATTGTAGTTGTTAAAAAAGACATTGATTTGTGGACAGAGGATGTTGCTGAAACTCGTTGCATTCAGTACGCCCTTCCATGGCTTAGCAGGAATAGCAGGCTATGAAACAAACAAATGTAATTAATTAGTTTCCGGAAACTAATTTTATACCAATGATTTTTAAAATTATTAATAAAATGCTATCGTTAGAAGGAAATTAATTGTACGCAACGTAGTAATTTGAAAATAAGTACCGCTAATTATATAATAACTTACATATACGTCCTATTTATTTAAATGGTAGAATTATACACCTACCCAATAATTTGATACAGCGATGGAGAATTATAAAAATGATGGCAAAAGACACCAAGAGGTTGAACAAAATATATTTAATTGGAATGACTTACAGACAAGGCAAGCAAAACGAAATATTACAAAAAAAATGGTGGTTGGGAATGTAGCCGTGCAAAAGTTAATACTTACCTGAGACAATCGAAAATTAGTGAAATTTGGAAATTTACAAGAGATTAAGCAGCAACGACAGCGAAATTTCAACAAAAACTAACAGAAACTATAACCGAGTTTACAGAAATTGAGATGAATTCCCATGTAAACATTCAAATTTCACTACCTATTTAAGCACACAAACTATAAAGCAGGCCGTAAAAAGGTTTAAACGTAACACGGCTAGTCGAACAGAAAATATTCCATATACGGTGCAAAAGTTTTGCAAGAATAGAAGATGGAATAGATAGAAAATATTCATAAATAAAATCTGTAAAAGGCTTTACTCAGAACTTCCCTCGCCGACATTGTGACACTAAATGATTTAAAAAATCAAATTAAGTTTGGAGTAAAAATATCTTCACGTTTCTAATAAATTAAATACACTTTCAAATAAAAGAAATGTATCCCGCTGGGATTTGAACCCGCCGCATCTGCAGCTCTGCAGATCGCTCGATCCTAATCTCATTTCCGCAGCGGATATAGCTACAGCGAAATTCCATCTGCGCTACCGAGTCGCTTCGAGGAAGGTCCGGCTCGCGTCTGTCTTGAAGAGCACGGTGTCATAGTTGAAACATTTTTACTCTTTTGTGACATTATATTTTATCGGTTAAGTCTTATTTTCGCCAAATGTAAAGCCTGATCTCTTCTTTTATTTCAAAATTAACACAAAAATAAACAACATTTTATTTTCGTAAGGTGCTCACTCTGTATATATGTATGAAATTGTACCGGTTTCATGCGAGGTAGATATATAATATGTATGCAAAATATCGTCTTACTCCGATCAATAGTTTTGAGCCATACTGCCAACAGACAGACAGCCAGACAGACAGACAGACGGACAGACAGACACACAGACAGACAGACGGAATTGAGAAAACCTCTTTTTCGTCATCTAGGGACCTTGAAACGTGAAGATCTGAAAAAATCTCGGAAGGTGATTTTTTCGTGATTACAATAAGTAAAAAGGAAAAAATCTGTAAAGGGTTTTACTCGAAACTTCCCTCGAAGTTTTAAAACTAAAAATGTTTAAGAGAAAAAATAATCTTTTAAGGTGTTCATTTTGTATCTGCTGGGTCTAAAAGTCTCGGCCGTATGAAACTATCGTCTTCCTTCAACAAATACTTTTTAAACTATACCGCTAACAGACAGACGCAGACGGACAGACAGGTGTACAGACAAGCATCTGGAATTGAGAAAACATGTTTATCACATTTCAGTTGGTAATGTGCTACATTTCTACATTTAAAATCGTTTCGAAATGTGTTACTTTTCTGCATAGCAACACATTTCTGCATAGCAACGGCGGTGCAATGCTCAAGTGAATTGTTGGTGGCACTGTAAGTCTATGTCAAATTATAATATAATATAGTACACTTCAGTACTGCCAAACGCATAACATCAACTGGAGCTGCTTATTGTACTTTAGTACATAGAAAAGCGTTCTGCTCAGCTTTGTTATATTTTGATATTTAGTGTCACTTTTATACAAAAATGTAATGTTTTACTTTTCTTATGAAATGCGATAAAACAGTATACGCAACGCGTTAGAAAAATGGTTTTACTGAACTCGTATGACTGTTGAAGTACTTGCTCATGCTCGTACTCAAATTAGCCATACTTGTTCAGTAAAGCATCACTTTTCTAAACTTTAATATACTATTATCCAACACCTTCTACTTATAAGGTTATAATTAGATCGATTTTAGACCTCTAAAGTGGTCTATAACCCACTAGTAAGATAAAAACCGTTAAGTCACTCACTACTGTATTATTGGTAGCATTAGGCATCAGGCTATATCAAATTCGAGATTAGCAGGTTAAGTTATGCGTCAGTCTGTGTCAAATACAAACAAAACTTAACCTACTAACCTCATATAGACCTAGTTTCCTTCGATTTTTAAAATTATTTAGTGTCACAACGTTTATTTTACTTTATATGAAAATTGAACTCAACAGTGATACAACGTAAATGCCGTACAGTAGAAAGAGGTGTCAACGAAATAAGGTTTTATTTAGGGCGTACGGGACGCACGGGCACAAATTGTGCTCCGTAGCGCATGTAGGAATAACCCATTTGCTTCTCGGTATTTTGGGTGACTCTCAATTTGTTACTTCGACTTTTCACAGCTGTCAATACAAAACTGATGTCTTAGGTATTTATTGAGTTGTTGGAGTCAACATTTCTCTTGTGGATTATTTGTAATATAACACCCTTGTACCATAAATGACTATAAACGCTCCATAACTACAACGACTTTAACAATCGCAATATCAATATTACACACAAGTGACTGTTTGATTACTATAACTCAACTAGTGAGTTTTTGATTTCCGCTATACTAGGCAACTGAAAAGGTTAAAACAAACAGGTATTGTGATTTTAAACAAAAAATTTGGTTTTGATGCTTTTTCTGAGTTTATTGAGAAATGTGAATAAACAGTTGTACTACAGGTGTAGTGTTACGAGATATTACGCACACGAGAAAATTAGCCCACACGGCCTACGGCCTCGTGGGCACAACTTTTTCTCTAGTGGGTAATATCCACATACCAATACTTGTAGGTATAGTAAATAACTATTTTCGTGATAATATAGGGACCCTGAAGAATTACAATTAGACAATTGTAATAATTACCGCGGCATATCACGAGTACACTTAGCAGATTATACGGACTTATATTACGCGTCACACTGGAATATGAGTACTCTCAACAGCTAGAGAAGGAATAATCACATTGCAGAGCTGGCCGATCAATTATAGGCTATATATTCTGTCACACAACCGATAGGAAAGAAAGTGACGGTGTGATAAGAACTACAGTGTCTGTTTTTCAACTTGACAGGCGTATTGCATACCGGCTCCAAAACTATGACAAACATTTGAAGAGACTGGAATTAGTGCCAACAAACTAATTGCAATAAAAAAATGTATAAAAATAATCTGTATCCCAGATAGAATTAGCAATAAATTAACTCCAGCAATAAAGAAAAAAAATAATTAAGGTTGTTGTATTTTACAAAGTTTCTTTAGGATCTATGTGAGACAGGCTCTGTAAGGCTCTCTGGAAGAGAAATGACGAAAGATAGAGTGTACCAATTGACGATCAAACCATATGCTCGCTACAATTTGTAGACAACTTGGAAGTAGTTGCACAAGACACCACAACCGGCAATATATGACACCAAAAATATGGGGCTTAAAACAAGAACAAGAAATTTAGTTTTAGAAGAAATAAAAAATACAGCGATACACATATCAATACTGAACCACGTTCCATGGGTAAAAAATAACACTGAAAAGTATAATACCTCTAAATGTAATACATTAATAAAATCTATAATTTCATATAGATCTGCAGTTTGGTAGATTAGTGTACAAAATAGGAAAACGTTATTGGCAACTGAGATGGATTTCTGGAGGAGATCCGCACATATATCGTGGTTGAAACGCCTGAAAGATAATAGAATATGTAAAATAATGGAAGTTCCACATACAATTATCGACAATATGAGAACTAAACAGTTGGTGTGGTTTGGTCACGTATAGGTGGAAGAGTACCTAAATGTGTGATGAATTGGAGACTTCCAGAGAAGATAAAACGCGGACGACCAAGGCGCAGCTGGAGATAAAGCATTGAAGATTTGAAGATACAATAGCAGAAAGGCAACTAGAAGAAAGACTATAGCAAGATCGTTATCAGGAGAAGGGAAATAGGAAGACGTCGATAGACGTTGCAAACCGAATATATATAGTGATTTTTCTAGAACAAAAAATGTCACTTCTCAGCTTCATTCCGAAAATATTGAACTTCAAAAAACTTCAAAATGTTTTCGATAATATTGTCAAGCTGCTGTCAAGAATACAATAATTTGCAAAGACAACATTGAGTACATACTTCAAATTCGAAGACATGCTTCTATGAATAATGCTTTCGATCACTATTTATGCAGGATGTATATAAATTGGGGAAAGAACTACATGTGGCGATGTTGGTCATAAAATTCTGAGTCAAAAATTATAATACTAAAATTTTGGATTAGTCTTCGTCTTCGTCTTTTTCAGGTAACGTACATTTTTTATGTTTCAAATACGTCAAAGTATCGTCAATGAAAGTGGTTCATAATTCTGGCTTCTATGAAACCGCGTTATCACGAAATTGCATTATCTAGTACACACGGTTTTATAAAAGTAAGTCGATATTTCTTAAATTTTGCATGGAGCCATAATTTTACATTCTGAACAATCGTCCTTGATGATACTTTGATGTATTTAAAGCTAAAAGCTACTTTACTTGGAAAGAACATTTTTTTATCTACTGCTCGTGAGGAGCCATGAAGACCAATCCAATATTTTAATATTAAGATTTTTTACTCAGAATTTTAGGAAGAATATTGCCACCTGAAGTTTTTCCACCATTTTAGATACACCCTGTATATGACCAAAGCAATTAATTGTAGCAGTTTTCAAAAAACATCAATTTTGTGGATTATCGTGAAAGTAAGGTTGTCTTCAAAAGATGTTATAGAACCAAAACATGTCAAATTTGACTTTATCAAAAAAATCGGGAGGCTAATATTAGTAAATCATAGCTTATGAAAATCACTATAGCGCTACAAATTATGCACAACAATTTAAAATGTGAATGCGAACATCTTTTTTAAACCGCTTTTCGCTTCCCTCGTCTAAAAGACGAAGGAAGTATTGTAATCGCGAAAAAATCACCTTCCGAGATTTCCTCTGATCTTCACGTTTTAAGGTCCCTAGATTACGAAAAACAAGTTTTATCAATTTTGTCCGTCTTCTCTCTGTGTGTCTGTGTGTCTGTTTGTCTGTCTGTCTGTTGGCGGTATAACTCAAAAACTATTAGTTGGAGGAAGACGATATTTTGCATACACTTTATATACTTACCTGGCATGAAACCTATAAAATTTCAGACAAATATATACAGGGCGAGCACCTTAAAAAATAAATTGTTGTTTATTTTTCCTTTAACAGAGAAATATATAGAATTAGTTATTTGTACATAGCGCAGACTTTATCCTTGCCAAAAATGGAACCCAAGAAATTTTCTGTGAGACAAAAAAGCAACGAATAAGTGCATTACGTTAAATGCAGCTGCATCGCAAGAATTCGAAGTATCCCGATGGCTCACGCGGCAAAGGCCATGACCTTCCGACGAACAATGCCATTACGGGTAATATTTTTTCTATTTAGAAATTAATGTACTCTACATTACCAAGTGTTTCTCTTCTATTGTTTTAGTATTATTAGAAACGTGAAAATATTTTTAGACCTAGTTTCCTTCGATTTTTAAAATTATTTAGTGTCACAACGTTTATTTTACTTTATATGAAAATTGAACTCAACAGTGATACAACGTAAATGCCGTACAGTAGAAAGAGGTGTCAACGAAATAATTTAATAATAATAATTTAATAATAATTTATTGTCCAAAACCAATACAAACTGGTGTAAGACTAACCAAATGACAATACAAAGTCACACATAATCAATACATAAATTGCGTGTATACTGTAACAATTGAAGGTTTTATTTAGGGCGTGCGGGACGCACGGGCACAAATTGTGCTCCGTAGCGCATGTAGGAATAACCCATTTGCTTGCAGTATCCTACAAAACGCTGAAATCGCACACGCAGCCGCCGCAGCTTTGAATTCCACCACCGGTAATGTTTTTTTAAATTGAAAATTTATCTAATTTGTTAGAAACGTGAAGATATTTGTACTCCTAGCTTAATTTGATTTTTTAAATTATTTAGTGTCACAATGTCCACTTACGAGGGAAGATGTGAGTAAAGCCTTTAAAAAATTTTTATGTATGTTTTATTCAAGAAAAAGAATAAATACATTAGTAAGTAGAGGTTTATATTATATGGCTGGCATTAATGCAGAAAACCTAACTGGCTATGAATGTTAAAATTGTTAATATTTTAAAGATATTACCTTACATAGCTGACGAGAACAGAGCCGGAAGATATGCGTGAGATACTCCTATTGGGTCAAAAATAGAAGCAGGGAAATACAAAAGCAGTTTACACTTGAATAAGTGAAATTCGCACTTATAGGAATGGAAAATTATAAGTCTCCTAATACTGGATATTTACTCGTGGAACTGTTTAAACTTATTCCTGATGTACCTACTAAAGATTAAACACGTTTTATAGATGTTTAAGTAATGACCCCTTTCCAATTTCTGGTTGGAATACTATACCAACAGAATGGAAGGTTGAGTATGTTACATCTTTCCACAAGAAAGAAGGCAAAAGAAACTGTTTTTATTATAGTCTTACTGACGTGTTTGAATAAACAGAATGGAGACTCAGATAAGAAGTAGAAGAACAGAGTTCTTTTAGTTCTGAAAAATCCTGTCTCGATAATCTTTTTTGTTTTAGACAACAGGTAGAAAAAGCGCTGGCATGGTTCCTTGTTATACTAAATTGGAGCAAATAACGGAAGACAGCACAATACACTCTTGACATAAAAATAATGTTAATAAAAACGTTTAAGGCTCAAACATTAGTCAACTTAAAACTAACTCACTTCTAAACCTTCAGGTGTAAATAGTGGATTTGCCTCCCACTTTGTTGTGTTTATGATTTACGTCGGTCGTGAATTACAACTTGGAGAGAAACTGTTGTTTGGCGTATTAGGAACTAAGACGACGCTTCTAACATAGTACGAAAGCTGATTAACAGGTACGTACTTATAACACTCAATACATTGGAGGTGAGAGCAGTAATTTGGATATGTGTATAAACCATTCATAACAAACAAAATCAATACAAAATCTAGGTAAAGTTTTCATCATTGATTGCAGAGATGGCAAATACATATTAAATAAAATTGATAGAGGAGGAATTATTATTATCAATAAGGTCCTCTATTTTATGAATTAAGAATCTCAGAGATTCAAATCACACACTGAAAGCAGTATGGTTCACGGCTTTCAGGGGTGGACGGTAGAGACAATTGTGAAGTGTGAAATTGTAGTGGTAGAAAATAATTTAAAGATGTTGTGGGGTTACATGCTTTGATCGTTTCAGGGATGAAGATATGAGGGTTAGGATAAATATATGTCAAATGCAGACCAATAACATCGCAACGAAATTGATGGGCCATGGAATATACTACCACAAAGAATTTGGAAATGAATATAGATTATAAGAATATAGAGGAAAAGATATGGAATCCAAAATTGCGATTCAGAAAAGAAATCTAACAGAAAACTCTTGGTAAAATAGAAAGCAATCAATTTAGGATGCGGCTGGTAGTAGTGCAAAAAATCGCTGATATATTTTTATAGGTTGGTAGAAATAACTTTAAAGATTAATTAATGCACGAAAATTAACTGAAAATTAAAATTTCCTTTTAACAGTTTTACTATAACTATTGAACTATGCTGTATGTCAGTTGATACCTTAAATCGGAGATCTCCAACAGGTGGTTCAGCATACGGAATACCACTGAAGCCGCTGAACTTCCTTCCATTAAAGGTTGTCCAGTACGTCCCCTTCAGAGTCCCTTGTTCGATAGTTGTTTCAGGCCCATCTTGAGAAGATACATTTACAAAGAAAACTAGAGCAAGTATTATAACCTGCTTCATCGTTAGTTAGTTAATTCTACTGTATAATTTAAAAATTCAGCTTTATATTGGCATAGCATTACAATAGCATGCAATTAATGTAGCTGTAATTAAGAAGATCAGCCGTTATTAGAGATAATTAAATCCAAGCAGTTGTTATAGCACAATGCACATAAATTCTAAACATATACTTTTTAATTATAGCGGTATCATTAGAAACTATTACACTACTATTTGATATTAATAACAAGTTATTAACAGTTTTCCTTGCCATTGCACCTTTGTTGGTTATGTACTCTCTTTATTAGGTATTTAAATGATTTTTAGGAAGTATAAGAAGCTAGAATGTATTGAAAGTATTAACTAATACAGTATTATAAATTAGTACACCACGCACAGTAACTTTTGAAGAAAAAAAGAAATGAAGAACTGGAGAGATATGACAAAAGTTATATAAAAACAGAAAAAAATATAGGGAAAGTATCAGGACGAGATAACAAGAAAGTTTAGGGAAAAACTACGAAGTAAGTCGAACTTGTTTGGATTTTGCGGAAAACAACGCCAAATTTACAATTTCACTAACATCAAAATATTCAACTATATTCTAAAATAGCCATGAACTCATATACCATTGGATATTTTTTTGTGGAAAAACCAAGAATTTTGAGGGTTTTGAATTTCTGATTCAATATTAATTAGACAATGAATTAATTTTCATTGTGTTGTGTAAACATGTATAGCGAGAATATGCTGATCTACCTTAAACTGATAAAAAATATATATGTATATGCATTATTATATCTGAAAAGTCTAAGTTATATATTAGATCAGATTTTGGAAGAATCGAAGAGGTTGTTAACTATTTTATCTAAGACATTGATAGGATAGCTCTCGCTTAGTTTCCAAACTACTAATCTGGAATTTGTGTCTTAATTTAGATGTACCAGCTAAACACGCATATGTTTCAGTGGCTAGGTATCTAGGTATCTTGAAAATTTGTTCTGTACCTTTTCGATTCTAGATATACACTGTCTTCTTGAGGACACCAGACAACAGAAGCAACATTGAGTCTAAGTACTGTACACGTATATAAGGTGTATTCAAAAGAGTAGCATAAATGATACGTATGAATATTTGGGTCAAAATAAGAAGATTTAGGTAGGCATACCTTAGTACAAAGTCGTACCCCTAATGACTTACAGCATCTTACAGGTCAAGACGAAAAACATATTTAAATTAATTAGTTCAGAATGCAGTAACACCTGAATATTTATTGTTGACTAATACGCCCTCTTAGTGATGCGAACATTAATGCATAGGGGGAGGGGGTTGTTGAAGCTTATCACTGCCGAAAAATTGTGTTTCGCCCTGTTGCAATCTTTTTTTAGAAATTATGAGAGACCAATTTCATTTTCAGTTTTTTTGTTTCTTTTATTTTTTATAGAAGCTCCCATTTTCAAAATAAACGACCATTAATTCAATGTTTGTTATTAGCGCTTTTGTTTTTAAAATAACTGTTTATTTTTCTACTTTGCAATCCTTAAGATATTATTATAACTAGAAAATTAACTATTTATCATTTTCAGGTTCAGGGCTTTCTGCTTCGTACAACATTGCTTATATAAAAATAGGAACTGATTTTGAATTTCTTTTATCAATGGTTTTCTATAAATATTAAAGTACTAACTTACCAACAAACCTTTGATGATTAGTAACCATCATATCAGCTCTGGCTGATTCACGTTATGACAATGAGAGACCACTCAAATAAAGACTGCTAGGAAATATTGCAATCTAAATAGTTAATTTTGAATCGGCAAGTCTTAATTTAATGAAATTTAGGTGTATAGCTCTGTACCCTGAGGTAGTCGTATTAAACATTCTGCGTTATTGATCTTATCTTGTGGCTAGAGCAATAGTTTTAGTAAAATCTTTATATTGCTGCGTTATCAACATACCAAATCTTTATATGTTAAACGCATCGGTTGTTTGTGCTAAATTTTGTTCTTTTATTAACTTGTGCGGGTTGATATTCATAGCAATATATTAACATTAAGGCTAAACGACGAGAGACAAGCTTTAAATCACCTGCATATAAAACAAATTTACAAAATATGAAACATAATTTTATGTCATTCAAGTATATTATAAAAATAAAAGAACCCAAGTGGAAACCTCGAGGCACCCATGAAGTTGCCACATAGGGTGCCGAATGTTATGATATAAACACGACATTACGACAACACTGGACCGCACTTACCACAAGTTTAAGTTACATTAGGATGCAAGTGGTAGAAATGCGTCCAATCGACCCAGATTAGCCAGTGAGCGTGTGCGGCTTGCGGAACACATGAAGTTCGGTCCTGTTTTATGATAGATAGAATACGAAAATACTTGGGCTCCACCGTAATTCCCAGCCCTTGAGCGAATTGCCTCGTCACGGTCAACGCAATTGGGTCTCGTACAAAATATTTACTTTGCAGTTCAATTGCTTGTTCTAAAAACCAGATTTCCGTTACATTATATGTTTTTACAAATACTTTCACATAAGAAAAAGCCTAAATAACACCTTGCACACTAAACACACTTGAGGAGTAGGTTATTTATTTGTTTGGAACAGTCGAGAAATTCCGCGTTGTCTTTTAATTTTGACTCACGCTGTATATGAGAGCATTCACAGACGTGTGCAAACTTGGCAGATTCTCGGAGGTGGCTTGGCGCACGTGTCCTTTATCGATCCGTCTGTGAACGCGAGTTTCGTTGCAAACGCTCAGTAAGGAATTATTTCGCTATAGGAAAGAGGTTCGTGTGAGCAGGAACTAGAGCAAACAAGTGTTTTATCATTTTTTTCATCTGGGAGCATGCAAAATGTAGATATCGATCGTTAGTTTAGGGGCGAACAAGAAACCCCTTTCCCTGCATCTTTTGGCTGGAGCCTTCTTGCGAGGATTCTGACACGAACTTTCGTAGTAACAGCAAGTAGTTTTTGATGTGTGGGGTTTCTGCGGTTCCCTGCGGCCTGAGTCGTGGGGGCGGCTCCTGTTTGGTTACGTTTTGTGTGCATACCGCATGGTTAAATCCCCCGATAAGTGAATTTCCGTTGTTTGAAGGCCTTGATCCCGAGACGGCGCAAACGCAAGTTTATATGTAGTGCTGTGCAGTTGCGTTTACGGGCGCTTTGGTTCTTTATATCATTCCTTATCTGGACTAGTGGCTTTAACAACCACCTTCGAGCGGATCATCCAACGAAGAATCAAACCTTTGGCATTTTTTGTGTATTTCGTGCGTTCCGCCTATGCTGCACGATGACCTTCTCGTTTCGGCTAGGAATCTGAGGGTGCCGTATTGCATTTCTTCGTTGGGGCAAGTTTCGCGTCCAATATCGCTCTGTGCTGGTTTGCAGCGTTCCCGCAACCCTGAACAACCCCATTTCGTGGCTTTGATGCTTCCGTTCTACGACCAGTTGTGCCTGGAGCTCATCGCCAAGGTGAAACTAATCAGGTACTGTGTGGTTTAGAATTATAATATTGTGTGCCGAATTGAGATCACAAATCGCCGATCATTAACTTACCGCGACGCGATACAAATCAGTGTGCGATCGTAGGCTGCTGGCGCTGCTTGTTTTGTGTGCCGAATTCTTATCGATACAGCTCCGCGACCGACTAGCGGCGTTAGTATTAGTCATTTGCAGCCAGTGCGAATAATTATCAAGCACTCGCCTGGCTTAAATATTATTAAATATATTATATTATACTTAAATGTTATTAAACGAGCAGGCGTAAATTCTTCTGGTGTGCCAGCTCGTGAACTAAGATTGTGTCGCTTTCCCTATTTAATTGTATTGATACAAGCGCATCACGTTGTTTGGCAACGCGCCTGGAATTTAGTTTTATTATGCCGTTTAGTAACCATTCTAGCATTTAGGTATGTGAAAATTGATGTAAATTCACGTTTATTTGCTTTATTTAATGATCAATAGTCCTCTTTTGTTAAATGTTACCACTGTCTTGTTTTTAACTGTGCTTTTGTATACGTATTTGTTGTGTTTTGGTGTGCTCTTGCCATTAGCGGCAACCTCTGTATGATTTTCGTACAGTGGATCTTAGCCGAAACCTGCGAGCATCAGGTAGGTTCCAGCGCTCTGGCCGTCGATTTCTGGGAGCACCAAAGCTAACACCTTTCAACCCCTTTTGGTTTTCGAGCTTCTGCCAAGGGTGTATTTTGATTTATACTTAAAGTGCGTGGCGTCCTCTTTATTTATCAACACCCTGTATATGTGGGCACATCATCATCATCAAACGACCCTTTCCGTCCACTGTTGGACATAGGTCTCCCCCATTCTCGTTCACTCCTTTCTACTTTTTGCCGCGTGGATTTAGTTGCCGGCCATTCTACTGACATCGTCCGACATATGTGGTCACGCTTGCCTCTAAAGGTGTCCCATTAAAAGAATCCCGCCCATCTCACTGAGCGTTTCAGCGATAGTTTTAGCCTGTTTATGAGTGATTCAGAGCAAGCAGTAAAATTTCCCGAATGTGACGTGTGCCACTGGCACCCTCAAACCACGTAGTGTCGAAAACCAATTTCATATCGTAACATATTGGTTTAGCAAACTATTCAGTAAACCATTACACACGAAAGGTAAGTTAAAAAACGCAGTTTCTACTTTGAAATCATTGGGGTTGTAAAGATGAACAAACAATAATACCTACGGTATGAACACACAAATAGATTTGTCACATTAAAGAACATACAAATGTAATAGCACAGAATAGTCAAAGAATAATAGCATAAACTCCGAAATATGAGAGCCCCGGTAACATGAAACAAATAAATTACGCAAGGAAGGGAGCTGAGCATAACAAAATTGTTTGATTTCAAATGTACAAGAAAAAATCGTGTATACGAGTGTATAAGTACGCCTTTAAAGCTCGTGCGGAGTGCTTTTAACGTCGCTAGTGCTTTAATGGCACTTATACACGTGTATAGTAGGCTACATTTTCTAGGATCGTAACAGAAATATCAAAACTTAGTACGGTGACACTTTTTTCGTCACATTGTGTTAGATATTCAAGGTATATTGACATTCAAATTAACCGCAAAGCGTGTTTTAATATAGTATTAAAACACGCCACCAGTGGCAATGTATGAAAGAAACATAATTCGGACGCTAATATTAAGAGTACTACAAACGTCAGTTTTGACACTAGAAACTGTGCAAGTTGTCATTTTGGCACAATCGTAAAAAAAGCTTTATGTAAGCCTCTACACCAAGACCCCCTTGTCTCGAGTACACACAGTAAATCTTACAAATGTTGTACGCAAAGGGTGTAGTGCCTACAGTAAAAGAGTAACATAACAATTTACATTAATATTTCTACCAGTGCTGGAAGCACCAACATAAGTTTTAAATAGTTTGCCGATCAATCGAATTAAGTTATTGGCGAAAAGAAAAGAGCACCACTATGATTTCCTGAGCCACACTAGTATGGTATATTCACAAGCTTAGAAAGTAAAATCACTTTTACAAATACCTTGTCGGACAGCTACTTGAAGCCGAAGGTTCCTTAGGATGCAAGTCTTGAGGTTGGCACTCTACCTCGTTGTATTTTTTCTTTGAATTTCTGAACGCGTGAACTCGTGAACTACACCCAACACAATACCTCTACAGGAGTGAATTTAGCCCACATATTCGGCGACTCCGTTTAATTCGAGGAAAAAATTTCCACCGCGAAACGGAGACACGACTATGCACTTTGTTATTCTGCGATCGGTTGCGGCAAAGTGCGTCTTGGAATTAAATCCGCTTCGCTCATTTTCTATGATAAAATCTGAAGGAGCCCGTGACTATCTCCCTTTAATAATGGTATCTTCCTTGCTGTTCTCACACTACGGAAAATTTTTAAGCAACCGACAACAAAGGCGAAACGCGCAAAACGCTTATGTAGCACACCTGCATCCGTCCACTTGGCGCATTGAGCTGATAACATTTCTTGGCAAACGTCGCTGACCAGCCGACAACCGCGCGCCAACACGTATTGGGTTACAGCCTATATGACGCAATTAATCCATTAAAGTATGACGTAATCAATAAGCCAAAAACTTCAAAACGGTACCTCAGGCGGCCTCTATTGGCCAGGGACAAAACTTTAATTAAGTGTCACATACGTAAAATCTGTAATTTGGGCTTACATTTGGAGATTCCTGTAGAGTAATTATAGGGAAACGGAAAAGATGTCGTTAATAGTTTCATAAATTTAGAGCCCTTTATATTAGTTATATAAGAGATAGAACACCGAACGGTTCGATTGTGATTGGTAAAACCACGCGCGTCTTGTATTTGCATATTTATTACTAGTATTACCTTAGCAACATTAGCTTCGCATTAACCAAATTTCACGACCAAGCAAGCTTTCAGAGAATATGTTGGTTACCTCAACAGTAGGTAAAGAAACAAGCGTTTGTAAAGTACTCAACCCGATCCAGTTAATCTGAAATCAGCTGACTACCAATCCGTAAAAAGTATATGCCTACCGGTATAATTTTCTTAACGTTTTAAACTCACCATTTTTGACAATGTCAAAAACTAGCTGTTAAATTCATCTAAATGACACCTACCAAACAAGAAAACTCTGGCATTTTACGCAATCATTTATTTGTGGATCTAAAAATGACGGCTGACATTTGTGTTGCCCAATTCTTATCTAAATATTACATAGGAACACTACATAAATCTACTGAACTCAGATTATCCCATGAAACGATTTATAACAATACACCATTAATCTTCAGACTTTTTCAGTAAGCCATTAAGTCAGATAATGACCAATATTTGAAACTTCTTGTGGAATTCGGTGATTAACTCCTTCACCATTATGTTTACCGCTACACATTGACTCAACATCGCGATGTAAAACAGTGTACTCGTTTCGAAACACTCACCAGTATAAACGAAGTCTTTTAGCTAAGTTTTAGTTATTAGAACTAAATAATATAATGATATAATAACAGTTATTGCTTAGTTCATTGAACTTTTACGCAGTCTTTTCACATTTTGATAAGAACGTTAACTGCGCGAAAATTACTGACAGTTTTCATAAATTTGAACAGGCAAGTAGATTCTGATTATAATGTTTCTAGACCATCTTCTGCTTGGATTTGCTTTATGTTTAAGCCATTATCGTTACGAATTAGAATATTCCGTTTTCTTATCCACACATATTTTAAACATTTTTGAGCGAGCGGTCTTTTTTAACAAAAGTTTATTGTTTGGCAAAAATTTTTCATTGACGTAAATATTGTCCGAAATACGTTCGACGGTGAAGGTATGATTTGGCGAAGAAAATCTTTTTGATTTAGTCGGTTGCAATACGCTCGTGTGTTTTTTAATGTAAATATACAGGATTACGCATAGCGATGTTACAATTAAACAAAAGTTATTAATTCTTTCTTTCAGAAATGTTAAGAGTTAAGGAGTGCCGTTTTGGGGAATGTTTAAGACTGTGCTCAAATGCCTTTCTCATTCGTTTAATGTTCTCTGAATATCTGACAGACTTGATGCGACCCATTCCAATTTATTTTTAGTACCTTTGCATCTAAATTATTTATTACGGGCATACGTATCGAGGTTTCCAATAGGACAAATATATAAGACTCTTGTTTTACACACGTAGCAACTTAGGATTATAATTGACTACAAATAACAATACATTTCGTGGGTTCATAGAAGTAATAAATTATTTTAGAACAAAACAAACTTGGTTTTATTCCTCACTCCAAACACCTATTTTCGCAAAACTAATTATGAAAGTAGAGCTCAACATTTAATTATAATAAATACACAAGTTAAAGGATAAACACGAGCACAAAATTTTCCGCTAATCTGTTTTCCGCACCACTGTTGAAGCCCCTCTGGAAATGTGCACCTGCACGATGTTGCGTTCCAAGAGGGCTGCTAGCTGTACCTCGAAACGCAACACAGTTCTTTTGAAATAGTTGTATTGTAGTACCAAAAAGAATAAAAACGCCGTTCACGAAAGACTGCTACTTATTTTTCAGTAAGTAAACTTTTAAAAACAATTGACACACATACGTCAGATGAAAATCAAGATTTTAACCTCAAACGACTGAAATTTTCGACAATAAATATGCATCGTCTCACGACAGAAAATTTTCAAGAAGTCTTCTATTTTCAGCGCTCTGCTATTATATAGCTGAGCTGAAAAATCAATACTCGACTGTTTTCTAGCGAGCCTACTTAGAAAAAGCCAATCGAGCGTTCTTCGACCAGAAAAGTCTTGCAGGTGCCTTATCTCTAACGTCAGGCGCTTTATGCGATAAACATGTATTCCTTTGCTACATTATTTAAATATAAGGTGGTCCAAAAAAAGATGCGAATTTGGGAGTTACAAAATTTTCAAACAAATGCCGATCGCTAATTACCAAAATGCTCATCCTAATTGTGCAACTGCCTTACATCTAAACGTAAAATTAATAACACCATTATTTTATGCGTATTTCTCTGTATAAGTATCCAAAATCTTACTAATATCCAAGCCAGTGTCGTAACTGAAAGAATTTTAGGATGTCCCGGGCTTCGCCCCACACACAATCCAGATGTGATGCCTGAAAGGTGGTTCCACAGACACACAGTACGTGTGTGAACGTTATTTACATGAGGGAAATATAATTAACAAAGATTTGTCCACATTTGTGGCATGTGCATCTTATAACTTCGAACAAAGCCGTGGAGTCCCACAGCTCTGCTAGTGGTTGAAGGCCCCAATATGTCCAGCAGCACTTTCTCCAACTGTGTGCATGCTTGATAAACTGCACGGATTCTTTTGAAGCTTGTTTAGTTGCAACAAAGGAACTCGTGGCAACTCTAATGTTACTGGTACGTATGTTCATTGCTTTAGTGTGCACAATATCTAATTCTCTGCTTGCAGGCCCCAAATTTGAACACACACATGGTCTTCAATTATGGTTCTCGAATTTTCCAGCTGCAGCCCTCCAATTTGTTTTTCCGACGAGCTCGGCTTCTATTCGACTTCAGGCCAGCTCTTATTGTAGCTCCAGTACACACTAACGGCCCAATCTGCTTTGCCAGTGCAAGGAGCGTATACAGTTTTAGTGTTCTGACCCTGTTTCATACGCACTTCAACCATAAATACATTGCATGTTTGGGATTAAAACGCAACTTTGACGCGAACACTGAATGGTACATAAATGTGTCGAAAATGTTTTATTTTGTGCCAATTAATATTAACGTGTGATACTATACGTATGCTGGCTCTTTGTGTGTCTCAACACGGGGCCTTCAGGTAAATTTGACCTGGTTTTACCAAAATATCTCCATATATTTTATCGGCAGATAGGAGAGAACCTCGATAGTACTTGGTGCTGAGTGAAATGCACATGTGTGCTTACCTCGATTAAAACTATGAGTTATATGACTACTATATACAAGAATCTTCTATATTTATTTTTGAAACAACTTATACCTTAAATGTGACTATTTACATGGGTCCATAAATTTTACCTTAAGAAATCTGTTTGTGCCATCAATTTTCCTTTGACAAATGAAACTTTGTTAGTTATTAATTGCATTATCTCATTAAATCTCCACCGTACAGCAATATATATAATTGGTTTAGAGTGGCTGTAGACGCTCTCCGATGCCTAGATTCCATGTTTTTTCTGTTGTTCCACTGGCCTTCTTGCAACTTGCTTTCACGCATTGCTTTTCTGATTCTCTCTTGCCATCTCTTTCTGGGCCGCCCTCTTGCCCTTCGCTCTGGTGGTGTCCATTCCATTGTTTGTTTGATTAGTCTCGAGTCCTGTATCCTTTGTATAACCATACCAGATTAGTTGACGCCTTTCCACCTCGTTCATTACGGTACCTTCCTTGCCCATTTGTGCTTTTACGTGTTCATTCGTGATCCTTTCTTTGCGTTGATCTGCGTAAGGCTATGAATTTCAGTGGATATTTTTTTTTATTATTTTTTGTTACCCTCCATACTTCCGAATCGTATAACAAGCTGCTTTTTATCATTGTAGTGTAGAGACTATTTTGTTGATACAGTCGATTGCTCTCCTTGCTTGGTCGTGCTCTTATTTCTTTATCGCCCATTCCACTTTTATCGAATACTGCACCCAAATATTTTTATCCCATAGTTTATAGAGTGAAAATTCGATTGGTTGAACGAACAGGTTAATAGCCTAAGAAAGAAGAAGAAGAAGAAGACATGCAATGATCTCGTCGTTATCGTCTAACATTAAATTGCGTTGATTCCCTTCCACACACAGCTCTGTAAGTTCATCGAAAGGTCCCAGTTTACGTATTCTTCTTTCAGCTTTCAGCTTTCCTGTCAAAAAATCCTTCTTGTTTTCTGCCAATACCACCTGATCGTCGTCGAATTGCAGAATGTAAATGCAGGTATGGGTTAGCTGTACTCTCATACCTCTGCAATTTTTCTTCCATTCAGATAGTGCTTTGTGGACATATATTTTAAATAGGGTTGGAGAAATACAGCAACCATGTCGTAATTCTTTATTGACTTTAATGTCGTTATGGAGTAGGTTACCAATGTTTACTTTTGCTGTTGATCTCGCATATAGATTTTGTAGTGCTTTGACAAGTGTGCAATCCATATTTAATTGAATTAAGACCTCCCATAACTTATCTAGTGATACATTGTCATATGACTTTGATAGGTCTATAAATAAAAGATATGATTCTCTGTTTGTAGCTGTTTTCTTTTCTATGATCTGCTTTTAACAGAAAATGTTGTCCGTACATGATTTACCTGCTGTAAAGCCACTTTGTCATTTCTCCCCTATTTTTATTAATTTTCAATCAGGTCTGGCAATATTTTACCGTATAGACAACTAAGGATGCTGGTTAATGAGATTCCACGACAATTAGTGCAATATTATTATTTCAGTTTATATGAATTGGAATATACACCCTGTATACAACACACATTACATCTAGACTGTTACTATGATCAAATGTAATGTGTGTTGCATACTCACCTGCTTAAAGCTGCGTACATTTAAGTTAGGCACCCTGTATATGATGTTGTCCAAGATTCAGGGACTTCCTGTCCATTTAAACAATTATTAATTATATACGTCAGCATTCTAAATAATGTATCTGTACCATTTTTCAGTAACTCTGCGGTAATTCCTTCCGGACCAGAAGCTTTTACATTTTTAGTCTTCCTATAGCTCTAACTATGTGGCGCCATTGTACTCTGGCCTTTTTCAGTTAATATGTTTTTATAGTGTTCCTTCTACTGTTCCATCGAAATTAATTGAATGGGCACTCTTACCCTACTGAAGGATATTACGTTTTTAATAAATCTCCATGATTCTGTGCATTAAGACCCTCCTATGTATGCATTTATTTCTTCGCATTTCTTATCGCACTATTTTTCTAAAGATATTGATCTTTTCGTCTGACTTTTCACTTCACTATAATGTAGCTTATCAGTCTCGTCTTTACTACTCAGTTCTTTTAAAGAGAATTGCTTTCTGCACTTTCGATTATATTAGTTACTAGCAAGATGCCCGTTCTTCGTTCGGACTACAAATGTTTGTTTCTTCTTCTAAATCTTAAATGAATTATGGAGCCTTCCCCCCTCACTCAATATGCCAAACTAACAAAGGCTGCAATACAATATTGTAGGTAAAGTGAAACAGTATTCTTCCGAAAGAAGTTCTTCTTAGCTATTTTTTTCTTCACGTACCCCCTGAAAATGTATATGTAATTGTCGTTACCCTTGTATAGATTGATAAAACTCTAGTTTTAGTATAATAATAGATAAAATCAAAAATACATGTACTTATTATAACTTGTATTCATAAATTATAGCAGGATACCCGTTTCCATCACAAGGGGATGGAATTTCAGAAATTCTCCTATTTTATTCTGAGAAATTTGTGAAAACACAGTTTACCCCTTTTCATTTCTTAGGGGTAAAATTTCTAAAAATTCTTTCAGATCGTTTTATCCTGAAATCAACCCAGAAGGAAAAAATAATACTTTTAACCCCCTACCCCTTTTCAGTTTTTCGTTTTTACCGCTTTAGGGGTGAAATTTAAAAAAAAGCCTAAAACCACTTTCTAAAGATTTGAAAAAACATATCTATATGCCACAAAAGAATGCTCTAACTCAACAAACAAAGGAGATACAAGGGGCTCTATAATTCACTCCGAATGCAAATTGACACCTTTAGGGTTGATTAGGGCAAAATCTTGAAATATGTTTTTAGACATTTGCCTTGGATACCTATGCAAGCAAACACCAAGTCGATATCTTATCAGGTCTAAGAGATATTGAGGAATTCGTGGGAACACAGTGTAGCCCTTTTCAACCCTTTGGGGGTAAATTTTTGAAAATCCCTTCTTAAACCACTTTTTAATTATTTTAAAACTACATCTATATGCCAAAAAAGAATGTTCTAACTCAATAAATATAGGAGATACGAAGGGTTCTTTAATTCACCCCGAATCCATATTTGCACCTTTAGGGGTTGATTAGGACAAAATCCTGAATTAAGTTTCTAGGCATTTGCATTGAAAATCTTTGCAAGTAAACACCAAGTCGATATCTCATTGGGTGTAAGAGATATTTAGGAATTCGTGAAAACAGATTTTACCCCTTTTCACCCCCTTAAGGGTCGAATTTCAAAAAGTCCCTTCTTAGCACTACCTTAAGTAACCAATTGAACCTTCCATCCAAATTTCAAGTTCGTAGTACCAGCAGTTACGGCTCTGCATTGATTAGTCGGGGTTGTGACTTTCCTTTTATATGTATAGATTACTTGCCCTTAGAAACAAATAGTATAAATATTCTCATTTTGTAAAGCAGTGCCTTGGATTTCAAGATTACTTGTTCGTGAATGTTGCTTGAAATTATTCACTTTTTAATTGGAATCTTTATATTTTCTTTTACATTTTAATTTTCGCGTTTAAGGTTTTCTGTTTTGATTGAATCTCCAAATTTTGAAAGAGGCTCTTCAAAATCTGTAATTTATCGGAACAAAAACTAACGGAATTGACAGTCTGCCTGCTTTTCTTTATTTTCTAGAAGTGGCTAAATTGAGTATTCTCCCACACTTGCGACCCAGTCGCTGGCATGTACTACATATATAAGCTAGATCATCCGAATAACTTTGTTGTTATTCATAGATATCCTCCTCTCCAATCGGGCACTAGGGGCTCCGCATACAAATCGGTCCGATATAATAACTGTACTTTTAATCTTCACAAATAAGGTTTTATAAACTCTTAAAGTACTCCGTGCTTTAAATGGAATGGCGTGTTTTATAGACAACATAAAGCACGCCGCATATGACCCTTGGAAACAGTTTAAAATCACGGCTGTAGAAAAAGTAGTTTTCCCCGACTATTATTAGTGTAACAAGATTTATTTTTATTACATTTATTAGCAATCAGAATATAAATATACATTCTATGGGCTAATTGTAGGAATTACTTAACTAGTTGACGTGAGGGGGAAGACACCCATTGGAGTCACCCCTATATTATTGTATAAGATCAGTGGGCCATTTTTCTTTAAGCGGCGATGGTTGGGTTCCTCCTTTAATGGATATATCAATATATTTGGATGATTTATCAGGGTATCGTGGTATTTAACTGCCTTTTGTTTAATAGCGTCTTTCACAAATGGACTTCCTAGGTCGACATGAAGAGTTTGATTAGACACAAACCATGGTGCGTTTGTAATGTTTCTCAGTATCTTAGATTGACAGCGTTGGATTACATCTACCGTTGATTTACTTGCGCAGCCCCAGAGTTCAGAGCTGTATAGCCAGATGGGTCGAATAATGGATTTACATAACAGTAATTTATTATTTAATGTAAGCTGCGATCGCCGCCCAATGAGCCAGTTCATGTTTTTGGTTTTCAAGTCTATTTCTTTTCTTTTTTTTGTGACATGCACCTTCCACGTTAAGCGTCTGTCAAGATGTAATCCCAGGTACCTAACCACATTTGCTTGGGGGCTGGCTTGTTTCGGAGGGTAATTGGCGGGTATGTTGATCGTTTTGTTGTAAAGGTGATATGTACGGACTTATCTTCATTAACTTTGATTCTCCATTTCTGAAGCCATTTTTCTAGTAAGTCTATATGCTCTTGCGTTTTCGTAGATGCTAAGATTGGATCTTCGTTGCAAACGATAATTGAAGTGTCATCAGCAAAGATCCCCATGTAGCTATAATCGGTAGTAGGTATGTCGTACGTGTATAATAAGTACATGAGCGGCCCCAAAACAATTCCTTGCGGCACTCCTGCTTTGATTGGTTTTATTTCGGAAGTCTCGTCTCCAGCTCTTGTTTGAAAATAACGATTTTCTAGGTAGGATTGGAACAACAGAAAGTACTGATGGGGAAACTGTTCGTTTATCTTATATAATAGTCCTCTGTGCCAGACCTTATCAAAGGACTGGCTGACGTCTAGGAATATCGCAGAACAGTACTTTTCATCTTCAATCGCTGTTTGAATTCTATTGATTATACGATGACATTGTTGCACCGTGGAATGTTGGTGGCGAAAACCGAATTGATGATTTGGTATCCAATCGTCTTGTAATCCATTTTCCTGGATTCTCTTGAAAATAAGCTTTTCCAGCAACTTGGATATTAATGGGAGCAAACTGATGCGACGATAGGATTGTACCACATTGGGAGGCTTGCCAGGTTTGAGTAGGAGGATGATCTGGGCAAATTTTAACTGCAACAGCCAGTATGTAAGCCGTAGAATTCCATTAAATAATATTTGCAGAAACTGAAGGCCTTTTTAGGTAGTCGTTTTAATAAGACTGCGGTTATAAGATCGTATCCCGGCGATTTTTTATTATTTAAAAATTTGATTTCTTCTCGAATATCATTAATAGTGAATTTACGAATTGGGAGTGACATTTGTAGTGGAGCACTAAGAAATTCTAAAACTTCTTCGCCAGTTTCTTCTGAATTTGGCATAAAAACAGTCTCTAAATGGTCAGCAAAAGCATTAGCTTTTTCTTTATCAGTTCTCTTCCATGTTCCCGTTTGATCTTGTAATGGCGGTATGTGCATTGTAGGTCGCTTAAGACCTTTAGCAGCTTTCCATATTGAGTTATCGTGTACGGATAGCGAATTGATATAGATTTGAAATGTTTCGTCTCGAATTTTTGCTAATGTCCTTCTGAGTTTGTTGTTTAGCTGATTGTTGTGACTACGTTGCCACTTTGCTCTTGCCTTTCTTTTTTCTTTTACTAACTCCATGATTTTACTGGGTATGTTAGGTGAATCTCTTTTCATATTTTGTGGTACTGGAGTAGCATTCCATCCTGCTTCCTGTATGGTGGAAATAAAATCGTTTGAGGCATTTTCTAGATCTTCATTGGTTTTTAGTCTTACATAAGTATTAAGATTTGCATCTATGTTCTACTATTACTAAGTGAAGGTTTAGGCATCCTGTATATAATCGTGCTACTTACAGTTGCTATAACTGGAGAATGATCTGATGTTATGTCATAATTGGGTGTGATGTTCATATAATTTGAAGATAATCCGTTAGTAACAAAGAAATCCAGGAGATCAGGTATTTTGTCGGTATCAGTTGGCCAACAAGTAGGAGTGCCGGTAGAAAGAAAGTTGTAGTTATTATCATTTATGAGCTTAAGTAGTTCCCTTCCTCTGGTCGTTATTAATCGTGAGCCCCAGTGTGTATGTTTGGCATTAAAGTCGCCACCTGCCAAAAATGTTTGCCCCACAGATTCAAAAAATGGTTCTAACATCTGTTTCGTAATGTTGTGTCTTGGAGGGCAGTAAATGGCGGATACATTTAGTGGCATAGAGAGTTTGTGTACTTGAATCGATGTGGCTTGCAAGAAGTTTGTTTTGGGTGGTGGAAGTTCGTGATGGTCAATGGATGTTCTAATTAACACTGCTGCTCCACTATGGGCAGTTCCATCAGGGTGTTCCGTATGATAGATAGAGTAGTAAGGAATTTTAAGATGAGTTCTTTCGGTAAAATGGGTTTCGGAAATTAACATTATGTCTATGTTGTGTAAACTTAAAAATGCTTCTAGTTCTAGCTTTTTATGTTGCAAACCGTTGGCATTCCATAGGGCAATCCGTAGAAATTGAGCCATTTTGAATAACCTTATTAATGACGGTAGTTAGCATGTTCATTACCATTGAATTCTGTTGTAATAATTGGTTAAAGAGGTTTTTAAATTCAGAAAGAAATTGGCAGAGGTTTATGTCTTGAGAATTCGGAGCTTCATTTTTAAGTGTGTGTGCTGTGTTATTCAACGGAAATTGACTTTTCCGTTGTGTTGGAAGAGGAGGGAATTCTGAAGATTGAGGTTTTCGTAATGGGAGTTGTCTGTTTGGTTGGCATTTTCTCTGCAGATCTTGATAAACGGTACACCCTTTGTAGTTCGCTGGATGTGCCCCACCACATAATATGCAAGTAGCTGGGATATCTCTTGTTTTTACGCATGTTCTGGTGTCGTGTTTCCCTCCGCATTTAACATGGTCTGTTGCAGTATTTTTTAGTATGGTTGTAGTTCTGGCACCTGGTGCATTGGACAATATCTGTAACCGTTCTCGGTGGTTCAAATAAAATATATCTATTTTTTATAGACCGCATATTATAGATTTCTTTATTATTTTCAGCGGGCTCCAAATCTATAAAGAATATTGGTAACGGCTCTTTAGTTGTTCTGTGTCGTAAGTTCATTATATTACGAACTCGGTGTCCTGCTTTCTTGAGGGATTCTTTTATTTCTTCAATTGATGTAGTGTAATGCAAGTGTTTCAGCACTGCTCGATATGGCCGATCTTGCTTCATTTGATATGTATGATGTACGATGTTTTTGTCTGTCATGAATCTAATAAATTTTCTGTATATATCAGGATCTTTTGTGTTGACTTTAAGCACATTATTTGCTAAGCATTTTGTAATATACCGCTCTTCTTCAGCGATTGCTAAAAATCCGTTATCATTTCCTGGCAGTTAATGACACCGTGAACAAAAATTGGAGGCGGTTTGGGTATTACTGTAGTTTCTTGCTGTATATTTGTCTGTTCGTTTTCATTATCTCGTGGTGATAGCACTGTGAAGCGATTTGGTTGTTCTGGGGTTAATTTGTCATCGTTATTTAGTTTTGTTACTCTTTTTCTTTTGTTTCCTTTGACAACTTGCCAACTGTTGGCGAGATTATCTTCGACTTCTACATCGTCGTCCTCGTAATGATCTATTGAGTTTTGTCTTTCTTGATCAGATGATTTTCTTGTTGACGTTTGTATGACTGAGGTTGGATTGTTAATTGATTAGGAGAATAATATTGTGGGCTATAATTTTGTTGTGATGTAGATGGATTAGGAATGTTATAGGTGTGTTGTTCTATTTGATTAAATGAATGCTGATGGTGTGATAAGAATGGAAGTTTTTGCTGGAAAGCATATGTTCCATTTGGTTGAAATTGATTATTTTACTGGTACGTTTGTTGAAAGTTGCCATAGCCGCCGCCGGCCGGCAGCATTATTTTGCTTAAGCTGCTTATGCAGCGCGGATACTATATTTACAATATAGATATAATTATTATTCACTTACGGTATGAATATTGCTGTGTTTAAGATTAGAGGCCGTTTAAAGTTCACTGCTCGATATCAGTCGCGCGACATACGTCTGCACAAGATTGAACAGCAGATATTGAATTTATTAAATAATTATGTTATGATATATATAAAAATACTTATAATACTACAATTCCTGTCTAGCTTTGTTGGCGTTGGGATATATTGGAAGACTGTCCCAAAGTTTACTCCTATATAAATATGGATTTTTGATCATGTTAAGACTGCGGTGATTCTTGATGAAGTAAAATTCCAAGTTTTCTAAATTCCCGGATTGTATAGGTTCCCAGTTACCTAACGCTGATGTGGTATTAGGAGTTGGGTTTCTGAAAGTGTTTTTTGAAATAATTTACGGTATTGGTTTGGAACGCTCATTCAAACTTACCCAGTACTTGCAAAATTAGTCCACAGCGTGGTCATAATGTCATTCATTTTCCAGTCAAAATCACTTGGTTTATAACTTTCAAATAAATTGGTACTTAACAGATAAAGCAAGTCATCGCAATGAACCACTCCTAAAAGTATCAGAGAAAATTATTTTCTTTCAATTTCAAATTTACAGAACATTGAAAGTTACCATAGTCGTGAGAAGGATCTCCATAGAAAGGCCCATAGCTTACAGAACCTTTGAATCCAAACAAATATACATAAACAGGTTGTTTGGAATGTTCAGCGTGCAACAGTGTAACGAAGTTTTGAGGTGCCAAAAACCAGTTGTCAGTCATCATCTAAAAAATATTTTAAAAACATTCGTAATCATCATCAAGTTAATATCGACACATACATCGGTAGCTTCCTTTCTAGTAGAGTAAGTAATGTCGCGATTGCGAAAGTAAAACTCCCTGATTTTGTTGCTAATATTATCCCGATTGAGAACAGAGTCGTCATATTGAAAAATTAGAGGAACTATTTTAGTGAAGTTCCTGTTGAGCTCTTCTACTAAATGAGAGTGATTGAAAATTGCTAAAAAAAAGGTTAAATTATCACGTAGGCAGTGTGTTAAACTAACTAACTTGCTGATTCCAAAGCTCCATCATCTGTAGTTATACCCGTCATAAATGGAATTTGCGCAAAATTTCCCGATCTGACTAAATCTGCAGGGTCCGCAGTCAAAAATGCTCCCGGAAAGTTTGGCTCCACTACAGGTTTAAATGGTATACAAGGGTCGTAATTCCAATCCTATAAGTTTTGTTTATAACAGACCATTACTAAGAAAACGCAAGCTCTCACCCAGAATTTTCCATCTTGTCTGATAATATCATCGGCTTTAACCTTTTTAAGACATTTCACCAATTCTAAGCTAGAATTGGTTGGGCAGTTCAGGAGCTCGCCCAGTTTTTTTGCATTTCGTACTGCTTGATTTTTTGGGGCAAACGCCCAGGTAACTGTAGCAACGCCACTGTGGGCAATCGCAGCGAATAGTAGATCTGCAAATATGCATTAAGAAAATAATTTGAAGCCTTCCGATGGCATTTTTCGCACCTTTGCTCAACGGAGAAAGCATATGGTAGTGAACGCTAGAGCCTCCTGCTGATTGTCCAAAAATTGTTATTCTTTTCGGATCGCCTCCAAATTTGGCTATGTTGTTTTTGACCCACGTAAGAGCCAAGCTTTGATCTTTTAATCCATTATTGCCTGGCATCACTTCGTCTCCCGTACTTAAAAATCCTAGAGCACCTGAGAATATTGTTTAAAAGTAATCGAATTCATAGTTTACATAAGATCTTACCTAATCTATAATTTATGGTAACTAAGATTACATCCTTGTCTAAAAGAATATCGGGTCCGTTCAAATTCGAATTTCCACTCCCTGATTGAAAACCTCCACCGTGGATGAATACCATCACCGGCAACAGATCTTCGCTATGTTTCTCCAACTGAAAGTATCGATGGTGACTTTGTTATTTAATTATTGCAAATATTTTCGCTTTTTTATTTAGATTTCAGTAAATGCCTAAATGGCCAAAATTAAAGTAGGGCAAAAGTAAAAAAATTCACAACAAACAAAAACCTGAGTAAAAATATTAATCTAAAGGTGTTATGAATATGAAACCATTGCATTTTTCTTAAGAAGGATTATTTTGAATTAGATGATAAATATAGTTAATGCGCAAAAAGTGGCTGACTGTTTCAAATAAGATAATCTCTAGATTTTGTCACCCTGTACCTGTATTATTTTAGATGTTTACTTTTTTACTTATTTAGTTATTTATTGTTGTTGCGATTATGCAGAGTATAGCTTTACTTTTCGAGATAGTGATATATTAATATTTTTAAATTTCTAATAGGGTGAGCGGATGGCCCAAATGCTCGCCTCTCAGGCGGCCGGCCCCGGTTCGAATCCCGGCAGACTCTAGTAGGATATTAAAAATCGTACGCTCTCCGGCTGCCACGCTAACACCTGCCGTATTCGTTAACCTCTAACAAGGGAACTCTTCCTTAGTTTTGAAGGGCAAGGCTAGCCACCTACTCGGCCTAACGGTAAAGAAGGCTCACAGAACCACTTTGTGGTTAAAACAGGCGACTGGCCTATAATAAGAGGAAGAAGAAGAAGACATTTCTAATGAAGCAGAATATCCAAAAGCATTTTGAGTATTTCAAAATAAACTTATAACATATATTTTCTATATTCAGGGTGTTTCCTAAGAACGTTACATGTTAACTTAAGTAACAGTTGGCTTGTTATTGAATAGTAATTATATTATGTATTTCATATTCTAAATCAAGTTTTAAGATTTAATGTCTAGGTAACAAATGAAAGTTATTTTGTAAACAAATTGAATAAACTATTTTCTTCTGACTTTGGGACTTCTAACTCATTTACTCTGCTAAACTTGATATCGAGTAATATCAAATAACCAATAGGTTATGGGCACAGGTAATCGTTGAGATATCTGTGAAGAGTAAGAAGTCACTGCATTTTTAGAGTCGATTGTCACCTTAGTTTTTGAGGTTATTTTTCTCGTTACATCGAGGTCAGCCCGTTTTTGGATAATAATTTGGATCGAGGCTGAGGAAAAGGTGGACAAGATGAAAGGTTATCATGTTCAGAAGTTTGACGGCAAAAATTTCCAGCTTTTGAAATATCAGTTAGAAATTATTTTTTGCGCTGAAGGAATTTTGGAAGTCGTAAATGGTATAACAAAACGACCGTTCTGTTGTGGTGTGTAAGGGCTCGTAGTTTCTTGAAAAATTCCATTTTCCTTACAATAGTTTTTGAATTGATGATTGACATATTCGGTTCCATATCATATAAAATAGAAGTAAGAAATTCTAACCTAATTGCAGCTGGAATCAAGACAACAAATCAATGTCTGGGAACTAGTGCCATTACCCAATGGCCGAAAACCTGTTGGCTGTAAGTGGGTTTACCGAATTAAGCAGAAATCAGATGGATCTATTGATCGATCTAAGGCAAGGCTATGTGCTAAAGGTTATTCACAAAAGGCGCGTATTGACTACAAGGAGACTTTTGCACCCGTTGTTTGGTACGATTCGGTTAGAGTTCTCTTGGCTTTGGCAGCTACAAAGAACATGGAAATAAAGCAATTCGACGGAACGACTGCTTTGGTTAATGGAGATTTAAATGAAGAGATTTTTATGACACAGCCGAATAGCTTTACTTCAGAAAACCCCAATTTAGTTTGCAAATTACGAAAAAGTTTATATGGACTTAAACAGTCACCACGATGCTGGAACCAAAAGTTACTTTCCCGCGATGTTTGGTTTCAGGCAATTAAACGCAGACAAATGTGTTTTTTGCACAAAAATTGAAGATATGGATGTTTATATGGCGTTGTACGTAGACGACGGGCCTTTACTCTGTAAATCATTAAACATTCTTGACAGAATTTTATCGGAACTGGGATCGACCTTTGAAATTACTGTTGGCGATGGTAAATACTTCTGTGGACTGGAAATACAACGAGATCACAAGAAAAAGGAAGCCGCAGGTAGCGAACAGACAACATGGGATGAAGCAAATGCAAAAGCCATGCTCATTATTTCGACAGCGATGCAATTTGATCAACTGCAGGTTGCCATGACATGTGCTAATTCGCCGGAAATGTGGAAACGTCTCAAGACAATCCATGAGCAACGTTCAGCGGTAAATAAAATCACGCTCCACAGTGGACAATGTCCTGCTGATGATTAAGAATTAAAGCAGATGAGAAACAAGCCATACCGTGAAGCAGTGGGTAGCCTTATGTTCTCTGCAACAGTATCACGGCCTGATATCATGTTTGCCGTGAGCTAAGCGAGTAGGTTTTTAAATAATCCTGGATTGGAACATTAGACGGCTATTAAAAGAATTTTGAAATATCTGCAAGGTACCAAAGACATGGCAATCCGGTACAAAGCAAATCATGTCGAGTTGGATGTTTACTCAGATGCCGATTTTGCTGGGGACAGCGACACACGTCGGTCAACCACTGGCTATGTAAGTCTGCTAGCAAACGGTCCTGTTACTTGGTCTTCATATAGACCAGTGTTTCCCAAACTTATCTAAAGCGCGACCCCTTTTTGTTAAAAAATTTGTCGCGACCCCCTACTTCCCCCTACTCATCACTCAAACCAAAATAGCGACAAAAATAGCATAACTAAATTACAAGTAACTGATTGTCAAATTGTATTTTACCTTACTGTTTAAGTTTAAATTAAATAAATTAAAAATTAAATTCATAAGTTATTTTAATTGCGATCTATCCCACTAGTAACTAGTAGTTTTTCTGCCAGACTACCATTTACAATAAAAATAAATGATAAAAAATCGACTGCACATTGCAGGTACATCGCGATACTTTTCCACGATATTCGCGAAAACGCTACTCGCTACTTCGCTACTAGATGGCACTCTGGAACGTTCTCGAATAAGGTTATTAAAGCATATCTTTGTTATAAGGTACCGCCAGCTGTGCAAACATATCTTTTGTCTATTTTAATTTGGGGAAAAGCTATCAATTGTCTCACTCCCACTCTCACTTTCTTACAATATTCTGTCCTTTTTAATTTGGGGGAACAAAATCTTGGAATGGATGGCTGTACCTTTATATGTATTTAGTGACCTTATTCTCGAAGCCTCGGTGTGGCTTTATATAATCAGCGAAGTGCAATGGGGCTTCAGTTCCAAACAGGGCGTTGTGGTGATTGCGGTAGTGGTAGTGAGTAAATATTTTACTTTATTTATCTCTTTAATTTTTACGGACTTATTAATATTTAGTTTTATGTTTCATTTGATAACTAATTGTTAATTTTTATTTACGTTATTAAAATAAAAATACATGATTTAACAAAGTGTTTTTTGTCGTATTTTGGAAATTCCCGGCGACCCCCCTAGTAACTCACCGCGACCCCCCAGGGGGTCGCGACCTACACTTTGGGAAACACTGATATAGACAAAAATGCGTAACCAAATCCACAACGGAGGCTGAGTATATTGCAGCTTCAGACACAGCAACGGAAGCAATGTGGCTACGCAACTTTCTACGAGAAATTGGTATCAGTGGAGAGGAGACAACCAAGCTCTATGTGGACAATCAAAGCGCCATACGTTTGGTCAAAAACGTAGATCACCACAAACGTACAAACACATTGATATCAAATACCACTACATTCGCGAACGGGTTGACGATAAAGACATTGAAGTTTGTTATGTTGGTTCGGAAAATCAACTGGCAGATTTCTTCACAAAACCGTTGACCCGAGATAAATTTTTATTAAATCGCCTTAGCACTTGTTCGTAATACATTCAATATACAAGAGTGGGAGTGTTAACTTAAGTAATAGTTGGCTTGTTATTGAATAGTAATTATATTATGTATTCCATATTATAAATCAAGTGTTAAGATTTAATATCTAGGTAACAAATGAGAGTTATTTTGTAAACAAACTGAATAAACTATTTTTCCCGCTGCTGATCATGTAAGTCAGTGATACAGCCTTAGTAACAAAACGTGTAAGTCGGTGATTATATTCGTTTGCTGCTTTTTCTTGACAACGGAACTTAATACTAACGGGTGTTCATAAACAGTCGTCATCCCAGTTGCTTTGAAAAACAAAATGTTATATCTTTGATTAATTCGTGCAACACAATTAAACGTCATTGAGTACTGTCATAGCGCATTTTTTCTCAATTTTAATAGACATACGTTTTTGAAGTCAAAACCTACGGGGATGACGACTGTTTATGAACACCCGTTATTATTAAGTTCCTAGGATAATAAAATTAGCAAAGCAAGATGCAGATTTAGACGTTTTGTTTCTAAATTGCAAGTGTTTATGTGACATGTGACACTCATAGATAACACGACTCACGAAAATTAATCCTGGTGACAGGTGACAAACCAAACGATTTTTTCAAAAATTTAGGAAAATTTTGATAAGCAGCGGGAAAAATATAATAAGATAACTCGGAATGTATCGCCTGTTAACATTCCTTGTGACTTAAATAGCTATTTGTCACTACCTTCTTTGTAAGTGATTCTTACACTGTCAAGTTTGAGGGATGTAAGCTACATTTACAAAAATTGTTACAGTTTCCATGACAATGTACTTACTTCCCTAGAGAAGTTTATTACTTACATCCCGCATGTATTACAATTGATAAGATGCCATGTCTGCCACTTGGTTAACACGAAGAAAACCATTGTCGTTCGTACTATTATCCATTTTTAATCAGAATACAAGCACAAAGCTCACAAAACAGCATTTGCAACGTATTCACGAATTTCTTCCAAGAATTTTTCACAGTGCGTTTATAACTGTCAAACAAAACGTCACAGCGCTATAAGGCTACTATAATTTAGCAAATGTCATAATTTTACGCCAGGTTATTACCTACCATTTACTTTACAAAAGGAAATATTCGTAGTGAAAAAAATTATGTACTTTACACAGGATGTAGGAAGATTTACACTACCTCGAACCTCAAACGGTTCTCGGTACTGTAAATCTTACCTACATCCCTTGTAAAGTAATATACTATTATTCTGACTTTGGGACATCTAACTCATTTACCCTGCTAAAGTTGATATCGAGTAATATCAAATAACCAATATTACAGGAGTCTGGGAAATGTGTTGTCAAAACAAGTAACAAAGTTCCTATACATATTCGAAATTGCTCTTTTTTCAAAAACCCAAGTCTTTAAGTTGCATAATTTTTGACATGAAAGTTATTACAAGCTGCCCATACGTCAAATTGACAACCATTGACAATTTTGACCAGTGTAATTCATTGGGTGCTTATCAGTAAGTACGTTTTTTTATTCATTGATGGAAGATTTAACAAACGCTGAAATAGCCGACATCCATTTTATGTATAGTGGGTACACGGCAATTCTGCTAGGTGTGAACATTTTCAGCGCGCTCTTTAAGTTAAATTTGTTGTTTCTTTGGTATAAATAGAGTCCTTAATGTAAAATATTTGTTTCAACGCCTTAAAGAAATTTTTTGCTTATTTTGACGAGGAATCACTTCCCAGATTCCTGTAGCATACTTAGGAAACACTCTGCCTAACTGGTAATTGATGAAAACAAAGACCTCTTTGAATGGTGCTAAGTACGTATTTTAATTAAAATAGTACAACTTCATATAAGTTGTTCTATATAATTATTTTTTAGCGTTACAAGTTGTTTGTAATCAGAGCTTCATAGGACCTGTCCGTTACTCCACATTTATTATGATAGTAATTATATCGTGTGTTGCAAAAGAAACTCATTTAGAGTAGGCCTTGGAAAGAAAGATAAGAAAATTTAGTCACGTTTTTACTTAAGTCTGTAGGTGAATGTCAGATTGCAATTTGTTAATAAACTCATCTGTCACTGTGACAGGTAAAAGTTTACACTGCATTAAGTTCCATTCTATCAAGCAAAAAGGAAAATAAGATGGCATGTACACAACAACAAAGAGTGTAATAATCATAACGGTCAATAAAAATTGCTTTTGTTAAGTATTTTGTGTATTTTTAGGAAAATAATTTAAGGTCAAGATGTAATTTAGTTCTCTCTGATTTGGTAGTTCATTTGCATCAATGGGTATATCTCCAGTTACGGCTTCAAAACACGTTATTATTATACACCAAGAGACAAGCATGATTTTTTCAAGGTGTAATACATCAACGGAAAATTGTATTTCCTCCTGTCATGTATTGTAATGGTTCACTGCCTATAGAAATTCTGATTGTCTAATTAACTAAATGAATAAGATCAACATGAGCACATAATTAAATATTTTATCTATTGGAAAATAATCAATACTTTACATTAATAAGTGCACTTGATGCGAGCAGCAGTAACTAATCGTTTGAGGGATAAAAGTTAGCATGAAACAAAGCAGGTTTTAGAAGGGTTACATTCGGAGTATCAGGTATGATAAATGTTCGGAAGGGCCAATACAATTTAATTTGTAACTGACGGAATTGAGCTAATTAATGTCACACATAATGTCAATAGAATAATTCAAAATGATTTGTTAAATACGGAACGAATATGACCGTTACGTAGTAAAACTGTATAAGCCAGCCAAAGGCAGATTAGTTGAAAGATAAACCAAACCGTACTAGCAAAATAATAATTGCAAAGAGCAATGAAAATGGAAGGTAACCGATTTAAAAACAATTAGTGAGACGTTAAATGAACTCTCAGTGCATTATAAACAAAAGTGATTTAAAAGCATAGCATGTGTTGTAACAATTATTCCAAGAAAAAGACAATATTAGTGGTTAGGCAAAGACATGACATCAAAACTGTAGTCCATAAGGTAAAAAATGTTATCAATCATAATTTCCTTTATAAACATTTGAATATCGAGTTGCTAAGACACCTAACGCGTCGTTGCCATTTTGGTGGTTTTAAAATTCAATTTACGCTGTTTTGTGCACTAGCAGATCATTGTGTTCGTTGAGTAAAATTTATAGGTTAGCTAAATGTCAGATAAAATTTTCCATTTGCCAGAAATATTTGCGCGTGTTTGTCCTACAACAAGTTATTCGTCATACCAAGTTTTTCGTAAATTTTTATGAATCCACACTCCTGAACCAAGATTGTCTCATGTTTTACGGAGCTAGGCCGAATGTTTATTGCAAATAGATAAAATAGGAAAAGGGCAATAAAACATTTATTTGTCGTAATTTTGTTACACTATTTTAATTTGCCTTAAGTTTGACAGGTGAATTTCAATTGAAACTTAATAATTATTAAGTGTAGTTTCCCTTGCCATTAATTATTTTATTATATATAAGAAACCCCTATGTATTATTAAGGAACAGGGGTTATTGTAGTATATACTATATTTTCCACGACCGAGAATGGAAACGCTAGAAACGAGTATATTTATACAGCATTACAGTCAATCGGAATTTTGCTGCAATAGTAGTAGCCTTTGAATTGTGTTTATACCGATGGGGCCACAATTATACATAACAGCAATGAGATAACATGAATAAGAAAATAACACGTATTGCTTGAGTAAGAAAGAGATAAACATAGTAGCAAATATACGAGTAGGTATGACGCTTATTTTAATTATGACATAAGTCAACTAAACCTGCCTACTAAAATAAATTTTATCGTATGGTCATCTCTTTCCTACTCAAGCACTTTATTTTGTTGTTCATGTTATCTTATTGCTGTTATATATAATTATGGCCCTTTCGGTATTATGCATACCATGACATTGTCCTTATATTGTTTAAAATAAAAACAAAGAACAAATACGTATACCTATTTGCTCTCTAGGTAGAAAGCACGTTATTTATGCCACAATGTATGTAACCTGGAAACTGATTTCTACCCTCGACCGAAGAAAAAATTATACGAGGATTGTTCAATAGAAACACGTTTGGAGGCTGTAGCATAATACCTGGTAATTCAATTAAAAAAAATCTCCCAGTGTTGTACTAATCTAGAGATTTCCTGCTGGTAAATTTCTTGCTGCTGTTGACAAAACTATTTTCGAATGGCAGTCTGCACTTTCACGTCCGAAGTGAATCGCTATTCCTTTAGTAATTGTTTTAATGGATTTTGTGATAATATGAGTATGAATAATGGAACGAACACTTTCTATACTGATGCTCATAATTTCAGAAAGTTATGTGACTTTAATGCGTCTATTTGCACGTAAAGCAGTTTTCAAACGCCTCACATTTTCATCAGAAGTTGCAACTTGAACATGTGCTGGATGAGCGAAGGCTTTAGTTAACTCTCTTCCTTGTCGAAATTTTCTGCTCCGCTAAACCACTACTATGCGAGAATAACTATGGTCACCATCGGCAGTTTTAATTTTCTTATGGATTTCTAGTTGTTGACGTCCTTTGGCGGCTAAAAATTGAATGACAGCATGCACACTATCTTTGGATGAATTTTCTATAGTAAATTCCATTTTCTAGCTCTATTAAGATGACCACAAAGAAACAATTGCAAAGAAATTTGGTAGACACCTCACTAATAAGCCAATAAACAATTTCAATAACCTCATGCATGTGCCATGATAACCAAGTCGTGCCTACGTGATTCAAACGTGTTTCTATTCAATAATCTTCGAATTTGTCGTTTTGTGTCTGTAAATTAGAGTCCTGCATCGGGTCGGGTACCCGCGGGTACCCGCGGGTTACCCGCATTGCGGGTCGGGTTGCGGGTAGGATTTATATCAATATTGCGGGTTGCGGGTCGGGTGCGGATTTGAAACTGCGGGTCGCGGGTCGAGTATAACTTCATTTCTTCAACATAAATTTTGTTTGTGTATAAAAAAATTATACTTAATAATAATTTGACCGCCGAAGTGTGAAAATATTTTTTTTATTGTGTATACATTCTATATGAAGCAAGTTGCTGGTCTAATATTCGAATTTGGGGTCAAGTGAGGCTTAAAAGTGCAAAACTTGCTGGTCGCGGGTCGGGTGCGGGTTTGAAACGGCGGGTCGCGGGTCGGGTGCGGGTATAAAAATTTGAAAATTGCGGTTCGCGGGTCGGGTGCGGATTTAAAATTTCAGAAATTGCGGTTCGCGGGTCGGGTGCGGGTCCTATATATTGGACCCGCGCAGGTCTCTACTGTAAATATATACGTAAAAGTAATAAAAAAATATATGCACCGAGTTCTTATTTTTTATATTCTTCTATTTCTATTATCATTTGTGTAAGATGTTATGTTAATAAAGTATAGAATAATTTTATATTGTTTAACACTTGTAAATTGAACACATTCCACTTTGAAATGTTTGCACTTAATCAGAATTATCGTTCGACTTTCACTGCAAGATCGTAGAAACGGTTGTCCGTTTTAGTACATTTAGGCATTTAACCTAACTGACATAAAAACAAAGTATAAAGCTAAAAATTAGTGTGAATGTAATTTATGATCTGCTGAATGAGAATCTGTGGTGTTGCATGACGAAAAATATGTTTTTTTCAATTTCGTTCGCCTGTCTGTCCGTTCGTCGTCACGTTTCAGGGTCCATAGATGACGAAAAACATGTTTTATTTATTCCGCCTGTCTGTCTGTGCGTCTGTTGGCGGTATAGATCAAAAGCTATTTGTTGGAGATGGGCGATATTTTGCATGTGGATTGTATGTCTACCTGGCTCTCAATCAAATATACTTTTGGTTTAATATAGACCTTAAATATAAAAGGTTGTCTATCTTTGCTTTAGCTCGGGAATAGATAAAAGTAATATTTTAAGGGGTCAGGTTTCTACCCTTGACGAAAATGGGACCCAACAGATACCCGTAAATAGGATAAAAAGCGCGAGTTGGAAGACATCATTAAACGTATTCAGAAAGTAGCTCGAGAAACTTTAGCAGAGAGACGAGATATAAATGGCAAAGAAATGTGGTGGAACAACGAAATCCAAGACCCGATAAAGAGAAAAAAAGACAAGTATAATGCATTTACTATATTTCTTCTTCCCAGTACGCTGTTAGATGTTTCTATCAGGTTACATGCATGATTTGTAACGGAAGTGAAACTGTGACATGGAAACACCATGGATTTTTTTACAACCTCTATATTCACACTGTTGCACATTTAATGTCAAAATGCCAAAAATTATACGGAAGCAGACACAAATTTAACTGGCAACAGTGCAAGCCTGGGTGTAGAAGTACTTTGAAGCCCATTTACTTCACTTTTGATGTCGCTGCAGCACATATGTGGGAGGACACATTATCGTGCAGCAAGATAACTCCTTTATCGCAGTAGTCCACTGCGTTTGATTTTGATTTCATCCTGCAATTTAGTCAAAAGGTTGCAATAATATGCCCCATTGATGATACGACCACTATCGAGAAAGTCTATAAGCAAGACGTCGCAAATATTTCAGAAAAGTGAGAGCATAACTTTGTCTGCTGAAGGTTTCACCTTGAACTTCTTTGGAGGAGGAGAGTGATGGACCCAACTTTCATCCATAGTGACAATTCGGTCAAAAAATTGTCAGAATCTACATTGGCACGTTCCAAAAGCTCGCGAGAGATGTTTGTACAAAGGTGTCAACATTCGTGGCACCTATCTAGCTGAAACCTTATTCATCTGCAAAATGTCATGCAATATTCATCTAACCGATTTCTCGTCAATCTTCACAGTTTTGGCTATCGATTAAACGGTAATTCGCCTATCTTCCAGAACTAACTTCTCTATTTTGGCAACCATTTCAAGGTTCTGTGCGTTGCAGGTCTTCTACTTCTTACATCATCTTCTAGGCTCTTTCTGACATGCTTACATTCATTTGCTCATCGACGGACATTGGATTCTGACGACGCAGCACCTTTGTAAACAGTTTTTAACCTTTAACTGATTTCAGTAAAATGAACACCCTCCCTAGTCAAAAATATATGCAAATTAAATTATCCAAACCTTTCAAAGTTACAATGGGACTTTTGCAAGGCTGCAGTATGTTTTCTAACCTCTTTAAAATGTAAATAAAATGGGATCTGCAGCAATGGAAGCGTAAATGTTTAAGAAATTATGGAGCACGTGAATCGATATACTACAAATCTCGACGACCTGGCGGAGTTGCTAACAAGTCATAAAAGAGGTCTGGAATATATAACAAGCCACGAAATGAATTTGAATATATTGGTATATAATATGTGGAAGAAAAATCGGACAACTTAAGATTAGATGAAAGTGTAGAAATAATGAATTTATTTTAAGAGTAGTTTTCTATAAGAGTAGATCAGGTAATGCAATTAATGCTAGAATAATCCAAGCCAGAAAAGCAATAGCTTGCCTAATTAGTATTCTGTATTGTACAGATTTAATTAAAAAAGTTAAAACTAACATATATCAAGCAAGAAAAAAGCACCGTGGTATGTGGAGGTGGCGCAGGAGGAATTCCAGTTAGGAATGGAGAAGATTCGATACAATGGAAAAGGACAAATTATAAAGATTCGTAAGAATACCACGATGAGATAGAGTAACAAGTGAGATAGTAAATCAACGGATGGGCCTAGAAGGTACAATAATAAAGGCTAGAAAAATTACAACTTACTTGATATAACCAAGTTCAGAGAATGACAGAAGAAAATTTCTCAAAATCAGCAATGCAGTGAGTACCACTACAAAAAAGATCAAAGGGCAGACACAAAATAACCTAAAAATGAGAAATTAGAAAAACAATGAACAGGCGAAACTTGGAAGAGAAGATAGTGAAATAGAAGAAAATAAAACCTATGCGTCGGACAACGGCGAAGAACGTTTCAACCCGATAGGTATATACCTATATCTGTGTGGTCAATTAAATTCTGCTGTATAACCGGTAATCGGAAAAAAGAAGAAATTAAACACTGAGTCGAAAATAATAACATCGACTTACTTGACGTTTTCTAACTTTGTTGCATATTGAAGTATTGTGATATAATATTACCAAAATATACTGAGACTTACCCTCCTGGGAAAATTTCCCAACTTAAAATAAAACCCGTAAAAATTTGGAATAATGTAAAATACCATTTTTGAAAAAAAAATTATACAAGGTAAGGATCTATCGTTAAGCAAACATGTAAATATACACACTCTGTGTTGAAATCTACATATTGCTGTCAATGATACTATTTTTCGTTGAGTTATGTTTTCTAACCTCTTTAAAATGTACATATAATGGGATCTGCGGCAATGGAAGCGTAAATGTTTAAGAAATTATGGAGCACGTGAATCGATATACTACAAATCTCGACGACCTGGCGGACTTGCTAACAAGTCATAAAAAAGGTCTGGAATATATAACAAGCCTTGAAATGAATTTGAATATACTGGTATATAATATGTGGAAGCAAAATCGGACAACCGAAATACCAGTAATTCACACTGCATCTATTTACTATATAAGTGTTTTCCTTATAATAGAATTCTATAGAAATAAAAATACAATAATTTTACGCTGGCCCACGTCATATGTCACAACTTGCGTATGCGTATAATTTAATGCCTGAATGTTCTGTTGAGTGAAAAAAATCAGACTAAAAACTGATTTTTGCACTTGCGGGACTAAAGTTGGCACTTTAGTCACTTATTTTAGGAACTAAAGTAGCTCATTTAATCTCTAGGGACAGAAGTAATTACTTTAGCCCCTAGGGACTAAAGTAAAAAATGTTACCGTATCTATGGTAATCTATGGTAAATTCGGGGTTAACAGGTTAGGTTTCGCGTCAGTTTTGACATAAACTGACGCAAAACCTAATCTACTAACCTCGAATTTGACATAATTGTGAGCTCTTGTCATAATGACTTACAGTGCCACCAACTTTAAAATTTACCAAAGGCTACTAATGTTTAAAATCATTGTAACTAAAATGTCAATAAATGACGTTTAAAAAAACGGGTTTTCGTTTTAAATCTTCCTGCAACGTGAAAAAAATAGTATATGCAACTCGGAGAGAATGCTATTTTGCTTCAGTGCAATTTCTGACTCTCGGGCTTCGCCCTCGAGTCAGAAATTGTACCTCAGCAAAATAACGCATTTCTCTCCCTCATTGCATAATCTACTATTATATCATAACTAAATTTATTGATATCACTAAACCCTAATTCTTCTTAGAATATTTATTTAGCAATATTATAAAAATACAAATATATTTTTTGTACTAAAAGCGGATCAAAAGGATTATTCTAGCGTTACAATCAGATAAATTAGACTTGCAATATAGCAAAAATTAGCAACATCAGTAATCATTAAAATAATATTCAAATTTGTTGGAGTTTGTTATAAATTATACCATAATCGTCTATAAACTGCCTTTTTACATTTTAAACAATGCACTATCTTCAATATCTTATTAGCAGTTCGTTTTCGTTTGCTGCTGTCACTAAAATACGTTAAGCAAATAAAACCTTAAAGGAAAATTTATAATGGCAATGTTTGAATACTTTATTAAAATTAATAACGTAAGAAATTATTAAATATTTAAAAATGCATCGGCAATAATTTGTTGTAGTTACAATGACTTTGATGGCTTTGAAAGTTCGAAAGTACTTAAAGTGATTAAAGTAGTTAAAATAAATAATGTATTTACCTGTGGCGCAAATACGTTGAGATACAGGCAATCTTCATTTCCGCTTATTTCGTTAGGGCTAAAAAATATATCCAGTTGAGGGCATATTGCATGGGGTTTTGAAGCATCTAAAATTCCTTCCCAAGGATCGGGAGCAACAGAAACCTGCATTAACACATTATCTGTTAAATAAAATTTTGGATAAATCAATAAAAAGTAGATTTAAATTTATATATCTTTAGTATTCTTGCACATTTACTATTTGATTTATAAATACTAGGGAATTATAGCTATCACATTCTCATATAAACGCTTCGTTAAAGGTTATATTTGAAGCTATAACGATAATAATAAAACTAACCTTAAACCTGAGGTCACCAACAGGTGGTTTCGCATAGGGTATGCTGGTGAAAGCTTTGAAGGGCCTTCCTTTCCAAGTTTTTCTGTATGTACCCCTTAGGGTTCCTTGGGCAATTTTTACCTCGGGAGCTTCCTGGGTAGCGCATATTACAACAAATATTAGGTTCACTAACGCTGTTCCCATTTTAGAAGCGTCTGTATGAGTTGAAACTGAGTGTTAACTAAACTTGTAAATGCGAGATGGAATACCTGACACACATCGTAGCGTGCATGCGCTACGAGTAGTTGAAAAGAATTTCATTGCTTTGAAATCACAAGTGCTTGAGTCAATTAAATCTGGTTTATGAAAACTGGATTTGTAATAATAATTAGAAAACATATGATGTCACAGTTAGTAGTAGCGGATATAATCAATAAAGCAGCAGGTTTTTAACTATTTTTACCAATAAATGAGGATGCAGTTAGATTGTTTCAATAAATCAGTTTATGGCCTACTTAAGGACAAAACTCAGTACTCATGGGTTTGTGAAATAGCTCGTTTCATTCTTATACGGGTAATTCTGGAATTGGGGAATTACACTATACTAGCGTACGCAAAGTATTGTCATGTACTATTTTGCGGCAACAATGGAATTTCCGAAGGTGAGAAAAATTATCATTTCAGCTGCCTGATATTTTCTAGTTTAGTTTATTATTATAGGCAACACGTTTACGTGTCTGGTATTGAGGATGTCTTGCTATATTTTTACCTCACCTCTAAACCTTTATGAGAAAGATTTTTTTTGTTCTGCAAACAAGCCTTCCACAGCTTCTGTTACCTATTCGTTTACGTCCTTTCAAATTCTTTTTTATTTGAGGGAAGAGATAATAGTCCCAGGAAGTCAGTCATGATTACCCCACGGCTATCAAAAAAATTAGGGCAAAAACTTTCCCGCACATTTGTGAACACGAAACTTGTTAGGCCTTGGATACCTACAGAGCTTCCATTCTATGAATTGCTTGTCTGCTTCTAGTTCGTAGAAATGTACCCAAGTTTCATCCATGATAATAAACGACTCAAGAAGTCAGCATATTCAAAACGAGCACAGATTGAGCGCAATGCTTCTACTCTTTCTCGCTTCTTATAGACATTCAAATATTTGGGGGTTCATTCTGCAGATCTTTTTTTATATATAAGTCTAGGTCACCCATGTGATGGACGCATTCATATGAAATCTTCTGTGTTGGAGATATTGGTTTCAGCCTAATTCGATGGTCTGATAATATTATGTCATGAACTGAATCGCTATTTTCGGGGGTAGACACAGAAATCAGTTTTCTAGGTCTTTTCTAAACTTTTCTAAACGGAAGATATGCCTTTTTTGAAACAACTCTTTAAGTCGAGTATTAAAGAAAATGGTCCATCGAATTTAATCGAATTATTAATGGCAATTCTTATTAAGTGCATGGACGAGGACCCAATACAAAAAGAATGAACGCAACCTTATATTTCGTTCATTCACAAAAAAAGGAAGTAAAGCTTAGTTAACATCTTTAGCCTCAAACAGTGTGAAAAGATGCTTGGAGATGGCAGAGCAATATATTTAGCCTTTATCGGCCTCGAGAAAACATACGACAGCGTACCCCATTGCAAAATTTGGAAAGCTTTAAGTAATGCTAAAATAAGCAACACAGCTACCTCCGCCCTAAAACATTAATACGAAGGTGCTGTTAGTTAGGATTGCGACAAGGTTGTTCTATGGGGCCCACATTATTTAAGATTTACTTAAACGAAGCTTCAAGATCTGAAAAAGAAAGTGCGGAAATATGGGTGTAACTATCGGTGATAACATCATTTCTGCTCTACTTTATGCATGATAATATCCCGAGAGGAAGAGGACGCTGGTTAAATAATAAGAAAGTTGCAAGAAAAATACAGAAAATGGGGATTGGAAATCAACATAAGTAAGACCGACATTATTGGGAGTAGATTAAGAATTATTTAAATTAGTAATCATTTTGTGTTAATAGGGTTAAACATAACTTATATCCAGAGCTGGACAAATTACTTTAAAAAATAATTAATTATTAATTACTAATTACCGCTCAACGAAGTAATTGAATGGCCAGATTTTCAATTACTCAAATAAAATAGTAGTTCAATTATCAATTAATTGGCACAATATAAAATACTTTTACCAGAAATTGTTTTCGCATATTTATATTTAGTAGTATTAAAATTTTGAATGTTTGTTTCCATTTTTATTTTTTGTTCATATCAGGTCATCATAAATATGCATTGTCGTCATGTTTAATTTTAACAAAATGCCTTATCTTTTAACTCCATTTCAAAAACGAAATATTCGGTTAAAATAAATGACTCAATAATTATTATTTTAAATGTTCCTTATAATTTGCTGTTGGATATAACAACATGAACCACACCGTACAATAAAATTAAGCTGCACAGGGCGCAGCTTTGTGTTCTTTCATGATAGAAAAAGGTTACCTGAAGCTTTAGTGGGAGTTGCCCTGTATAAGTGTGTACCCTGTATACGACATGAGAGAATGAAATGTCTGCTCGGTGTATTTATAGTCCTTGGGCTTTACCTTCGGCTTTCAAATTTACATCTTGGGAAGAATCGTGCTTTTCTCTCCCTTGGTGTATAATGTAGTATTATCTATTTTCTTGATTATTTCTTTCATACCTAAATAGGCCAATAATAAAGTCGGATTTGCGTTGTTTTTGGCTTTAGATAAGTAAATAAAATTCTTAGTAATATTTAAGGGTGATTATTTCCTTCATCCATAATAATGCGTAATCACTATGGTTTCTGTCAGTTTAACAATCACAAAAATTCAAACGTCAAAATTTAACCGCGGTTAAATATGTGTCAAAATATAATCGCTTTTGCATACTTTTAACATGATTATTAAAGGTGCATCACCAACTGAATTTTATCTATTTATTCAGGAAATAATCACGCCGAACATCCCGCGTGCATGTAAACTAGCCTGAATAAATTTTGACGATTTTCTGTCAGAATATTTTGCTCTGAAGAAATATATCTCGTAAATTTTCCGCCCCAAAATCCCTCGTGCTACGCACTCGGTATGCTTGTTGGGCGGCAAATTTACTTAACATATTTCTTAGCAAAACATTCTGACAGAAAAAGTCAAAATTTAATCGGTTATTTTAATGCACTTGGGATATTACTGTTGATTAAAGCCCGAAAATTTGATAAAGGTCATTTTGATTAGGATAATGGAATATCTGGCCTAGAATACTTTTAAAGTGATAATAGCAAATTGTCTAATATAAATTCGTTTAATGATTTTTCGACGTTTACATTGACAAATATTTTAGAATTACTGAGCAT
>OW679198.1:105039631-105142549 GCA_940337035.1 Agriotes lineatus
CTGGTACTAACTCCGACTAATACGGGATAAAATCTGCACTAAATGCAACAAGAGATCTCGGTAGTATGAACTGGCTAAGAAAAACAAGAAACGACGGTAAAAATGACGAAAAAGATACTCAAAATATGAAAAGACATGGAAAAACACAAAAAGGAAACTCACAAAGGCGATAAACAACAAGAAAACACAAAACTACAAATAGAAAATAAGAAAAGACAAGAAAAAACATATAGAAAACAAGAAAAGAAACGTAAAGACAAATGACAACTAAGAAAAAACATATACACGGTCAAGAAAACTAATGAAAATAAACTAAGAACAGGAAAAGACAGGAAAAAACATATAGAAAACAGAAGAAAACAGGAAAAGACAAATAGAAAACAAGAAAAGAAGCTCGGTAAAATATTCTACTAAAAAAAAACGGTTTACCAGTCCATACCACTTCGAAATGACGAAAAAAAAACATTGGGCGCCAAAATTAAGACACACAACGCAAAAAAAAAGGAAACCCCAAAATGAGGTCGAGCGTTGTCGTGCACCAATAGGCTCCAAACGTTGGAATAGCCAAAATCAAGGCACAACGGGTGGCTTAATAAGAAAAACAAACATACAAGGCCTCAGACGTTGGAATAGCCAAAATTAAGACGTACGACGGGTGGGATTAACGAGACTACTACCGTCCAACAACAACAACAAACAACAAGCCCCACGCGATTGGGCCGCCAAAATTAAGACGTACAACGAAGGGGCTTGACGAGAAGACGAATATCGGAAAAGAACAGGCCCACACGTTGGGAAGCCAAAATTAGCCTGTTACGGTATTAAAAGGACTTTACGACACCCACCCAAGGTGAGCATCGCACCACGGAATCAGTCCTGAAAACATGACACACTTGCCCTGAGATCGGTTCGAAATAGGCTAATAGGCCACGGCTGGAACGCTCAGGGAGTCGGGCGTGAGTCACACGATACGTTCTGGGCAAGCGCGTTGTGGCATAATATATACAGGGTATGTCGAAATTATGAGGGCGCCACCAAGCCTGTCGTAACCCGGCTAACCGGGCCTGGACGGTTAGACGGGAGCGAAGCATGCAAAAATACTCCGCCAATAAGATTATTCAAGAGTTGCAAGGTCAAACAACAACTTCGGGATTGCCTTAAGCAAGGATTGTGATTAGGTGTCCATCCGACCACGACTACGCAGCTGTCCCACTCACCTGCACGCTCACAGCTTCCTCGTTCCGTCGTACAATAATTCGTACAATAAAGGGGCGTCTATCTGTAACAGAACATGCACAAACCGAAACAAACAATAGTTCCCTTAACTAACCAATCATATATTTCACTTCGAGTTACAATGGGGTAGCAGAATGCGTCGCCCTGTATCTAACCTTACTCTATAATTAAGGGCACCAGCTGGCACGCGCGCTCTAAGCTTAACGACAGATGTTGAACATTAGTGAACAGCAATAATAGGTACAAAGATACACATTGCCTTATGCAAGGGCAGCGACGATTTACATTAGCCTTCACGGCCTGAACTGTCTGCAGTCTGAATGAATGCACTAGCGTAGTAATGAATAGGTATAAAGATACACATTGCCTTATGCAAGGGCAGCGACGATTTACATTAGCCTTCACGGCCTGAACTGTCTGCAGTCTGAATGAATACACTAGCGTAGTAATGAGTAGTAATGAGTAACACTCGCGTTCACAGCGGTAATCAGGTTAAAGGCACATACCTTAATGCGTGGGCGGCGAGGGAGCCTGGTACAGCTGAGTTGCGACGAGCTGCAATCGTAGGTGGTAGGTACCTTCGGTGTTACAACGGCGAAAGGGGGTGAATGCATAACCGCCTCAATGGCGACGGGAGACGCGTCAAGACGCGTACAACGGGACGACGAAAATGATGGGGGCCTCACTCGTTCTGCTGAACCAAATCCTCGTAGGTCGAGATGAAGGGGGCACGACCCCTCACTAATAGTAGCAGGAACTGGGCTCCAAAACACCCACGTTACGCCGAAGATCACTCGACAAATTTCGAATCACCACCACCACACACAAGCGCTCTCTGCCACGGGCTCTGGAAGACTCCCTTCAAGGCGAAAGCGTATATCACATAAATTGCCGAAGCAGCACTCGACGGGAAAAAGGGCCGACGCCCCCGCCAAGGGCGGAAGCGCCGCACGAAAGCACACACTCCGCGACCTCTTGTTCGTTCGACGGCTCTCGGCTGAAATCCCCGAGGGAAGCGTTGGCAAAAGGTCACCTTGGCCGCGTCCCCCACGTGACTAAACCACAGCGAATCGCAAGGCGATGAAATGAAACCAACCAATGCGGGCCACGCTGGTATCACGCCGCCACAGCGTGCTAAATGAAACAAACCAATGCGGGCCACGCTGGTATCACGCCACCACAGCGTGCTATTCAAAATTCAGAAAAACGCCATCAGAGGAGAGCTCCAACCGACGACAAATACTGCTTTTGGGGCTAAATATGTGCGAAATCGTGATTCTGGAATTAGGCGATGGAGCCAAATAAAGAGCTAAAAGGGCTTAGCATACGGGCACGCTGCTCTAAGCTTAGGCGGCTATTCAAAATACCAAAATGACCTAACTAACGGCGTGAAATGCAATTAAGCATCTGAAATAGCAAAATGACTTAACAAATTATAAACGTGTAATTTCCTATTTCCTGAGCAGGATGTTCTGTCATTAATGTATATAGACAGAAATGTGTTTCACTCCATTTGTCAATTACGTCAATGTCAGCAAAAATTATATAAAAGAGTGGAACACTTCAAATGTTTCGATTAGACACAGTAGAAGCTGATTTCTTTATTATCCTAAAGAAAATAGTGTCCATCTTAAAGGATTACCTACAAAATAATCTATTTAAAAAAGGTCGGCTTAATTATAAATATTATGTACATACATACGTAACATTTGCCCATGATTTAATTGATTAATTCCTGATAAGGATTATTTGTCATTAGGGTATACTGAGAGAAATATGTTTGATTTGATTTGTTAATGAAGTCAATGTCAATAAATAATACTTTAAAAATTTGTAAAGGGCTTTGCCCAGAACGTGCATCGCAAGTGGAAGTTGTCACTAAAATTTAAAAAAATCAAAATAAAATAGGAGTAAAAATATCTTCACGTTCTTAGTAATACTGAAACGATAAAAGCAAACACTTGGTAATGCGAATTACATCAATTTGTAAATAAAAATTTTACCCTGTATCTATTAGGTACCATTTTCTTTAAGGTAAAGTTTAAGCTATGTGCAAGTTATTACTTTTATCTATTACTCAGTTCAAGCAAAAATAGACATTTTATTTTTTAAGGTACTACCCTGTATATATTTGACCGAAAGTATATTCGGTTTCGAGGCAGGTAGAAATATAATCTGCATGCAAAATATCGACCTCCGCCAACAACTGGGTCCACGAGTAGCCGGCGCATGCGTCATTGTTTTGTCCTGGGTGGGAATTTTAGAGCGAGAACAATGGTGATGCATGTGTGTTGAAGTATGTACGTGTCGCAGTGCAGTCTGCTTCGTTCGCCCGCAAAACTGAACACTCTTGCTCGCCAATTGAAGTTTAATGTTTTCCAAATTATTAAGACGCCCCCCCCCCCCCCCCCCCCACTTGGATTATGTTATAGACAGCCACAAATTGCACTATCTTTTGGCCCTTCGCCTTGTCCATTTTTGCCCTTCGAGGCTGTACACAGAAGTTATAAATATTTTATGCTAAGACCAATTCATTGCATTTTGTAAGTAACGTGTCATTTCCGGAGTATGATATAGTTTATTATCGTAAAGAAAATAACTTTTACATTTCCTGTTTGTAATAATTACCTATTAACGATGCAAGGCCGTTAGTAAGCATCTAACAAACGAGGATGAATTGTGGTCGAGGCCGTTAGGCCGAGGCTAATGAATTTATCCGAGTTAGTTAGATGCGATAACGGCCGTATGTCGTTGAATACTTTTCATAACACAAAAATTGAAATTTTAGCGCAATTGAAATGAATAAGTTAAATAGTATTAGTAATGGGTGTTAGAAAATTCGTCTTATCAGAGTCACCTATGGAAAAAAATCACGTTTGGCAATACTGAAATGTATTGTTGGTGACACTGTAAGTCTATGTCATATTCGATTATAGTAGGTTACGTTTTGCGTCAGTTTTGATACAGACTGACGCAAAACCTAACCTGCTAATCTCGCATTTGACATAGAGTTACAGTGTCACCAACTATACATTTCCGTATTGCCAATGTTAAAATGTTACTGTTCTATTATTCCTTGACCACCTAGACTGTTAAATGTATAACAACCATGGCTGTTATGGGGAACTTTTCAGTCAAGTTGACAGTTCTGTTATTGACAAATAACAAGTAGGTGTTAATGAAATAGTATTTAACATTATTAGCTTGGTATGAGGGTTTTTACTGGCGGACAGAAAGATATGACTGGCCAGCCAGTCACCTTCTGGAGCCAGTAAAACCCGTTACCTTGCGTGTATTGTTGTATATGTATTTTATTTGTTACTCACTTGTAAATAACTATAAATTTACCATTTATTCACAATGTCAAACTGACAAGCAACTAAATTCATCAATATGACACATACTAAGGAACTCTGGCTTTGCACGCTATCATTTATCTATGAGCACGCTTATAAAATTTTACTGGCTAACCAGTAAAAAATTTACAGGCTAGCCAGTTAAGAGACATTTTCAAGGTGAATACAGTGACTTGATCAATTGATGTTTACAAGTGAGGAACAAATAATAGTTAGTTACGTGGCAAGCTTAGTAAATTAGCCTTTTTAGGCGGGCCGGATAATTTGCAGGGAGAGCGTCGTAGGAGCGAGCCCTGTTATCTGGTGAGCCCCAATAAAGGCCAATTGCAAGCGAGCCGTGTACGCCGTTTTATTTCCTCTTGGGGAACATCCTAAAAATTAATATTAGTGATTAATGAAGGATGTGATTATTAGAAAACAAGATGCTTGTAAAGTCGCGATGGCAGCATTTTACAGGCACCTGGCCTGTAAAGACTCTTTTACAGGTCAGTTCAGACGACAGCAACACTTTACAGGCACTTTGCCTGTAAAGACTCATTTACCTAGTCAGTTCAGACCACAGTAATGACCGTTTAACAAGTCAAGAGGATATAAAAATATTTAATACAACATCTTTGTAAACAGAAACAAATGGCTCGTGTCATGGACTACAAAGTATAGACCGCATTTAAGAACTACGTCATAACCATAAAATTACAAACAAAATAAACAATCAACAAAAATGTCTTCCTAAACACAAAATCATGTAAAATTGTTCTGCTTATGGATTTGTTAAGAGAACATGAAATGCAAAATAGAAACATAAAAAATCAATCATTTGACAATTCTGACAGGTTGTAAATTTTTAAAGACAAAGTAGCGCTATACCTACCAAGAAAATGCACCGTTTTCTCATTTAACCTATTCCTATATGCAATGTGCGGTCAACATTTGGGCAAAAGTCAAAGTTTTCATATGATAATATTTTATTAATGGACTTAGTTTTATTTAAACCAAATTATGCAAAAAGATGCTTTTTATAGTGACACAATCCTGAAAGGTTACCAAAAATGCCATGGTTCGTTCATTTGTTGAGCAGTATATGTATATAGTTTCTCTGAAGTCTTTTCCTCACATCATGTACATAAGAAGCAATTACGGAAATGATCTAAAACAGGGCTGTCCAACTTCACGGGACTCAAGGGCCACTGTAAAAAATTTGAAGGTTATGAGGGCCGCATCAAAAATGTGTCGTATGCGACTTTGTGAGTGATTTGTAATAAATATAAAACGTGTATATTTGAATACTAATTTTTATTTATTCAAGAAGCTTAGGCTACATTACAAAAAGCGTTGAAACATAAAAGATATATACAGGGTGTTTCCTGAGGTAACCCAAAAACTTACACCATATGTTCACTTTAGGTTAATTCCTTTCCGTTCTTGAGATACCGACAAAAGAAAAAAATTACATCATTTAATGTAAATTTACGTATAGAGATGTGACGTTTCATCCCCTTACTAAGGGCGTCAAAGATTTACCCCTTGGGTTAAGCTCAAATCGGGGAAATACGTTCACTCAACTATATATTCGATTAGGTAAAACACCAGATAATTACCAAAACAAATATAATGCTTTTAGCTAGTTACAATGATTAATTAAAAATAACTCTGGGTTGTACATTATTTAAAATGAACATGTTCTTCTGGAACGGTGTCTGGTTTCGTGAGTCGAGCTGCAACCCAATGCACCGGCGAGTGTTACGGGTCCCTATTGGTAGTCCGCCGGTACGCATGCCGATTCTTCGGGAAATGGGCTGAGTAAGTCTTTTGTTCCTGCAAACTGAACCTTCCACTCAGCAGTGATTTTAAGCTGTAATTTTCCGGTGAATTTAGCGATTTTAAGGGTTACCTGGAGGGAGGGGGGGGGCGGTAGTGCCTAAATCCAACCAGAGGTTGCTGAGACCTTACAACAGATAGGCGTCGTTCTTGGAGCGAATGCGGTGTCAAATCCTGCAGATGGAATTTATTCCCCTTGAGCCGGGAAATAATGTTGACATTCCCCCGGCAGGGAATTTGCGGGCTGCGGGATGGAACGTCGAAGTCCATGAATTCGCCTTCTAATGACCAAAAAGTTGAGTTTATGAAGGGCGACTACAGGACTCTAGCTGTTCACAAGCGTGGTAGAAGCTGCGATTCCTAGATTCCTACACGCGATCATTCATACTTCGCGGCTAGGATTTCTTATCGCCAGTTCACGCGTAGAATTGATGCAGCGCTTGATTAGGCGGTGTATCAAATTTAAATACATTTTGTGTATAATAAAAATTTTATACAGGAGCAAGCGTTACAGAGATAAGTAAGTAAGATTAAATGACATTTGTTGATAAGTAAAAACTGTCAAAGTAATCATTAGTTAACAACAATTAACAACGAGAAGAACTAAACACTACTAAACAACAATGAAAAACAGGTGTCTGATCGCTACAGCACCATTCGCGTGGCAACTGCCAGACTGAGACAACGGACAAGACAAGCCTTACATCGGTAGTGGGCTGGACTGTTTCCTAACACAATGTTAAATGATAAAGTGAAAATTCGTTTACTAATGATATATTTTTGTACATATTTTAAATTGTTTTCAATTATTTATAATGTATATTCTAGATTCATGTTTCCTGAAAGTATAGTATCTATCGATCCGCGGGCCGCAAAAATATCTTGGAGGGCCGCATGCGGCCCGCGGGCCACATGTTGGACAGCCCTGATCTAAAATGTTCAAAGCTATGTGACTCGAGGGCTTCGCCCTCGAGTCACAAATTGCATCTCAGCAAAATAACGCATTTCTCTCCCTCATTGCATAATCTACTATTATTGAAATATGTAGTTTCAAACAATTACCTAATACCTAATAATAAAAACTTAAAAAACTAAAAAAATGAACAAAATCACTTGTTTACATTCACATTTATGTCTATCTTCAAAGTTAACAATTGACTTGGCTGTATATTTTGGTCAGTAGCAAGGACATTAATAACAACAGGATTGGCAGGTAAAGTTTCTTCTAATTTTGCTTTCTTTGATGGGCATGAACTCGTAGACATAGAGGCACTTGTTGGTGGAGAAGATTTAGAAGCACCAGATGCCGACGCAAAAGATTCTCCCACATTTTTGGCAATGTTTAATTTTGTCTTCCGACCGGTTTCGATGTACGATCCAGCCGTTGCTGAACTCTTCCACCCTCTTAATCTCTTTAAATTCGTCATATCCATTCCACCATTACCTGCAAGTGTAGCAGATGAGCGTCGGAAACAATGGCCCGTATAATCAGCAGGATTTTCCAACTTTTTTATATTTCAAGAATAGCCTGCGATGTTGTACATGCGAGGGTCTCAGAGTGATATATCTTCAATACCTATCCAGGAAATCCAAGGACTCTTTGTCATTGTTGACAATTGCAAAAGTTTTGTCGACCTTTGTTTTAGTGTTGTTAACACTTAGAAGTAAGGCAAATCCGACATCCTCTATATTGTTCAACGTCAAATTGCCGAGTCCCATCAGTAAAATAACCTATAATTTTTTTTTTATTTTGCATTAATAAAGCATGTTATCTACTTCCTTTAATCATCAAAAATTCTTCGTCAGGAGCTTGCTAGAAAAACTGTACTATTTCCTTTCTCTCCAAAACTTTTGACTTTTTGGGTTTGTAGTTCTCATTCTGCCTCTTCAAGAATGCATATAAAAGCTTACATTGTTTTATATCACTACCAAGCTTCAACATCATAACCGAATGAATCATAGCATAATGGGACCATAAGGTAGATGGGCAACATTTCTGCGACTCTTTGAAATAAACAAGTAAAACGTTTTCATTAATCTGGCGGTCAGCGATGTTTTTCTGGATGCACCATAGCAAAAATTCATTGAAACTTTCTTCATAGATTTCTCTTGATTTTCGTGGCAATAACTCAAATGTTACAACTTTCGCTTCTTCGGCTAAAATAGCTATTTCTTCTTGTTTTCCGTTTTCGGACATATTTTTATCACAAATTCAACTTCTTAATGAAACACGTCAATAATTTTTTCAATGTTTTGTTTTTATTTATTTGCATCACATTAGCAACCAACAACAATGTATTTTTTCACAGCTTTAAAGTAGATTTTACAAAAAATCTTATTTGCATTTCGGGCGTGAACGGCGTTTTTGGCCCTTTGGCGTCTTATAATCCCTCGGCCCTTCGGGCCTCTGGCTTATAATTCCGCCGAGGGCCAAAATCGCCTTCTTCAAGCCGTTAATATAAAAATAGCTATTAGTAGCAAACCAGTGGCCTGGGCAATCAAAAATAAATGCGAAAAATAATGGTAGGCTTAGTTTGATCGAAAAAGCTTCTTTACAAAAGTTATTGAAAATCACAGAAAAAGTTATATGACTGACCAAAATTTGAAATCGATTGGAAAACAAATAATGAAGATACAGGAATACAAGGTAAGAAGTGAAGATTTATTGTATGAAATCGTAATAAAAATAAGTGTTTTATACAAATTTGGATTTCGATTATTTTTTTAATTCAGAGCAACTTTTTCTAGTATTTTTTTGTTCGATAAAACTAGGCCTACTATGTTTTGCAATAGTAGTACAACTGATCAAGATTTTAAATCGATCAGAAGATAATAAATATGATGCAAGAGTGATAAGGTAAGAAGTGAAACGTTTATTTTATGAAACCATAATAAAAAATTTTCGATAAAAAATTGGATTTCGACTTTTAATTTGAAATCGATCAGAAGATAAATAAGGAATATACAGTGGTGTGAAACACAGTGTATATACATAATTTCGAAGTTTATCTATTTGTGTGTACGGAGCATAACTAGGAACATAATATACACATACACACTAGATACCACACATATGTACTATAACTTTGTCTTGACTAAGATAAAAACTGTGTCAAGCAGAAAATCAATATTTCACTGCTACTTTAACACAAATTCAAAATTTGCCAAACCAACGTTTATAAACAAAGTTAGCAAAGAAACTGTGTCAGACTTAAGGAGTGTACATTTTTTGATAAGAAGTGAACCAAAAAGTAAATATTTGAAAATTCTTGCGCTAACGAACAAAATCCATTAGGGAAGTCGCAATTTATAACCAAGCAAACACCAAACTTTCGGAAAAAAACGACAGGACGATATACCGCCCGACATGTGCGCATTACAGGATGCGAAATCTAAATATAGATCAAGTTTAAATAAGTACTTTGCTGCCGAAGTGGGTGCTGTGAGAACTTGGAATCGCAACTACCAGCTGTAAATTGTACGTCATAGCATCGCCCGGAAAAAATTGCTTATTGAAATAGTTGCCAGGGTCAGGCGGAATCAGGATTTATTGCGGGATTCTGGAGTTTGGGAAGTTCTGCCCGAGGGGAATCATCTATCTGTATTTCTCCTTAACCCGCGCTGCTTCCGAGTGGACAAGTCGGGCGCTAAATGCTGGAACTTTTTATTTGTGTCATTCGGTGCTTATGTTTGGAATGTGCTACGTTCGTGCCGTGAAAGGAAAGTTGGTGGATATACGAAACGCGTTGATACTTTCAAACATTTCAGGGTAAACGAATTATTTTGTTCATCCCTGGACTAGCATCTCGCAATCTCATATGGTCGATTTCACTAGTGCAAGTGATACGAGATTAATGTTGCCATTTTAGATATTATTAGAATCTACATCAGTGTTTTACTAATCGTTATTTCAATATATTGGGAAAAGGGTTAGTCAGAAAAGCAACTATTCTAAAACTGCTGTTTACTTTATTATAATTATATGAGGAATCATATCTCGATATATGCAACAGCGATTCGGAACATCTATAGTATTTTGTAAAATACATTTTAATCAGAATTAATATGATGCAAGCGTATCTGTCATCATTATGGGTAGCTAATGCACGAGTTACCTGCATTCTAATTTTATGGTTAATATGTTTTGCATAGAGAAGGTCCAAATTGATTTTAGTGAATAGTATAGAACAGGGAAAAGGATAATTGCAGAAACATTCGAAAAAACAAAGTCTGACATCTAGAACACTATACTGCTATTCTCGAGTTAGAATAAATTAGCAGCCTCTTTGCGTTGAACATTGCAGAACACTATAATAATCAGTTATAATATCACAAGAGCATCGAAAATAATCGATTATTTTCCGAGTAACGAGACGTAATCTGCGAAAAACCACGAGAGCGCAGCTCGAGTGGTATTTTAAGGATTACGTCGAGTTACGAGTGAAAAAAAATCATTATTTTCGATTGCTCGAGTGGTATTCGTTACGATTATATAATGAATAGACCGATAATAATAAATTATTTTATTTCTTAGGTTGGCACTGTTTGTGTTAGTGGCACTGTTTATGTTGGTGGCACTGTAAGTCTATGTCAAATTCGACGTTATCAGGTTAGGTTTTGAGTCAGTTTGTGTCAAAACAGACCCAAAACCTAACCTGTTAACCTCGAATTTGCAATAGACAGTTATTACATCATGGCTCTAGATTATTATTATTCATTATTTTTGCTTTGTTGGACCCACCGAAACACCGAAGTGATTATACCACGTCGTCAAGGGTATATCCGTTTATCTATACCTTGTAACTAAGTAAAATTCTAAATTACTATTGGCCAAATTTATAATGAGTTGTATAAACATATTTATTTGAAATCGGCAGTGAAGTACGCCGAAATCGTCATTAAAATACGAGAAATCGGCAGTGAAGTAATCCATTGTTTTACGACTTTTTTGTAGGTGGCGAGGCGACAGATAAATGTCAATCGACCGAACATAACCTACAAAAGTTGGTTAAAATGTTGTAATTTCACGATTTCTCGATTTCAAATAAAACATAGTGTACACCTCGGCACTGAAGTTCCTTTTTATCCCTCATGTGGTTTATTTGCCTTGGCCCTACGGGCCTCGGCAACTAAATCCACATTCGTGATAAAAAGTTATACTTCAGTGCCTTGGTTACAAACATTACAAACTACTATTATATGAACTACAATCCTTTCAATAATAACAATCGCTGGTTATCTAAGAATGCATGATTATGGAGTTATACTACTCAAAATATAAACAGCGATACGTAACTTGTATTTGAATACTACCACACAGCACTTGTCAAGTTGCAAGATGCCACTTTTCCAAAGCACAGCATGTTTTGTGATAGCTAAAATATCCTATAACATAAAATCGTTGCTCTCTTTCTTTCTTTGTATGTTTGATTGTATCTTTGTTCGCTATCTCCTCCGACGATACTGGATCGATTAAGTTGTATGATGGCTTAAAAGTTTGCTAATTTTTAGACTTAAATCGAGGGCCGGTTTTTTATTTTTAAAAAATACGAAAAAGTTTTAATTTAATTAAATTCTCGAAGCAGCGGAGCGAATCGTCTGTCGCCGTGGGCTGTGGTGCGACAGCTGTTGTGGCCGTGGGCTGTTAGCTGGGGTGATTCACTATGTTCATATACCATTATAGCAGCGCTTTATTTAACCAAGTCATGTTGGTCTAAGGGTAGAATGCACGCGGGCCGCCCGGGTTTGATTCCCGGCCGATGCATCCTTTTTTAATTTATATTCATGAATCTCTCTTAAATTAGCGCACCGAAGCGTAGCTCGGGTGATTCACTAGTATTCTACAAGTAAACATTACCTGATACGAGTTCTTCAACTTTTCAGTCAGGTAGTTCTGATGAATGATTTTGTTTTGGTGTTCTTGATCTTCCGTATTTGTGTATTAAACTCGTCAATTACATCACGGAAACATTTCGACATGATTGACCTCTTTGTTGTCTACGTGCATATTTGATTAAAATTTCAGTAACATAGATGAATTATTATTATTAAATTGTATGGCTTGCTTATAGTTCCATAGCCGGTGTATACGATCTTTATCCGATTATATCATTTCTTGTTTCCGCCATTCACAGTCCCAACACTCTTAATTAGCTTATCCACTACAGTATTAAGTAAGTACGGCATAGGTTATCACTTTGTAAATGATTATTAGAACTGGTATCTCTTCTCTTTTAGCTATTGAATACTTGCAGCACAAAGCTTCCTACCACAAGCTATATGATACACACACACATATCGGTAAAACAAAGTTTGTTAATTTTTCACATCTCTCTGTGAGCTTCATTTATCCAGTTTTGGATGTACGCCTTCCTTTTCCTTTCCAACTGGTGTGATCATATGCATTGCACATCCAGGTTTCCCCAGTATTTAGGGAATATCGTCATCGCTTTGCATTCTCTGCCTTCCTACACTACGCCTTCCCCGCCAAGGTCGCCATTCTGTTACCTTCTCTGTCCACCGTTGACCCCCTCCTCTCACGACATGGTTAGCCCATTGCTATTTTAAGCTTGTCACTTTTTCTATTATGTCGTGAACCTTTGTTGTCTTAGCCATTTATTTGTTTCCCTGCCTCTATGTGTGACGCCTATCATACTTAGCTCTTTCCGATGCTCTTTGGCTTACCCTCAACGAGGTGATACGACTCTTTCAGTAGATTTCATGTTTCGGAGGTATAAGTAATGTTACGCAGAAGACACTGATTGTATACCTTTATTTTCGTGTGTTGTGGCATTTTGGATTTGAAAGTATTTTTAAGTTTTCTAAATGCTGCCCTTCCTAGACGTATACGCCTTTTGACCTTATTTACCTGGGCATCCTTACTGAATCATGTATTCTGGCATAGATGTGATCGACTATCGCCTTGAATGTTTACCCCTTTTTGAGCCCAATTCAACGTTTTAAAGGCATCTTCGAGAGCAACTGTAAATAATTTAGGAAAAATGGTGTCCCCCTGTCTTATGCCCTTTTTAAGTACGATAGGTTCTAGTTTGGAAAGGTTTAGACGGTTGCTGCAGCATTTTCGTATGTAGCTGCCATATATACGAGCCTTTTAAAAATCTGTGTTAGAATAAATATTGCATCGATGATTGAACTCTTGTGAAGATGAATTTACTGTTCTCCCCACTTAATAATAACAATTAAGCATATGCCTTCTAGTTCATGCTCTTTGTAAACGTCTTTTAAGAAGTTGATTAGTCAAAAGTCGTCCTGGCACATATCAACGATTATGCTAACAGACGCTTTTGTGGGACAATTAATCGCCCGGTTCTAGGTGAGACGATTACGACTTAAATATATCCATTACGTTATTTTTTTTCCATTTCTTAACATATCTAACAACTTGCTTTACCCCATTTCCCTCTCATAAAGATTAGGTATACTCTTGCTTTTGACTTTTTCCATACATTTTCTGCATTTTAGCAATCCTATTACTATTTTTTATTTATATCTATTTTCTGCATTTTGTAAACTACTTGCGGATCTTTTTTCTCTATGACTATTATTTCTTCCATTAACCAAGGTTTTACATTTCGTTTTGCATAATATTGATTTATTTCACTAGTTGTGCTCCTCTATCCATTATGTGCAGTGTTATGCACTTTCTTCCAAGATGTATTCATGCTGTCTTTATCTATTGTCCCATTGGAAGATATTTTCATTTTTAGTCTTTGCTTATGTAAATGTTTTGTGTTATAATAGATTAAATGTTAAGTTTGGTAATATAGGGGCGGTTCACGGTAGGAATGTGGTGTATAAACAGTTGGTATTATTCTCCAGGAATCTTAGAAATTTTGGTAATCTTAAGAATTTTTAAAGAATCTTTGGAATCCGTGGAAAATCTACAGGAATATTTGAAAATTCGTTAGAAATCTTCGGAATCTATTGGGATTCTAAGAGTCCCTAGGAATATTAGATTATATGGTATTCTTCAGGAATTCTCTAAGTAGATAACCTATTCCTGTCTTGTGTCAAGTCGCGAGGCTGATTTTATGAAATATCTTGAAATAAGGAAGAAATCTTTCAAAATCTTCTGATATCCGCCGAACTCGGCCGAAATCTGTAGGCTTCACTATGAAATTGGTCGTAGCAAGCGAGTTGAGTCACTAAATTAGTAGTGGGCATACACTCAGTGAGATTCGAGTTCAATAGAATGTTCTTCATACCTTCATACGTTGTGTCTGCGCAAAAAGTATATGTTTGGATGTCATGATCGAGTAAAACAAATAAGTACGCGTCTTTGGAAATCTTCAGAAATCTTTCGAAATCTCTTTCGGATTTCAAACGATTTCCTGTGTGAATAGCCCCTCAGTATACGTAGGTATATTTGTGGATTACATCACATATTAGTAGTGCCAATATTCAGTTACTCTGCTCTATAAACCATTGGTTGTAAACAAAATTCGGAAATGATGCGTGCATGTACAGTCGTGTGCAAATAAATCTGGGACAATGGTTTTTTCATATGTAAATTGAGTTAAGATTTCAAGCATATCTCTATGGATTTCCTGCTATCAGAAAGAGTCACATTAAACTTTGACAAGTAAATGAAAATGTAGCTCTTTCTGGTAGCAGAAAATCCATGGAGATATTCTTCAATTTCCAACTAAACCTACATATGAAAAAACCATTGTCCCAGATTTATTTGCACACGACTGTACATCTCAGGTCGCCTCTGACATATCTACACAGCTACTCATATACACTCTAAATGTATAGTAGCGGTGAGAACGGTTAAATTGGACATTTGACTGGAAATGATGAAGAATCAAATAGTCCCGATAATGAAATTGAAGAAGCTCTGTATATTTTAAATACTACTTTAATAAACTGTGGAGACAATTTAAACTTAGAAGACTTTTTAGGTAAACCTAGGAAGTTGAACGTATACTTTTCGAAAAGTCATTTAGTACTTATTTACGTTAATGGGTCCAAATCAGTGATTCTAAAAAAGTCAACGTTATGTTGGTTGTACTTATTTACGTCAATGGGTCCAAATCAGTGATTCGAAAAAAGACAACGCTATGTTGGTTGTTAACAGAAAACAAACAAAAGCTTAGTAATGATCGGCTACAGTTTGTTATGGATGCCACTTCAAAGACCAAACATGGAAACCAACTCTTCTACACCTGCAGTTAGATCCTCATTAGGAATATGGAATGGTGTGCATTTAGGACGAAGCCTTGCGTATAAATGATAAGCACTTTTATTCCAGTCATTTGAACTTTATGGTTATAGGACATATTCTGGCATTTTCTTACTGAAGTGGTGATAGTTTTAAGCAGAAACAATATTTATTGGCCGGAACACCAATAAAATGTCCAACTGCTAAAACAGAAAGGGGAGGTGTCGGGGTACTATGTACGTTTTCCTACATGAACGTGAATGATATTTATAGCGTCTCAAAACTATGACTTCCTGGACTTAATCAAATATTTTTTCATTTTCTGCCCCGGATGTGACCACAGTTAGTAATTCCTGAAGAGGCTATACAATTTTGACAGTCGTTTAGAGAAGAATATATTTTGGATATAATTTGTAAGACAAAGACGAAGAAGAAACATTCGAGTACATCTGGGAGTAGCTCTAACACAAATTCTTCTGTTGATCTATTCAATATCAATCGTCAAATGCCGATAGTGAATTAAAAATGGGTATAGTCGAAAATTAGAACGAAAATAGGACGGTGAAAATAAAAGTAATATAATCAACATAATCCTCGAGAATTACTATGGTGCCTACTATGGTGATATATGGTATTTGGGTAGAGTTCTTGCGAAAACAGGTTCTCATTGGGTACGGAGAGCATTCAGATCATAATACATTGATAGCAACGCTAGACTATTCAAAGGCCTTTGGCACCATAAATCATGCTATTTACTTGCATTATTACATTCTATTGCTTTCGATGAGTTGGCAATCTCTCTTATTAGAAATAATCTTTTAGTAGGTTAGAAATGGTTGCTCTGAATGGTCAGCTTTGATATCCGTTGCCTGTTAAGTCGGATGTGCCGCAAAGCTCTATCCTGGGACCCCTATTCTATACCGCATATACATATAATTCCAATAAAACTTTGGAACATTGTACATATAGTCTATATGCAAATGATACCCAGGTGGTTTCTAGTTTTTATCCTAAAGAAGTGGACACTGCTCTTCAGATGATCAACGATAATAATAATAATAATAATAATAAATGTCTTTATTACTACAAACTAAACACACTAAAAAGAATTGAAATTTATAGTTAGGGCGAGATTCAGTACATATGCCAGTTGAACACCACATATAATGACTAAATCCAAGCAACTAGCATACGTCTGCTCTTCCATCTAACCCCGATAGTACTGATCGTCTTGTTAACACTTCAGAGGCACATAATCTGCGTGTTGATGCTCGTAAAACTGTCCTCACGCTTTTTGCGAAGACCAAATTCAGGGATACTTCTAAAGATAGAGTTGTGGTTAGGATTGAGGAGCTCAGTATTGGAATATCTGACACCAAATAGTATTCGTAAAGTATTCATGAATCTATAATCAGACATTTTTGTTAGATTGAAAACGTACAACATTACTTTTTGAATCCCTAGTCAATCCCCAATTCAATTACTGCAACTCTTGGTGAACAGATTCGCCTGGAGGCTGTGGAAATCAGGCGTCCGTTACGTTATTTTGCTGGTTCCATCCCTTATGTTAAGCGCAGAACTGAGACAGCAGTTTCCGCTTTAAGACAGCTTAGTCATGCCACTTAACGGGATGATAATTCGTCACTGTGTGAGATGCAGCCTCACATCCCTTAATTATTTATAGGCTTGGACCCACAGCGACGCAGTAAGTGAATCTAACAAGTAAATGCAGACTGGTTTATTACAAAAATAATTGTTCTATATATACAAACAAATTTGCTTAGATCATAGTAATATACAAAGTTCATTTCTAATAACAGGTGCAATGTATTATATTCAGTAGGTTAATTTACTAGTCTTGCAAAACAATACTCAGCGGTTTTGCTTCCGTGATATGATATGTACTCCATGAACTCGAGCGTCTTTTATGCTGAGCTGCGATTGTAGGCATTTAAACCTTGTCACGGCCTTGCGTAATTGTGTACGCGAAGCCGTGTAAAAATGCTGAGCGGCGACTGCGAGGTGTTTAAACTTGACTGTGAGTAGGTCGCCGCGCTTGCATAATGCAATATTGCGTTTTTGGTGGCTTTTAACTTTTAGAATGTTTCGTAAAATTTAAATGAATAATTATAAATTTATATCTGGTTAATCTGTTAAAGACAAGATTAAACATATTGCCAATTTTAAGCCACAAAAAAGCAAACCGATAAATTATATTGTTTCTTCGAGATTGAGCGTTTTGAGAGGATATTCTTCTGCCTGGGGTTGTGCGGGTGGTGGCTTCCTTCGTGTTATTCGTTGCCGAATGTAGTAGATAGCTCCTAGTAGGGCAGCGGTTCCCAAAAGGCTGCCTGTGACCCCAATAGACAGGTGAGAATGATGTCGGATGGCTTTCCAGGTGAAGTTTTTTATATGCTCCTGGAAATCTAACTGCGATGCTTGTAGGTCTTCGAAGTGGTCTGACTGAGTTAGTACAGGTTCCTCTGCGATTTCTGAAAATGAGTTTGTTGTGATTGGGTTGGTAATATTGATACTGATAGCCTTGGAGTATCCAGCCAGGATCTTGTATTTTCTGTTGTGCCTTGGGGTTAATGTATTCCTCGCAGTTTGGATGATGCAATCCGATGAAATTTGAATGACACCTGTAGTGTTGACGGTGACTTCTTCCCTGTTTCCACTACAAGTGATTGCTATGCGGGTTGGCTTACTGACTACAAATAGCCAGGTGTTTTCCATGTACAATTGTTTCCAAATAATGGACTGGATGCGATGTCTTCGTAGGAGACATTGACTGGTTTCTACTCGGTGATATATATCGTCAATGATGCAGTTTGGGTTGTTTTCAATTCCTTTAACTACCGTTGGACTGCAAACATAAGTAGTGGGAGAAATTTGTAGCTCTTCTTTGAATTCTTCATCTGTTTCGTGGAAGTACATTTGTAGGTTGTAATCCACAGCGAAGATTCCTTTCGGCACATCGATCATCCAGTAGGATCCATTGCTGATTTGGAGAGGAATTGGTGTCACTTTAATTAAGGAGTATTCCGTTTTTTCCACTATGATGAAATACCCTTGGACGTTGATGTAGATGTCGTCATGCCCAATGTCAACCTTTAGAATTGGCGTTGGTAATATCTCCAAATTTGGTGAAAGTTTACTGGTTGCATTAGCGAGGATCTGTTTAATTTGAGCAGGTGTTATTAGCTCGTACAGATTACCTTGCTGAAAGTGAACGTTTAAGATGTGAATATGGTAGTTGCACAGTTCACTAATTACATTTGTGGCGACTTGGTACACACTGATGATGTGAATATTTAGTCGGTTGGAGTCGGTTGCTTTATACCATTTGTCCATGTTGTTAATGGCCCGGATTCCTTGGTTTAATTTTTCTTGGAAATGTTCCATCTTCTTGTCGATTCGTTCTTCGGTTTCATTAAACCTGGAAAGTGCTGATAGCAATAATTTGGATTGTTGACTGTCCATTTTTATTAGTTCCTGTTGATTCTTGTCTAGCCTGTCTATATCTTGATAGACTTCATCGTTGACTCCAAAAATTAATGTTAATACTGTGCCAAGGACTCCTCTTTTTTCTCGTCTTGTTATTATTTCTTCCATACCATCTCTAATCCATTCCATTTGCTTTTTCTGTTCCAGAAGATGATGCACCAGTGTCTTGCATAATGTGTCTTCGGACAGTTCTTTTGCAGAGTCGCAGAGATTGTCGAATTTGTCTACCATGTCTGTGACTGTTTCGAAGTCTTCTTCGATCTTCCCCCTCTCGAACTGGATTTCGATCCGGAATGTTCCTCTCTCAATCTTCCCGTGTCCAATGTGTTCTACATAGTACCCGCTGTCTGGTTTTTGGATATTAAATTCTGCTTTACTTAATGTATTGGTGGTAAGAAGGGTAAAGATGAGTAACAGCAGTTTCCATTTGGACGCGACAGATTTCCTTGGTGCTGGGGATGATCGTGTCTGGATAATGTTAGTTGAAATTTTATCTTCTGCCTCTGGTTCCTGCGATTCCTCGGTAGTTGCTGGTAATGGAATGATGCTGCCTATGGATCGTTTTAGCTGATGTCCTCCTGATTTCTGGAGCGTCACTACTCGTACTGATCCATCGGCTGCTGGATGAGTTGCAGTGACTCTTGCTAAAGGCCACTTACTAGGATTGATACTATCTTCTTTGATTAACACTAAATCTCCAACTTTAGTGTTCTCCAATGGTTTCTTCCATTTGTTTCGTTGCTGTAATCCATGAAGGTAGTCCGAGCTCCATGATTTCCAAAAATCTTGCTTGATCTTTTGGATTATCCTCCAACGATTCGATAGATTTGAAGATATTGGAGTGTTGATTGGGTCTGGTGGCGATATGATTTCCCTCCCTATTAGGAAATGGCCTGGCGTCAGAGCAGTTGTGTCCTCAATATCGTTGCCTTGTGGACATAGAGGACGTGAGTTTAGGCAGGCCTCAATTTGGCAGAGAAGAGTTGTTAACTCTTCAAAGGTGAGAGTAGCGTGGCCAATAGTTCTCTTCAGATGATGCTTCATTGATTTTACCCCTGCTTCCCATATCCCTCCGAAGTGAGGGGCTATTGGAGGGATGAAGTGCCATTGGGTACCACCGGTTGCTAAGGTTTCTTGGACAACTGGGCCTTCAATTGTTTGGCGGGTTTCCTTGTCCAACACTTTTCTTGCGCCAACGAAGTTTGTTCCGTTGTCGCTGTATAGGTGTGCACAGCGTCCTCTTCGGGCAGTAAACCTCCTGAAGACTGCTAGGAAGCTGTTGGTTGTCATGTCGCTGACGGCCTCTAGGTGGATTGCCTTGGTTGATAGACAGACAAAAACAGCAATGTACCCTTTGTGCGAAGAATGCCCTCTTCCCTTGGATGTTCGGATCTGTATTGGGCCGGCGTAGTCCACTCCGGAATGGAAGAATGGAGGAGTTGAATTCACTCTGGTTGATGGAAGATTTCCCATCAGTTGCTGTGCTGCCTCTGCTTTGTATCGTAGACATCGGAAACACTTCTGGATGCTGGAGCTGACTGCTTTCTTCGCGTTGATGATCCAATATTTTCTTCGGATATATGAGAGAGTGAGTTGGGTGCCACCGTGCAGCGTGCGTAGATGCGCCTCTTGGATTATTAGTTTGGAAATATGACTGGAGTACGGGAGTATGATTGGGTGTTTTTCATTGAAGGACAAGGTGGAATTTTCTAATCTTCCTCCAACACGGATTATTTCATGCTGATCGATGAAGGGATTGAGGTTGGCAAGCTTGTTACTGGAACTCACATATTTGTTCTGCCGGAGTTGAGATCCTGTTGCCCTCAAAATAGGATCACTTCCTTGGATGACCTTAACGAGTAGGAGGATGGTGTCGTCCATTTCCTTCACTGATAGGCATCCTGATTGAGTGGGAAGTCGCTTACACTTGTTGATGAATCTTCGGCAATGTGACATGACTCGTACCATTCTTGTTAGAGAAGAAAAACGATGAACGACTTCGTTCTCGTCTTGATGAATGGTAGTTTGATGCACAGTGTAACTTCTTGCTTCTTCCTCGGTGGTTGCGGTGTCTGGTTGACACGGCCATGAACTCTTGTTAACTAGCCAGCTCGGTCCGTCCCACCATAGGAGATGATTCTTTAGTTTTTCTGGACTAGTGCCTCGGGAGATGACGTCTGCAGGATTCTCTTCGGATTTGACGTGGTTCCAATGTTGAGCCGGAATTAGATTGTTGATTTCGGCTACTCGATTCGCGACGAACGTCTTCCATCGTACCGGGTCTCCTTTTATCCATCCTAATGTAACCATGGAGTCGGTCCAGGCGAAGATAGACACCTTAGGAAGGTCTAATGCTGCAATTACCCTTTGAAGTAGATTGGAAAGGAGTACTGCTGCGCAGAGTTCCAGTCTTGGTAATGTCGTCTTGGCTCGTGCTGGTGCCACCTTGGATTTGGCTATTAATAAGGATACCTTGACTTGGCCGGATGATGTGGTGACTCTGGTATAAATCGCGGCCCCGAAAGCTCTTTCGGAGGCGTCACAGAATCCATGCAGCTCTACTAGAGATTCCCTTTTGATAAACAACCACCTTGGTAAGGTAATTTCTTCCACTGCCTTGAGTTGAGACCTGAGCGTCTCCCATTTGCCTTGGATATTTTCAGACACTGGGTCATCCCATTTGATATTTTCGAGCCATAGTTCTTGGATGAGTAGCTTGGCAGTGATGATGACGGGTGCTAACCATCCCAATGGGTCGAAAATGTTGGCAACTTCGGATAGTATGGTGCGTTTGGTGGATTCCTGTTGCTTAACGTCTACCTTAAAACAGAAAACATCTTCATATGGAGACCAGTGAATGCCCAAGGACTTTTTTACGCCGTCTTCACTTATTTCGAGGTATGTTTGTTCCTTTAACTCTTCTGGGAGTTCTTGAATGATGGCTGACTCATTACTGCACCATTTATGTAGAGTAAAGCCTCCACGCTTTAGTAAGGAAATGAGCTGACCTTGTTGTTGGATCGCTTCTTCCACAGTGTCGGCCCCAGAAAGCACGTCGTCCACGTAGAAATCTTTCTTCACTGCTTCTGAAGCTAATGGAAATGAGACCTTTTCGTCCTGTGCGAGTTGATGCAAGGTTCGAATGGCAAGATAGGGAGCTGATGCGGTTCCATAAGTGACGGTGCACAGCTTATATTCCCTGATTGGCTGTGATTTGTCGAATCTCCATAGGACTCTTTGGTACTCCTGGTCTTGGTTGTTCATTCTGATTTGTCGGTACATTTTTTCAATGTCTGCAGAAAAAACAATCCTGTGCGTTCTCCATCGAAGTAGAATGTCGACCAGTTCTTGCTGAAGTTTAGGTCCAGCGTACATCATCTCATTTAAGGATTTTCCGTGAGAGGCCTTGCTAGAGGCATCGAAAACGACACGAAGCCTGGTTGATGAACTTGCTTCTCGGATGACGCCATGGTGGGGAATGTAATACTTGCCGTTATTCTCATCTTCCTTTGCCACCTTTTCCATATGTCCTAAATCCAAGTATTCTTGCATGAATTTCTTGTATTGGACTGCTAGATCTTGATCTTGTCCTAATTTTTTCTCCAGATGTATGAATCGTGCCAATGCTGAGGGTTTGGACCTTCCCATGTGTACTGGAGTTTGTTTGAATGGAATCCTTACTACGTATCTTCCATCTACGTCTCGCTGGACTGTGTCTGTGAATTTATTTTCACATACCTGATCATCTGGGGAAAGTTTCCTTTGAGGAGAAGCCTCTTCAATGTTCCAGAATTTCTGCAACTGCTCATCCTCTTCAATTTTGGCAACCATGGTGTTGACCTTAAGGCTGGTGGGAGGTCGTCTTCCCATGGTTCCTGATAAGATCCATCCCAATTCGGTATTCTGTCCTAGGATGCCATCTTTGGATTTCTTGATTCCTTCGAGAATTATTTGGGAATATTCTTCAGCGCCTAGAAGTATATCTATGGGGCCAGGTCGGTTGAAGGTTGGATCGGCGATGAAGACATGTTTCCAGGCATCCATTTTTATGTTCGGAATGGGTGATGAAGGCATGGTTTTTGTAAGTTTGGGAAGTACCAGTAAAGTAACAGGTAAGGAAAATTTACTTGGAAATCTTGGCGTAATCAAACCTGTGATTTTCCATTTTGCGACTTTTGTTTCGCTGTTCCCAATTCCGGAGATTTCTGCTCGAACCTTGGTCCTGGGTAACGCTAATAATTCGGCTGCGGCTTCGGTGATGAAGGAACCTTGAGACCCTGGATCTATCAAGACCCTCAAGAGATGAGTCATCCCGGATGCTGCCTTAACTTGAACCGTTGCTGTGGCCAGTAGCACTTGGCTCTTCTTTGCGCCTAGGTTGGCGGCAATGATTGTGGGTTTTGGCTTCTTCTCTGGAGCGTTGGAGATCTGCATGGCTGCTGCGTGAGAAAACGTCTTCATCTTCGGAGCAGGTATCGGCTTTGATGGCGGCTGTGCCTTGTGAAGCAGAGTATGGTGTGGAAAGCGGCAGATTTTGCAGTTATAATACGAACGACATTGTATATTAGAATCGTGTCGCAAACATCGAAAGCACAATCGGTAGGTTCTTACCACTTCTTGCTTTTCGTGGGTGGAGAGCCTCTGGAATTGACCACAGTTATCGATGTAATGATCCCCATTGCACATCTTGCAGTTGAGATATCCGGCAGCGTAATTTTTCTGTGGCTTGTCCTGAGTCGGTTTTCGAGCTCCATCAATGGATTCCAAGGATTGGAACCGCATTTGTAAGAAGGCCATTAGAGTTTGGTGATCCTGAACTTCATTTGGGCACTGAAGCGACTGCTCATATAATTTGTTAGTTTCAGGATCCCATTTTCGAGTAATAACTCGGTTAATCCACGGACCCCAGCTGTCGGTGGAAATGCCCAAATTTTTGATTGCTTCCACACATTCCTTAGTGGAGTCATGCAATCTTTTCAACCCTTGGGCTGATTCCTTGGAGAGGACCGGCTGATCGAAGATGGTGTCTAGCAATTTGGTTAGAATAAGGCGATTATTTTGATACCTTTGTTGCAGCAAATTCCAAGCTGTGTTGTAGTTGGCTTGAGTCACTGCGAGATGCTGGATTAGTCGGCTGGGCTCTCCCTTGACATGCGTTTTTAAATACTGCATTTTGATGACATCATCCATGTTTTGGTTGTCATCTACTAATTTGGTGAATAGGTCCTTAAAAGTGGCCCATTCCTCATAATTTCCCTCGTATATGGGGATTTTAACTTGAGGAAGCGAGATGGCTGATGCTTGCTCGTTCCTTGTTGGTGCTTGTAACAAATTAATTAAATTTCGGTACCTGTCTTTCAACGTAGTAAATTCAGGACTGAAGTGCGTCTGGTTTGAATCCATCTCGTTAGACATGACTTCTTCGTCCATCTCGATCACCCGGTCCCATTCTTCCTTTAATTCCCTCTTTGTGATGGCGGGCCTTCCGAGTGCTTGTTCCAGTTCGGCGTCGTCCAAAGATTGCTTAAAATTCTGCATCCGAATCTGCAGTTTTCGGATACGAACCTTTTGCTCGGGATTTACAACTGTTTCCTCTCGCCTCCTAGTTTCAGAGGGGTCGGGATTTTCAGTTGCCTTTAAACAGCTCTGCAAATAACCTTTTGCTTCGCAGTAGATGGCTTTAATTTGTTCGTAATACCCTGTGGTAAAATAATTATGTGTAGGAATACTTAGCTGCACCATTTTGGCGTGATTTTTGGTCACGGCGTTCCAAGTTTCGTCCAGCGTCTTGTTTCGGCTGGCGATGTAAGCTTCTGTTTTTCGGCTGGCAGGGTCCTTTTTGCTGTTGGAAAATACCTGCGTGATCTTCTGGCCGAGTTCTTCTTGGGCGACAGCTAGCTGATTGAATTCCTCCATATTGTTTGCCATTTTCGGGGAACCGGGTGGGTTGGTAGATGTTGTTTTCTTCTCGGGATGTACCTCTTCTTAGTTGTAGACAGATCCGGCTCGAAGGACCATGAACAGATTCGCCTGGAGGCTGTGGAAATCAGGCGTCCGTTACGTTATTTTGCTGGTTCCATCCCTTATGTTAAGCGCAGAACTGAGACAGCAGTTTCCGCTTTAAGACAGCTTAGTCATGCCACTTAACGGGATGATAATTCGTCACTGTGTGAGATGCAGCCTCACATCCCTTAATTATTTATAGGCTTGGACCCACAGCGACGCAGTAAGTGAATCTAACAAGTAAATGCAGACTGGTTTATTACAAAAATAATTGTTCTATATATACAAACAAATTTGCTTAGATCATAGTAATATACAAAGTTCATTTCTAATAACAGGTGCAATGTATTATATTCAGTAGGTTAATTTACTAGTCTTGCAAAACAATACTCAGCGGTTTTGCTTCCGTGATATGATATGGACTCCATGAACTCGAGCGTCTTTTATGCTGAGCTGCGATTGTAGGCATTTAAACCTTGTCACGGCCTTGCGTAATTGTGTACGCGAAGCCGTGTAAAAATGCTGAGCGGCGACTGCGAGGTGTTTAAACTTGACTGTGAGTAGGTCGCCGCGCTTGCATAATGCAATATTGCGTTTTTGGTGGCTTTTAACTTTTAGAATGTTTCGTAAAATTTAAATGAATAATTATAAATTTATATCTGGTTAATCTGTTAAAGACAAGATTAAACACTTGGTATGGTCCATGTCTTGATAGAGCATTGCGAGCTAACGTTTTCAAATGCTTCTTTATTCACTTGTACCATACATTACTATTATTTGATACGTGAAATAAAACCAAATCGATAACAGCGAGTCACTACATTGTTAGTATGGTACAAGGCCAATTTAAGAGATGATGATTGGCTCAAAATGCAACGAATTATATTCTCAAATTTCTAAATATTTTTTAATAACATCACTTTAAATGAAGAATATTGGAAAATTACACAATTAATGGTCATTTGCAAGGCAAGAATCTTTTGCTTACACTTTGCTGTATTGTAAAATCTATATTCGTATAGTGTTAATTTTATATAACATCGCCAAATAACTTCTCGGCAAGAATAGCGAGTTATTTTCGATTAAATAAATGAATAGTGTCCCCCATTAAAATAAAGCTGTAAGAATATCTAATGAGCCAGAAACAGTTCTAATCGCTTGCACCCGTCACGATATTCTAATTGATCACTTCAAATTAAACAAGTTGCTTCTTAAACGAGCTTATATTTTTCACCATCTAGCTACTTAAGTGCAAGGTATGAGCACCCATAAAATCACTGCATTGCAGATGCTGTCACCAGGAATGACTGGAATGTTCGTAAGCCTACAATATTAACTGCGATATATGGACTGAACCGCTGTAGTGTCTTTAGCAGTTTCTCAACAAGGGTTCGCGGCAGTTCACTTAATTAATATTATCAAGTAGCCTGCCGTAAGCATTGGCCATTTAGATGCGCCAAGTCGCTACCAAAACTGTTATTGCGTGGATCTCTGCATTAGGGCCGCGATATAACGCCAGATAATCTGCTATATGGTCGAAACCATCAGTTTGTTGCACGTATGTGTCGAGGCCGGACACTATTTTACGATGCCATAATCCCGTGGTGTTATTAATCAGTACAGCACATAACCGAGTCACGGTACAACACGGTTATAAATTTGATAGCGAAGGCTTCACACAATGGTTCATAAACTCTCTCGGGTCTGTCTCGCAACTTATTACCGATCAGGAAGTCGCTATACGGCCCGCAATGCCATACTTCGGAGCTCAGGGCTGAAATGGGGATTTAGTGTCCTCTAAGGTTAAAAATTCCGCTTTTGCACTTCAATAAAATCGGCACGGTCCCCTAGGTTCACTAATTTAGGGGCAAAAATGCCATAACTGATATTTATGCGGAAGTGCAGGCCCAACTACACGAATTCCCCATACAAACATATCTGAAACGCAACCGTAACTTAGATAGGAAAGCTCTTATGCCCGTTTAATTTTATTGCTTCGCGATACGCTCCGTAGAATCGCAGACACGCAACATGAGAATTATTGAAATTGGAGGGCTTAAAATGTCAAAAACACTAAACGCAGGACAGATATAAAATAGCGGCAGTAAAGGAACGCATGCCTTCGCAGGAAAGTAAACTTCGAAACAAGAAAATAAAATAAGTTTTGGTTTGTTCTGCTTGTACGAACTTTTAGCACCACAGGGATTGAGCCAATGAAATTATGTACGAGTACAATGAAAAAAGCAGACTTACAATAAATAGTAAACCCTATCAGGTCTAGGACCAATTTACGTGAGAAGAGATAGTGTAAAATCGTAAGGCCTCTTTCAGACGTAGATACCGTATGCGAGATACAGAATCGCGGTGGGAAATAGTTAGCCGCTCTATCGGATATTTGGACCTCTCAGTCACTGGCGAGAAAAGTCCAGTACAGTTCAGTTATGGACCTAGCATTGCTAGTTTTTATTTCTGTCAGTATAGTCTAGGTGTGCTGTATTTCAAAGACTGAGATTGGGCTTTACTACATTGATACATTTTTCGTAGTCAGATATTGTACGCTCCATGATAGCACTCACTATATCTATAGTTTCACACTACTCATTCGATTTATTACAAATTGAAGAAAATACCCTATCGTTCGTTCTAGCTGGCAAAAGTATAAATATCTGAACGACTTCATAATTATGGTCTAATGGCAAATCGGTATCCGAGTTACATAATTTGTTGTCGGCAGCCGACAAGGACGGATAGCGAAATTCAGTATAGCGATACTGTATGCGTCACCCGATGCAATGTCAAACTCTCCATTTCAACGCGTGTATTTTCTGTATCTGGGATACCGGTATATCGCATACAGTATGCGCGTCTGAAAGGCATTAATAAAAAAGGTAAAATAAGCAGCTGAAGCAACGGTAACACCGAATACTTTGTTTTTGGGGTCTTAAGAATGTTTACAACACACACAATCTTAAAACTGTAGCTAACCGAATAAGCAATAACAGCACACCGCTTGCTGGTATTGCACCACTAGCTGCAATTCTTGCACTTTTTTATGATTTGTTAGCAATTTTTTCACTACGGCATTTCTACAACTCCAAACTATCTCTTCTCTCTTCTCTAGTTGATAATTCGTTGTCCGGTATAACCTCCTACACCCAAACCCATGTATTAGTTTGGGAAATATCCTAATAACATATATCAACACGAAATATCAAGACCGTTTTCACATAGATCTGTTTTCATGAGGTTAGACATATACAATCTTCTCTGAATTGTACAATGCTTAGAAAACAACAATAATTGAAGCTTGAAAGAAATTAGCATTGGTTTGATATACTTCCTATATGACCTGATTTAACAGAAACATCATAAAAACAACGAAATGCTCTGTAACCAAATAACGGTTGGTAATAAGACATGGGTTTATCAACATTTTTTGCTTCGTATAGCATCCCACATCACTCTTAAGTTTGGACCATATTTTTTTAATCACCCTGTATATATATAGATAATAATACGAAAGGCGGATCGTCTAAAAATGAAATATACACACCAAAAATCATTATGTGCTAGCGGTTATAGGAACCTTTCTATATTTACTACTTTCTTGAAAAACAGTAAAACGGTAAAAAATGCATTGCGCAATTATTTTTTCTATGTATGTATTATCGATAACCTCATTTACCTTGCGGCGCTAATTGGCATTGGAATTAGGAAGAAACGCCTCAAACAACTTCGCTCTAGCAGAATCAAACAGAGATCCAGTGCAGCTAGAAGCAACGATATAGGCCATGAAGTACAAATGGAAAGTTAGGGAAGCGTATGGAAGGACATACAAACGAAAAACAAAAATCTGTAAAAAGCTTTACCCAGCACTTCTCTCGTCGACATTGAAATCAAATTAAGTTAGGAGTAGAAATATCTTCACGTTTCTAATATATTAAATACATTTTCAAATAAAAACAAATGAATCCCGCTGGGGTTTGAACCCGCCCCATCTGCAGAGCAATCGTAACCGCACCCCTACATAGAGATCGTATATGTACCGATAAAGCCAACTACGCTACCGAGCCTCTTTCAAATAAGTCCAGCGCGCGCCTCTTTTGTACAGAACAGTGTTATTGTTGAAATGTTTTTACTCTTTTGTGACATCCTGTAGCGGTTGGGTCTTATTTTCGGAAAATGTGAAGCCTGACCTATGTGAAAGTTATTACTTCCTTCTATTTCAAAATTAACAAAAAAATTTGAAAAACTTTATTTTTTAAGGTGCTCACCCTGTATATATTTGTATGAAATTGTGCCGGTTTCATGCGAGGTAGATATACAGGGTGTTCCACGACTCAACCGACAAACTTATACCATATATTCCAGGGGTCATTACGATCAAAAAATGTTAGATGAATTCCTCTTTGTTTTGGAGATATAAAAAAAATTTAAAAAAATGTATGTATGTATGTATATATAATCTGTAACCTCATATACCTTGCGGTGTAGAGGCTGATGCTTTATGCGCTGGCATCTGGCGGTACAATGCTCGACTTGCCCCGGATTCGGGATACAGAGTTGGAGCGCGCCTTTGGTGCTTGCGCAGCAACCATTGTGTGAGTTGTGTGTCTTGGTGATGTGTTGACCTTGTTACTCTATCTCTTAGGTCTGTGGTTCTGAGTAGAGCACAGTTAATTTGGTGCCCAACTGTGAATGGTATCACTGAGCCCGATTCTAATCGCCAAGGATACGAAAAAATTCCGACCCCAGCGAGATTCGAATCGAGGACTTGCTTAATGCAAGCCTGGCGCTTACCCATCTGCGCCACGCAGCTTCTTTAAAAAAAATGATAAAGGAAAATTTATTCATCAATGGATACCTAATTAACACAAAATTACAGCAACTGTTCAAAATGAGAACCGCCATTTTCTAAACATACAGCTATCCTTCGAGTCATAGAATGTTGCCAGTTAATTACTGCCAATTCATTCTTTAGAGAATTAGTAGCTTCAACTATACGGTCAGTCAACTCTTCGCGTGTATCTGGTTTACCATTACTATACACACGAGATTTGAGGCAACCCCACAGAAAAAATCTAAAGGCGACAAGTCAGGTGACAGAGCTGGCCAATGTACAGGACAGAAACACGGTCACTTGTCTCCCAAAATGTGGTGGTGCTCCATCTTGCTGGAACCATATGCCACGACGAGTTTCCAGAGGAATTTCTTCCATCTAATTCAGCAATTCTTCTTCCAAAAAGTGAAGGTAAGTTTCTGCACTATAAGGTCCTTATAATATGTATGCAAAATATCATCTTCCTCCGACAAATAGTTTTTGAGCTATACTACCAACAGACAGACAGACAGACAGACAGACAGACAGACATATGGAATTAAGAAAACCTATTTTTTTCGTCATCTAGGGACCTTGAAACGTGACGATCTGAAGAAATCTCGGAAAGTGATTTTTTCGTGATTACAATACTTCTTTCGTCTTTCAGACGAGGGAAGTAAAAAACTGAGAAAAACAAGTGAGGAGAAGGAAGAAGATGGATCTATCAGAGTGCGGGAAACGCTAACCCCCATGCTTTGGAATTGCAAAGATGTGAAAAAGATAGGGGTCCCAGAAATATGGGCTTTGCACGGGGATGGAGAGGTCTAGATTGGATGGGGAAAAATTTTAAAGAAGAAAAAACAGCTAATATAAATAGTTGTTCTAATAGATGTAAATAGTTATATCAAGATGACATGTATAAATAATGCACTTTTATTTTAAGAAAGTGAAATAACCTTAATACACATACAATAGCGGCGCGTGCTTCTGATTAATGTTGAAATTCAATACTGATAGGTAACCTAATATATAAGGGAAACCGCATAGCATTGGGATATACAGCGATTTACGGTAAACAAACAACAAAATTATTGCTATTGTCGGCGCAACAATCAGCGTTCTAGGTTACAGATTTTGCTACAAACTTCTAAAAAAGCTGACACCACGATCAGCGAAATATTAAGTATATTTTATTCTCCAGCAACACATCGCTTAAAAACCGTAGTTTCAACTGAAAACGGAAGAGCCAAGCAAAACGTGTAAGTGATCACACTTTCGTTGTTACGGGCTATGAAACACCTGAAGACTGTCCTGTAGAATTATTGGACCCGGTAGGAATTGTTTTATTACATTTCCAGGAAAGAATAATCAAACAGAAATAAATTGAAAAAAATATTTAATATTAATTGCGATTACTGGCTTGGGCATTTCAAAACCAAAGATTGTCAAGATTTTTCACGACCCAGTATCAACGCGGAGGCTTATTAAAAGTATTACCTTCCCCCAGCAAAGCATTTTACAACAAAAAAATACGAATGTATCTAGAGCAGAACTAATTGAAAATTTTTGGTCAGTTTTATCTGGGATAATATACAACGTATTTCACTAAACAGCTACAGTAGAAGAAGAAAGAAAATTAAATAAATAGGATGACATGATGCAAGGCCTTTATCGATATTTCGGCACATGGGGCGGTTTTGTAATTTGTTGAACCGATGCTTTCAATGTAGTATGGCCGTTATCATATTATTATGGTATACACATGATTGCGCCATATGTGCGACGACACCGGATAAACAAAATTGGCAAAGTAAACAGGAAGTATTGGAAAGCCTAGACGGAGGACATTGGTTTAAATTCGAGTCGACGATTTACCAACACCATTAGCGGGGAACGTGGATGGGGCAGCCAGACCGGCAGATCAAGCCTTACGTCAGAGCAAATAGGCCAAATTGGCCAATGAGAGCCTCTTATCTCGTGGCTCGAGGCGGAGTAAAAGCGGATCAATCACTGACCAATTCTGTCTTCCTGTGCTGACGTTAGACCTTGTTTTTCAACCGGTATTGGCAGAGTGCACCACCAATGTGACATTTCAGATTTAAAGGTGACAAGAGATACAAATTTGCATACACATCTGGAGGGCTCATAAGTTAATTAGTCAACTTCTGTTCAAAAATGACTTACACATTATGCCAGGTGGCAAAATGGTAACGTTTCAGAGGTCAAAGTGAGAAATTCCAATAGTTTATTTTTACCTTTGCAAATGGCAGTGGATCTGAATACAAAGCTGAGACACATTTTCCATGTTAGAAAAGCCACTAACCACGATGTGATACACCAAACAAAGGTTATTTACTTTCTTATCAAAATATACACCAAATGTATACACTTTACGTTGAAGAGTGTAATAACGCTGAGTAACAACCAATTAAAGAAAATATGTACGTATACGTAGGTATTACGTTTTTTCTACTCAATTTACATTTCAAACCACTGTAACTGGCCTGATTCGTCCTACTAGAACGTTTTAATATATAAATCCGCTAGCAAAAAGCTGATCAGTAACTTGTGTGCTGTACTAATTAGGTTAAAGACGCATTCTGCATTTGAAATCGCGCCCATGTGAATTCCCGCGCTTAGCGCCAACCAATGCCGGATGTGGCTAAATATAAAGTGGGAGAACGCTGTTTCGCAGTGCTTTGTGGGAGCTGAAAGCATTATTGGTTTAATTGTGGTAGGTAGTAAGCGGGTACTAGTCGAGAATAGCGGCTAACGCGTGGTTCTTGGGAGCAACATCCGAGCCCAGGACGTACTGCACACTCTTGGGGAGTATCTCAAAAGACCATATAGCTATCAGCTGGCAGTTGCTACAGTGGTTTCAAGATAAAGCCATCCGCCTTCCGTACCGAGCGTGATAAGTGCAAATCTGAACAGCGACCATATCCATGGTCTCGTTGGCAACAAGGATGAAACCAGGTTAGTTCATTTACGACCAATGCATTTGATCAAATCGACAATCAAATGCTAAGTTGCAACGTACTTCGAACTCAGAGCCCATTGTTGCGTCATACTTTAACGCTTAATTTCGAAGCCGCGCTGGCTGCAAGGCGGGTAAGTCAGCAGATACCTTCGTGCGGATACGCGCGAAGCAGGACTAGTTTAAAGTGAATTTGGCGGAGTTCGCGAAGATATTTTTGCGAACTTTTGTGGTAGTGTTGACCTTTGACATTTTGTTAGTTGTATCTTGTACAAACTGTAAATGTGCGTAGAATTTAGCTCTTAGCTCGTAGCACTGCAAACCAAACTTTAATCTTAGTTCATTCATGGCATATGTTAATGTCAAACTGTAAATGCTAGTAGAATCGCGTTCTTAGCCCGTAGCCATTCAACTAAATATCAATCTTTATTAATTACGGCTTATGTTATTTGCGGATTACCCTTTGTATTTTCTTTATTTGTGTGTATGTAAATAAACATATACAATATATTACGTTTATGTGAGCAGTCTTGGTTTTTATTCCTAGCGTGCTTGAAGTGTTTTTTTTAAAATTAAAGGTGTGTACGAGACAAGTTGGGGGAAAGCTGTGTTAGCAGGCCATAGCCACACTGAGGTAACAAACGGGTCTTGTGCATTGACATCTGAGCTAGTTAGCAATTTAAGGGCAATCAAAATTAAAATAATAAAGAAGCGTAGAAACGGTTCGCTTCACTACCAGCTAACCATACCTGCCAGTTATGTGATTCTTGGCACCAATTAATTACGTTCAGCTCAGAAGAGCCAAGAAAAAAGCAACTACTGAGAAATAACTCTATCTTCGTAAAACCGAACAAGGTAGAAATACTCTAAGACGTGATAAATCTTTGGCAAATAAAAATACTTATGCATTTACTTTCAGACTGCAGAAAGCATTGGGATCTGAAAAATTAACTTTGTCGAGAGCCTATTACAAAATTAACTTGTATGAGTATAACTTAAGCGTTCATTGTAAGGGGCTGTAAAAGGGCTAAAGAAACAACATATATTCGCCCTGCTTAAGTATATCCCGCCAAATAATTTTATTAGTAAACAACCGAAAACACGAAATCAAGCTTCTTCCATGGCCAGTCTCGATGCAGATAGTTTCAGTGATTGACTGTGATGAGGATATTGTGACTGTAATAATGCTGATTTTATTTTATATTCATTTTTGGTCCATTATAATAACTACATTTTGGTGGACATACCAAGCAAGTCAGCAATTCGTCACGAATGCATTGTTTATTCTTATGTTTCAATTTTAATGTGAGTTAATTTTTATGTATTATTTAATGTCATTTTCTGTGTATTTTCTAGATAAAAACATTTCAATATGTTTCTGAAATTTTCTATTATTATTCTGTAAATAACTTCAAATCTCAGTATTGGGTTTCGCTGAGTTGCACTTAACGATTTCTGAATCATCCATCTGCCGATAACTTTTAAAAAATCTTGTCGGGGCCAAGATTCGAACTCATGACCCTAGGCTCGGAAGTTCAGAGGCGTGTCGCTTCGCCACCGTAATATTCTACGCAAACTGGTAAATAAATCAGCCTAATAGGTTGTATCGTTCTCATATAATGTTTACATCCATCCGATGTGACGTACTCCACTTTTCTTAGTTTTTCGACTTTCCTGTTAGTGCAATCTTAGTGAGTAACTTGAAACCAATACATTTTGGCAGAACTTAGACTAATTAATAAGAAAAACCTTCATTTATGTGGCGCAAATAAATACGAATATAATAGACAAAGTACCAACTCAGTATGTATTCAAGCTGCTACTCAAAATTCGAGGAAGCGTAACAAACGGCTTGCGTTTTATTACCCATTTCCTTTCAATTTTTATCGATACCTAAGCTAGTCTTGGGTTAGAAATTATAATTACCAAAGCCTAAGCCGCATGCATAATTAATGACGCTGTCTTCATAACGAACGTTTTGAAAACCATTTGTAGGTCTACATGGTTTACATATTCATACATGCACTACGGTAATGTTGGCTTGGCCATACCAGGTGTCGTTTTCTTATCAAGTTGATGGGTGAACTATAATATGCTGGTATCAGAGAAAATATTGTTACATACATTGTGCAAAAAAATAGAACCATTTTTGCAATAATTTCATTTCGCTGAGTGTTAATTGCACATTGAACTCCAAAAAAGCTAAGTACTGCAAAGATATTAGCACCACTGGCTTTATACAAAATTATTATGCGACGAGAATGCATTGTTTAATTACAACAACGATAAAAGCTATTTTATTGGTTGGGGTTATGTCATCAAGGTCAAGGTTTGTTGTGCATCATTTATGTGTTGTGACTTCCGCCTGGAAATTGTTTAATACTGAATTTGATGCGAATTCCGAGTATAGACTGAACATTTCGCGGCCTAACACAGAAGAGTTTATTTATTTATTTTGTGTATATTATTTTTCAACATAATCCCCTCAACACTTGGTCCATCGATGTTGTAATACTGTGATCCCAGTCTGATAAAATACTTGTTCTGGTCTGCGAAATACCCCGTTACGGCTGCTAACATTTCTTTGATAGACGAAAATCATTGCCCTCCCAGGTGTTTTTTGAGCTTCAGAAATAAAAGAAGCTAGATCCGATGAATAGGTAGCATGAGGTACCAATTCAAAGCCGCACCGATCAATTTCAGCCATCGCAACTGTTGATGTGTGCGCCGAAGCGTTGTCTTGATGGTACAGGACACCTTTCATTAGAATTCCAGATCGTGTTATGATCTGACCCTTAGGAAAGAAATCCACCATCAATAACCCCCCCAATAAAGCCATCATTTTGCCAGTTGGCGGTACAACCCTTGCTTTTTTGAGAGGATGTGAAACATTATGCTTTGCTTTGATTCAGGCTAATAGTAGTGAACCCAAGTTTCATCGGCATTCGACGTCTGAAAACGAACACTTTCCTGATCAACCGTCAGAAGCCGGGGAACCCACCTCGCAGAGTTTTGACATTCCCAGCTCATTGTTCAAAATGTTTTGAACTCGTTCACAGGAGATGCCCACAGCCTCTGCTATTTCTTCAACCTTGATTCAACGAATTGCCGTGACCATATCGTGAATCAAATCATCTTCAGTGCTTTCCCTACCACCTTTAAATTAGACCGTCCACTTTTTAACCATTGCGTATGAAGGACTGGACGTTCCCAAAGTGCTTACCATGTCTTTGAATTTGTTTCGGCGTTAAGCCCTCTTTGTGCAGGTATTTTATCACTGCACTGTGTGCTACTTTTTCCATTTTTGGAAAAGTCGATGCACCATTTACTTCAGAAAATTCCACAACAGTCTCAAATTAACTGATTAACGTACAATTTTGCAGGTACACTACTAACAGTTCACATAACCTCACAATAAATAATTATGGCTAAAGTTCTGCCCTCTTTGTGTCAAGCCGCAATTTTTTCAATCTATCCTCTATTAATAGTATATTACATACCGAGGTGGAAAGTGTTTCTGAACTCTCGAGAGATTAAGTAGTTAACCAAAACGCGAAGCGTCGAGGTTACCTTTATCTCGACACATGAATGAAAGGTAAAAGTAAAAAAGGTAAACGTTCAAGGTCATTTCAATTCCCCCAACTGGGGGCGGGCTGCTATAGGGACCTAGCGTCCCTTTTCAGCCAAGAACGGGAATTATAGGATGGGTGAGAGAAAGGAGGGGTGGAGCATGGAAGAAATGCCAGGCAAGGTAGAGAAGTACTACCCCGGCATTCGCCTCAGAGAAGGTACTCTGTTGACACAGGAAAACCATCTAAAAATTACTATACTATTTTATTCACAAGCACTTTATTGGAAAAAATAATTTTACAGGTTGTTGTTAAATTGACAGAAATGTCACTTTCCGACTAAAAGATGGAAGTGTTGCACTGTCATTTTCCATCCAAGAGGAACAAATTTCCACCCGCTGTCATGGTAATCTACTTCCCGCCCAGGGTGAGAAGTAAAAATCGGTAATGGCTCATTTTCCAACTTTTTAAAAGTCAGTAGTGATCCTATTACATATGGTTGTGAATAATAGTGGTTGTCTATAAAACTAATAAAAATGTTACAAACGTGCAAGTAAGTTGTAATGCAAAGCATCCCCCACCTTATTCTCTAAATTTCTCCCCCTAAAATTAAATAAAATAGTGTTAGTGCCCCTGTTCTTTTATAACTTTCATTGTTTTATACAAGCGCAATCTCTATGTGTGCTTTCGTTGGGCATAAACAAAGTAAAGTACCCGACCAGCGTGATCTAAATTTAAGACTATGTTTAAATTCTTGTTTGGCGAGTGAATTCTAAATTTAACGTCTATTTTCCACAGACTGACAAGTTCGTTTTTTAGGCGAATAAATTAAACGACATGTTCACAGCTCAAACATGCTCTTTAGGGATATTAGTCACTAAAGTAATTATAGCAAACGTAGGAATACAATTTAAGCGTTAGTAGTTGGTATTCACTCCACTGAATTGGAAATTTTTCTCAATTTCGGGTTTACAACTTCCAGGACCAATCCGGCTTTTCAGAGAAACGCCCGGCTGAAAATAGGTTTATTTTGAACGGATTCGGCAGCAATAATGCTAAAATTGCCTGTTTGCTAAAGCACGAATTTACGAATCTGCAAACAGCTAAGGAACAAATTTTATTCGCCGCCGCATCCGAAGCAAATTTCACTTTATGTTGACAAAACCATCATCGGGGCATTCACTCACATAAACCACAGACATTCGAAATTATTACCCCCACGGAGAGCCGACCACAATTTACATTTCCCATTGTATTGTAAAAACACCAATTCACATTTACGGCCCGCCTATACTTGTAGGAGGCTTACTAATTAAAATTATTCAAAGAGCTTAGCGTAAAAGTTGTGGGTGGCTAAATATTCGGCAAATTAGAAGGATTTCCGGAACCCGAAATGCTAAGAGGCGGGCCAGACGTTTTCTTGTGCAGACTTTTACCCACAATAACTTGCATAATTATATGGGTAGAGGTCCCCAAAAACTTGTTTGAAATTATTTTCTCACGATTTCAATTCACCCACTTCAAAACTAAAATAATATGAACAAAGTATTTCGATATGTTTTCTACCACCTACTCGAGCGGTACTTTCAAAATATAATCTGCAATACATTCTTTTCATTTTTACCATAGATAGTGCATCATAAACAAATAATACTGTATATTGTACTAGGTCATTTCCTTAAACCTAGTTTGGAAACCTCATTTACCTTTAAAACGCAAAAATTGAAAGAATCAGTAAAAGATCATCTAGTAACATTCTTACTGCAAGTTTATTTAAAATACTTATCCCCATGTGTTTGAATCGCCCGCTACTACTTTTATGTACCTACCTGTTTGTACCGCTTAACTTAAACCTATAAAGCGACAACCATTTTACACAGACAAATTTAACATATAAAGTTTAATCAACTACAGCAATCGAATCCTATATAAAACAAGATTGAAACAAAAATTAGAAGAAAAAGACCTAAATCCCACCTACAATGTAGAGCAAGTATAGAGTAAAATAAAAGCAAATATAATAGAGACCGCTACAGAGGCGATAGGAAAAAAAGTAAACATGAATAGATTAACAGCAGTGACACCATCGTTTGACGAAGAAATGAGAGAACTAGCAGCAAAGAAAAAGAAAGCATTCTTAAAGTATAAAACAACTAGAACACAAGACGAAAGGGCAACATCCGTACGAATAGGAAATGAGATAAGCTAAAGAATAAAACAACTAAAACAAAACTACTGGGAACGATACTCTAAAGCTAAACAAATGGAACACGACCTGTACGGCGTATAGAAACAGATATGGAGGATGATATGAAGACAGAAAAAAAGTATATGAAACAGTTACTATTAACAACATACAAACAAGCGAACGGTAGGAACATTTTCGCAACGTATACAATATTCAAGGAAATCAAGTAATGGAGGAAGAAGAAGAGGTTAATAACAAGAATAATAATGAACAGGTACAGATACATATACAAGAAAACAACCCATTACTAAAATGAAAAACAGAAAATCCCCAGGCCCCTATGAAATTAGCAATGAGCTGCTTAAATATGGAGGTAAAACATTAACTGAGTGGTTACACAAACTGTGTAAAATAATAGAAGAAAAGTGTACACAAAAGCAGTGGAAGGAAAGTTATACAGTGCCGATATACAAGAAGGGAAAGACCCTGATAACTATCGTGGAATAACCTTATTAAACTCCATATTGAAACATTTTTCTGCTGTGTTACATGAAAAATTACAACTAGCAATACATATCGCAGAAGAACAACAGCGATTCCGGAAAAACAGGAGCACAATAGATGCTATATTCACACTACGCCAACTAGTCGAAAAAGCGATTGAGTTCAATAAACCTTTATATCTATGCTACGTTGATTTAAAAGGGGCGTTCGACAGAGCAAGGAAAGACGATGTACTGAACATACTACATAAGCATAAAATACCAAAACAATAATAGAAATAGTCGACGATCTTAACATAGAAGGAAACACCCGCATAGTAACTGCCACAGGTTATACAGAATCCATATCAATAACTAAAGGGTACGGCAGGGGGACTCCTTAAGCCCCTGTCTATTCAATCTAATTATGAACCAGTTAATAGACCAACTTAAAAATTTACGTGGGTACACAACTGGACCTACTGTGTTACGCGGACGATGCAGCACTGATAGCAAGTGACGTAAACGACCTACAAAGATTACTACATAGATTTAACACAACAGCAAAGCAATATAATATGGAAATCTCAAAGGCGATGGTTATAGCAAAAGAACCAACTAGATGCCAATTGGAAATAGAGGGAAAAGGAATCGAACAAGTAATGAATTAAACCTACCTTGGGGTCGACTTAAAAAGCGATAGAAATGTATCATTTGAAACAAGGAGACAAACCACAAGAGCGACGCAGATTGCAGAATGTCTAAATAACACCATATGACAAAATAAGTATATGTCACGAGAGAGCAAAGTAAGTAATAAGACCTATTATGACATATGCTAATGAAACGAAAGCCGAAACCAATAATTAAACGCAACTTAAGAACAACCGAGATGAAAATATTAAGAAAAATAACAGCGGTGACACTGAGGGACAGACACAGGAATGCTGAAATACGAGAATGGTGCGGGGTGCAAGACATGGTTATACGGAACAAAAAACGTAAAAGAGTGGGAAGAACAGGTTGAAAGAATGGACGATAACAGAATGGCCAAACAATGCAAAAACGGTATACCATACGGAAAAAGACCCCCCAGAAGACCACCTAAAAGATGAAAGCAGACAAACGCAGGCAAGGCAAACAGGACATAGTCCTAGTCGAAAGAAAAAGAAGAAGAAAAAGAAGAAGACGAAGAAGAAGAAGAAGATATGTGTACCGCAAACTATAGAGGATTGTCATTTTGCAATACTTTCCTCTTGAAACTATTAAAGGCTAATAACCATCTCTAGATAAGCAAGTTATGGAAATTTCCTTCCATTGTGTAATTAAGATTTAGTTTTAACTGTTTTCGTACACTCCCTGTTTTTTATTATATACACTGGTAATCCTCTGATGTGTACCCCACCGAACCGGTGGAATTTCGTCAGTGAAGCTCCATGAAAGTTGCACCCTGTCAAAATGTTTCGAAGAAAAGGAACAATTCAGAAATAATAAATGTTATCGATTGTGGAATTTCACATAAAATATACAGTATACATTCCCTATGTCCGAAAGCCAGCAGTGGAGAAATGGTGGATCGTTTCTAAACCACATGTGATGGCTAGTTGTATCTGTGATATTTATTAATCTCTTTAATTAATAATTGATAAGTACTTGAGTGCAACAAAATGGCATGAACATATCCAATGGATTCATACGAAAATGACTTCCACAGGATATGTTGTTTCATCATTTAAACTTTTATCTTGGTGTACGATTTTAAGCGTCAATTTCGCACTCATCCATAATCAACAAACTGGTTCCAAACATAACCTTGTATATAGCTTTTTAAGGTCCCAATCGTAATCCCGCTTTACCGTGTTATACAGTAAAGTATAAAATAATCAAGTTTAAGACTTTCAATAAAGAAACTACTTTCCAATTTCGAAACAAATCCATTCAAAATATTAAGACTCAGATTCTCAACATAAATAAAATCCAATACAGGTTTCTCTACGCAGAATTAACTATTAATGTTCAGGATCGGTACTCAAGCGAACGTGTGAGAAAGTACTAAGACAAAGCTTTCCCCGAAATGATTAGTTCAAGCAGATTATAGTTCGTCAGGGGATTGAAGTAGGGTAGACGCGGCGCACTCAACCAAAAGATAATGCTAATGAAGCGTTGTCTGAGATTTTAAGGAAAACCAACGTAATTTCCCTGTTAACGCCTTTAATATCTGAGGTTACAACGTTGTAGTGGTAATATAGTAATCACGAGTAATCAGATAGGGTTGGATAACCATCTTTAAAAACGACCCTTAAAAGACCAATTCGAGCTTTTGTAAGGCCAAGAAAAAATAGAACTCGTAAAGAATAAATAAGAATGGCAACCCTAAACTGATAAAAGTAAAATTATGAAAGCCATACTTCAGACTGTGAGTATTTATCCCTAAAAGCGAAATTCTTTATTTCCTATAGCCCGTTTGATTAATTAAACTCTCGTAATGCTTGCATGTGGAAATGGTATGACTATTAATATTGGAATTTCTATCCACTGATTAAGTTGTTTTAGATTCTGATAAACGTGTTGCCTTATTCACGCACACCTTGAATTTCTTAATGGGTAGTCAACAAAAAATAGGTGAAATTTTCGAAATTAATATATCAATGCATTAATTCTCTAATCCAACACTTTAATGTGTGGTGCGCATTTGGAAAACCGATCAGAAAGAATATTGAATTCAAATACTTGTTCTTGAACAGGACAATTATATGCATAGAAACATTATTGGTAAACATATATCTCGACTTAGATATTTAATATACTCTTCCCAAGTTATAGATCCTCAAATCTTTCCTCAAGGGCGCACGTTGGCGTTCAAATTTCAAATTACCCACACACTTCAGAGGCACTATACAGTTTGATATAGATCTTGAGACAGAAGAGTATGCACTTCATCATCAGGCAATCACCGTAGCCTGGGTTATTTTCCAATTAGAGGGCCCAGGATCAATTCCAACCCTAGTAATTCCATCCTCCTAAGACAATCCAAACAACTGAATACGAATTTATTCAGTACATTACCTGTGGACATTATCTTAATCGCCACATATGCTAAAATAACTGTATACAAACAAAACCTAAACACCATCTGTCTGTCTGCAGAAACTTACCTTGTTAACCAATGCAATTTCTTAGTTGCTAACAATAAAACTCAAAAAAATCTCTACCACTTCACGCAAATATAGCCACATAAAGTAGATTCGTTTTAAACGAGGACTGGCGCCTTAAAAGGGCATATTCTGCGACCATTAGGTATTATTTAATGGGGTTTACTTCTGCCACTGCATTCCGTAGCTGTATTGGAGGTAGTTTAAATACAAAACAGTATTACATCTGTGTCCTTGGGGGCAACTGTTTAATCGCAACCGGTCAATGGGACAAAAACTGGTATATAAGAGATGGTCTATTGCCGGTTGCACGTCAATTATTTGTCACAGTCTTAATAGAGCTGGAGAATGCAATCTATATACGTCTGAATGTAGCTATGCCACTGATTCTAGTATACGAGAGAATATTCACTTAAAAATTGACTTCCCAATCACTGCTTTAATTCATAAAACTGTATAGACTTGCACCGAATTTTAAAAAATATATAAAATTGCCGATCATTTGATAAATTGAAATCTAGCCTAATTTTTTATATCTGTATCATTTTTTCCGCCGTCGTGTATTTCAGATGGCCTAAATTTACTAATTTCTATCGACTTTAAATGAATAGTTAGCATGATTTTCTTTCGAAAGCTTCCCGTAGCCAGTTTCAGGGTGGTGATATTATTCCGGTCTCCACTATATTTTCGGAAATCTTGATGATTCGAGATTTTACTTTCAAAGTTAAACGCCGTGTTTTTTCGAAGTTTCCTTTGGGTGTGGCTCTAAAGGCGTGTTTTCTCCTGAAAAAATCGTCGACAATCTGGGACAATATTGGTGTTATTGTTTTGGTCAATAGATGTACGAAACTGGTTACCTCAAAATGTAATAAGAGGTAAAACATCTTGTAACCGCCCGCAATGTAAGGTACGATTTGGTGATCTCCGTTTCCACATAGTTTAATGCTCTGTTATATTTCTTTCCAGGCCTTTTTCTTTTTTTCTTCTCTCTGTTCGTTACACTTTTGATTTTCGTTCCTGCTAGGATTTTTCTACGAGTGTCTCGATATTCACAGTACTGCTTGTCGGAAATCCGTGGATGTTTGAAATGGCTTAACGTTTCTAACACCCAATTTCATTTGTGCGTTACTTTTGCGATTCGCTCCTCGATAAAGCTCGCACCTCTAATATTATTGCCCCGCGTGCTCAACTTTTGGCGGGCGTGCAAGAATTTGTTTTTTCCGAAAAACGCACGACATTCGATAATAAGGTACCTAAAAAAAGATTCTTGGCGAGTGCGTTCTTCCATTGCAAGCGTTTGTTGGGAGCGGCTGTGCACGCGGACAAATTTAATCCTCCTGTGGGATTTGAATACCTTAACCGAGTAGGCTGTTTGCTAGCCGTATTTTTTTTTTCTATTCACAATTGAGGCGTACGCTCTGCGGCGTCCTTTCGAAACGCACGTGAGTCCAATTTCCATCTCGTAATGTAATGTTCTCGTCTTTGAGCATGTAGTCCTGACGGCGGCAATATTAGAATTTTCCCGTACGCCGGCAGCTCGCATTTTGGGTCCACGACCGTGCAGATAATTTCTCCAGGAATGCAGAGTCCTGCAGATATCTTTCCGTGAGATCGCTTCCGAGGGCGTTTGTGAAACCGTCGTAAAACAGTAAGTACATTTAACTTCAATGCCAGCGTTGTTTGTGTCGATAAAGGGCGTTTGTCGGTACAGTATTGCGTGTTTTAACCTCACATGTTAATGTAATACGTAGATTTATCAACGATCGATAGCGTTTTCACTTAAGGATAGCTGAAACTGTGTATGTACTCAGTAAGAAACCTCTCGCAGTGTGTCTTTGGGTTCCCGGCTCACAGTAATTCCAATTTATACAGTTTTATGCCGGTCGAAGTGTGCTACGTTTCATAAAATTAACTGGCTGGTTGCATTGCATCCACATTTCAATATTGTGACATATCACACTACTTTGTGTCACTATAATTGTGATGGAGTTGACTCCTGTTACCATATTTTGTTAAGTGCTATTAAGCAGTAGACTTTGCCTCATTTATTTTGTTATTTAACCATTCTAAACTTACGAGCTAATTGTAAATCATTTACTTTTGTTATTGTCGACCGGATGGTGACATTAAAGTTTACCACTGTTACTGGTTATAGTTGTTACATAGTTTTAATCCTCCATAAACCATAAACCTGTTTACTTTTTATATAGATATGAATTTCAAAGATTCTAAAGGTAGATGGTGATTTGATTTATTAACTAGATTTGGTTTATGTTGTGTTTAACGTCTGGCGCCCATTATTCTGTCGATAGTTAGAGCTAGAGCTGTGCTATCTGTCATTTAAGGGTGGAACACGTTATTGTTCTGCCAGTCTGTTGGATTTCAAATTTGATGCTGGGAAAAACCGGGACATATGTAACCGTGAGCATGTCCGGACGGACTCTTCTTGATTTTCCAGTACGTGTCGCAGCTGTTAATGTCAGGTTTTGCAATTGTTCCAACCTTTCGCTCACTTGTAATCGTATCTTACGTTTCTCTATACGAGTGATATACGTGGCTTATTAAATCACGCCCATAAAAGATATCACCAAATTTTCGATCAAAACTTTTGTAAGTAGTAATTATCAGTCATTTACCGATTTAACTTGATGGAAACCTTATTACTGGTGAAGAAAACACCTGTTGATTACCAAATGTCATTTACCTTGTTAATTTGTAAACGAATAATTTTACGGATATACGTGCGCTATCCAGTGATTATGCAAATAACTTAATTTTTATGCGGTAATTTGTACCTTATCTATATATGTGTCCGTTCGAGGAGGCCTCGTCGTGCGACGTACTGCGTGGATTATGTTATCAAATACCTTTGTACTGATCAATTAACAAATTTATTATAAAATCACCCTAACCTACAAGAAATTACTTGTTTAGTATATGGTCGATGGCTGAGTGTGAAGTATTCGACAGGCCCTTCTAATGCGCACATCTTTAGGTGTTTGGCAGGTCAGCAATACTATCGAGAGAGATTAATGCCCTCTTTGATAAGAATTAACTTTCACACTCTTCATTTGAAGCTTAGGGAAAAATCGGAATTCCTACGTACAACTAAAGAGTCTTCTTGATATACATTTCAATGGCATATACCAATGTTTATTAAGTTTCATTTATATTTAGCCAAATATTTTTGTTCAATATGATCTATGGCTGATAATTACTATAATTAATCGATGGCCGTTCAGTTCAGGCGACGATATAGCAAAAACATATGTAATTCAACGTATTTGTGAGATTACTTTTTAGCAGTTCTAAATAATACCAATAACAAGTATCATACATATAATTCTTGGGATTATCATACTCACACCGTTTTGAGTATTACTCATTTTCCCCTTTTGTATTACTAATTAGAAAAATAAAGTTATAGAACCCACTGACTGTTTTTTTTTAATAAAGAATTCAATACGCTTACCTCCTACGTCATCTTAATACAAAAAATTTACACTTTACATAAGTACATTTAAATTGTTTCTTTAAAAAATTAATCAAAGTCACGAAGAAACCGACCTGATATTTAGAGGATGTCATAAAAATTCTTCAGCAGTTGTAACGATTGTATATTCAGGGGTATCCAAACAGAATATATGAACTCGATTTATTGTTCAAGGTATATGGTATTTGCTGCTGTCTATATATTAAATATGGTAGCAACCTCTGGTATTTGGTGTACCCTATTTTTAAAAACAGCCGGCTCGCATTCTCCTGTGATTACCCTATTATATGAATGGATGAAGTGTTTCTAACTTTCAATGACCCCATGGATTTTGATCAAAAGAAATAATTTATATACAAGTAAAATTTCAACGTAATATTCCCACTGTGTTGAAGTACATTACTTTGCACATTATTATGAGCACTGCATTCTTCTTCTACTTCTTCTTCTTTCAGCTGCTTTCTAACCTTAGGCCTTCTTTATGTCTTTCCATTTTGTTGATCTTGTGCGAGTGGTTACTAGTTCAAAGGTGTAGTTTTCTTTGTATCATTCATCATTGGCATTCCTACTTTTCTTTTTTGCTCCACGGTCTTCATCTAGTAATTTATCCACTCCATTTCTCCTCCCCTCTAGCCACATTCATGATGTCTTTCCTTTTCCCGTATGCTGCCCAGCCTTGTCTTATTCTTCTTTTCAATTCTAACGTCTGATTTATGTTTACAATTGTTAATGTTTGTCCAGGGTAGGAATAATTGAAGATTTTTTCTACTTCCTTGTTCCGAATTTGAATTCCCTTCTGTTCTTCTTGATTAATCACGTATTTTATTTTGTTGAAGTTTAATTCAAGCCCCACTCTTGCGGATACAGTGTGAACATCCTTCAACATACTAGGAACTCGTTCTTCTTCGTTTTTGCTATAATTACTATTACATCATTGGAAAATTTCAAGTGATGTTCTCTGTGTCCTTCAATGTTTAGTCCTGATTCACGCTAGTCTTATGTTTTTAATGCCTATTCTAGGGCTAATGTGACTAAATTTGATGACATATTATCTTCAATCTTCTCTATTTTCTATGTTCTAATGAAGTTGTACCTGTAATGTTGCTTAGTTGTATCAATTTGAATAGATTTAGTCTATTTGTGTCCCTCTAAATGCCTTCTACATTGCCCACATTTCCATTGTGTCAAACGCTATTTATAGTTTATGACGCCCATATTGGCATATTACTTTTAGTTACATTTAAAATCACAGTTCTCATTGTTTGTTAAGTGTTGGGTTGTTTTAAAGTTTTTTCTGAAGCCCACTTGCCCCGTAAACTGGTAAAAATCAAGCGTTTTTGTGAGTCGATTTGCAATGATTTTTGAGAATAGTGTATAGACATGAGATAATAGACTTATGGACCTATAGCTTTCGACACTATCCATGTTGCCCTTTTATCTACTAGTATGGCTCGAGAGTTTCTCCAGGTTGTACTTACGTTTTGTTCGTCTAAACAGCTGCTTTAGCAGAGTTATTAATACTTCCTCTATTTTTTTAGCATTATCTTCCCCTGGAGCTATTCCATTCTTCATCTCTTAAGCATTAAGTATGTTATCTTTGTCTACTGGTGGTAAGTCTTCTGAATTTATGTTTGAGCCTTTGTTTTGTCTTTCTCTTTGTTCAACATTACTTGCTATTTTAGAGTTGTACAAACCTTCTTTTACTGTCTTTAACATTTCGTTGCTATCCGTAATCAAGTCACCTTCTTTGTTTATTAAGTTTATGATTCATTTTTTGTGGCCAGTTTGTCTCCTAAATAGCTTTATACTTTTGTTTTCTTCTAATATTTTTTCAGCCACCTTAACTGTATGCTTACTTATATCCTCCTTTCCAATTTTTCTGACAGTCCTGTTTCTTTTATTTTCACTGATTAGAATTCTTCGTCTCCCTAATATTATTTTGTGTTTTCACTGAGCTCGTTAGTTTTGTCAGATATATGTTAGATGTTTTTGGTTGTACTAAGTTTCAGCAGCTTCTTTTACTTTACTTATAACGTACTCAATTAAGCAATTTATACGGAGTGCATTTTGTTGATCTCTTTTAAAGAATTAATTAATTCTTAGCTGATATTGTTGGGCGTCTTGTAATTTTTCATGATATGGGCTTGTATGTAAACACCGTATTTAATATTACAATTTGAGATTGAAAAGGATCAGATGGAAATGCAAATCACTACAGGACATTTTTCAGAATTACAAAAAATGGCATGGCCATCACACATTTATAAAGAATTGCACTGGAAAATTGTGAAATTTCGCACAGTAATTTCACAAACCTGGTTCTAAAGGGTTCCAAACTGAGGAACGTGCTCTATTTTATTCAAATATGCGGATGTACAAGTGCATCTGGAGAAAGCTACCACAAAAATTTATATTAAACTTAATCAACAGTACTGCAAAATGAAGGTGAAAAGTAATTATCATGTTTATGAACTTTAGTTAATCACGAAAGATGTGTTACCTTTTATTCTTGTTAGAATTATAACCTTTAAATGCGTGCCTAGAGGAAACCACAGTCCGTCAGCTACTTACCTGAAACAAAGAGAAATTAATTAATATAAAGTATTAATATTGAAACAGTATCAACTTGCAAGCTACTACTTTGTCTACGTTTGATGTGCCCGCATTTATATACCTTATGTTTGTTGTATGTTGAAATAAGTTTGTTGATTATTTTAGTTTTTACTATAATATACCCTCTGTGTACAAGTTCGGGCACTCTTGATTATTTTTCTGGATTTCATGAATATGTAATACTTCCTCATAGAAAGGTGAACAAAGCACCGCCAGAAATGCAATTTTTAATTATGAGAATTTCAGCGCGCCTCTGGTAATTAATTCAATTTGCCCCAAAGGCACAGGCATGCATTAAAAGATTCATACGCGCCCCCATAAAAAGTGACATCGATTTCATTCATATTTCACCACGGCCAGCTTGTTATGCGCTGATTGCATCAGTTCGGTTCAGTGCCTGAAAAGCAAACCCCGCGCCCCGATGGATGAATACATAAACGATATGTACACACATACACACAATGTTATTTTTCACTATTAACGCAACCTGCTCATACAAAATGCAAACTTGATATAAAACAAAATACTTCAATTTGCATGATGGCCTCGAGCCACCTAAAGCTCATAAAGGGCGAGTTGATTTAGGCAGACGCTTCCACATTTCCAAACATCCCCGAATTTGGACCCCATGGCGGGGGTTGGTGGCAGTCGGGTGTAATGCAATTTCTTAGCCGAAACTCGCTGTAACCTGCGGCTGAACAGGTTAATAGAGACGTAAAGGAAATTTGAAATTTATACGATTAAGTAATTGCATTCCTGGAATGAAGCATATTTGTGCGAAGGGCATATTTCGTTTGTTGTCACCGCCATTAGAACGTCGCTCTTTTTTAACCTACCTTTAATGAAATGAGAACGGGGATGCTAATCCCATACTATATAATTACATTTCGCGGTGTCTGGAAAAGCATTAGACTCACTACGGTGGCACGGAAACGACCCTGTAAATAAGCTTCAACTTTTGTTTCACTTTTTATGCATTAGAGCGACATGTTTATTTAATGACAATGGTTTGGCTGCTTGTGGTTGTATTGTCTAGAGAAGATCTATATGCTTTCATTAGCTTATAATGTACACCCTATTCACTTCATTTGTGATTCTTATGAGCAGGCTTTGCATATGTACTCGTATTTCTGAAGGTGTAAGTTACAGTTAGTAGTATAAAATTACTAAAATTAAAACAGAATTTTACAACTATGCTGCAGTGAATTACAGTTATTGAAAGTAACTGACCTCCTAAGTACAGTAAGATGTTATGAATGGGTTTAAATGTCGACAAGAAAAAATACATTTTAAGGTGTATTGATAAATTTACTGCACGTATCCGCAATAGAAAAATCATCAAAACATTTTTAAGGGTGGAGAAGTTACATTAATAATAAAAGAATAATTCGGGATGAGGCAGCTGCAGACATACTTGCGTAGCATCTATACAGAGTGGTTCATAAGTATGATCATTACATTTAGGGGTAGTTAGAGGACATAAAACAGAACAGCAGAGCACTATACGTCAAAATTAATTATAATTTATGGAAATAAAAACGACTTTTTGCCTCATAAAAAATGGTAAAAGTACACAACACAATATGGCTGCATTTCTTCCCAAGGAAGAAAGTCGTTTTTCTTCCCATAATAAAAAATAATTAATATCCCCAAATAAAACTCATGATATAATTAATATTAATCCAACAAAAAATTAAAACATTTTAATTGCTTAAACTAATTCACGGTCACTGGAATGGATTTTTATCAACTTAAGTTCGCATATGCGGTTGCGATAAGTCTGAATTTGGATAAAATGCAGAAGCGAAAAGCAGTTCTTTTAATCACATTTGAAAAGTGTTTAATGCACTCTTATCTGATTTACCTAATAAAGGTTTGGTGTCAGCCAGTGGTTCGGAAAAGCTTAGACTGGTGCGATTTTTCTTTTATAGGCAATTGCTTTTCAGTGCAATGTATTTCTACTGCGGTCAGTATATACCCATTTAATTTTATGGCCATACTTATCAATCACCCTGTATAGTAACAATTTGAAAAATAATATGCAGTGTAAATATTATGTTACTGCCTGGATAAAATTTGGTTTACATTCATACCGATACCAATTCTTATTCAAGTTAAACCAAAAATTATTCTAACTGGCCAATCCATTTCTAACAGTAATTTTCTAGCTAAATGCATGGAATAGAAAAAATTGTACCTACTCCGAATGACATGTCTTGTGGTTTTGAGTGAATAAGAAGCTTCAATCCAATTTGGTCCAATTTTCAAAATGTTTGTTCTCACAACCTCTCTAACGTTTTAATCGGTCTATTCTCAAACAGCGCGATTGAGAATAATATTTCAATATTTTTAGAGGTATTAATATAAAAACATGTATGAATAAAAAACATGTATGAATAATAAAGTCGTTTCTGAAATTTCTTCCTTCAGAAAATGTGTGGTATTATACATTAGCTGCCATCGGAACAGGCTTTTTATTTTTCAGTTCGGTGTGTAAGAACAATGTCATATAAGCACTTTATTAAAATTATTATTAGCGTGGAGATAATAGAATGTTACCATTACTTTTCAAAATTGTGATCTCCAGTTTCAATGTAGAGGTTAAAACCATGTTCTATTGATTGACGGACAAAGGTCTGTAGAATTTTTCACACTTCTATATATACAACAACATTTTTGGTTGATAATCCCTCTAGTGCATTTGCAAGATAGAATAAAGAGAATTTCCCCAAGCAATGTAAGAACAATGAAGCTGGTAAACTGCCAACGATAATTACGGAAATGCTACTATTGACCTAAGTAAAGCCAGATAGACAAATTTGTACATCTGGACACTACTGTAAAACATTACTGAGGTGTTAATGATGCAGGACATGTAAATGGAGCAGGAATACTAATACATCCCAAATCAAGAAACCAATTAATAACTCCATGCCATATAACGATCGTTTTACAATGTTGCAACAGATTTATGCTCCTGCGGCAGAAAGTAGTAAAGAAGAAATAAAAAGTTCTATGGAGATCTTAAACATCGAAACAAAAATAGTCAAAACACCAAAGCAAATATGATTTATTTTTGGCGATTTCAACACTAAAGTTGGCCGAGGGAAAGTAGCGGACATAAAGGGAATAAAAGTTGGGTATTAGAAATGAAATAGGAGAAAGGTAAATACAATATTGCTAAGAAGAACAAATGTTAATAAGAGATGTTTCGAGTTACCAAAAAGGCGAATATATTGTGCCAGCTCAGTACGTTGCAATACTATTTATGTATGTAATGATTTTAAGTTATGGCAATATTTGTTATGCGTTGGCTGTTACGTTTGACTTTTCTGATACTATTTAAGTTTTAACAAATTCTCTTTAAGATGAATTTATGTAATTTATAAGCCCCTATTAATAATTAATTATTATATTTCTAGCTCTAGCAGAAAAACAATTGCTCTTAAAAACAGGTAGGGTTCATGCATATTTCAGATTACTGTTACACCTGAAAAGTTATTTTGTTCAGTGAAATTTACATTGAAAATTATCTAACATTTCTATACTTGTCAGTCTCAAAAAATATATAAAAGTGGAAAACCAGTCAAACATTATTTGTTACAATTCCAATTAACTGATAAACATGTAACATGTAATTAGTTTCTTTTATTATTCAATTCACTTTATTATAATGTTTATACTTTTAGCCCATTCTACAAATACCTGCAGTTGTCACTACTTCAAGTACTACTTCACTCTGCCTCTTCACCGCTCCAAATGCGCTGCATCTGCTCGTCGAAGCTTTTCTCCGCACATCAACTTCCACCAAGAAGCCAGACAGTGTCCCCAACTAGTATCCGCAATACCCTTCATCCAATCATCTAGACATTCACTCCAACTAGATGCTCGATGATGTACGGTATCAGCAAATGAAACACCCTTTATCCAATTCACAAGATGTCTACTTTGACAAGAAACTTGACGACAAGTTACAACACCAATTAAATGGCACATCCTTTATCCAATTCACAAGATGTCCACTCCAACTGCAAGCCAGCAAATGAAACGCCTTCTATCCAATTCACACAATGTTTACTCTAAGATAAAACTCGACGAGATCAACAACCAATAAATGCAAAGTCATTCGAACCATATGATATAATCAACTAACAATAAATTCAGTACAGCACCCAATTCCAGAGAACACTTCTTTTGTAGATTGCAGCAGTTTAACTTTTTATTGTAATCACACCATGCACTTCCTTCTCTATAAATTCATTATACAGCTTAGGTTTAAAATTTACTTTTTCTTGATCTCGCTGATTTAGTATTGTATGTATAAAGAAATGTAAAATATAATACGAAAAGAAACAATATCAGCGAAAGAACAATAAATGGAATAGAAGAGTACAGAAATGGAGGAACTTAAAAAATCATAACGAATTTAATCTAGTGCACAAAAAAATTAAAACAAGAAATATAAGGAAATATGGAAAGAAAAACTCCACAGGATATATCCCGATAGAAGATAAAGTAAAACGGAATACATGGGAATCATACATATAAGAATTGTTTCCCGATGCCAGGGAGGAACTAGATATAGAAGATACAGTTTCAACAAAAAGTGAGAGTTTGGAAATAATGAAATCTGAAGCAAAGCAAACCAAAAAAGGAAGGGCACTAGGATTCCATGACGTTCCAATAGAATTTATAAAATTGCGAAACGAAGAAAACATACAAAGCTTAACCAATTTCTTAAATAAAATACATTGATCGAGAACTATACCACAGGAATGGCTGAATGCCAACCTTCAGTTTGCCATCTACAAAAAACAACGCAACTACATGCAGTAAACAAATACTAATAGGCTTAACGAGTCATACTATGAAGTTATGGTTGACCATAATTAATAGAAATAGAATTTACAACATTTATTAGATAACTCTCAGTTCGACTTCAGGAATGGGATGGGCAGTAGAGAAACTCTGTTGAGCATAGATATACCTAGATTATGAAAAGTCGTTGAATGGAGTACATCATGCAAAACGCATTTATGAAATACAGCTCAATGCTGTGTAACGGATCCTTCAATCTGCCCGTTAGAGTATAGTTCGTAAGGTTCTAACTACATTCCCAACTTATGTACGGGGCAGAAACCTCAACGTGTGCAAATAATAGATATGATAAAGGTTCTAGAAATATGGATATATAGAAAAATGGTTAAAATACATTGCGATAGTAAGTATACAAAAATGAGGTCCTACACCAGAGAGGAAAGGTCAAAAAGCTATTATTATTATTAATCAGAAAAAGAGTGCATATCTTGGATGGTCATATATTAAGAAACAACAAATATTACCTATTACAAGTGAATATGGAAGGAATAATAGAAATAATGAAAAAAGTTGCAAGAAAGGATAAGTCCTTGTTGAGAAACATCCTATAATGGACAATGGACATGTGGAACCGCTAGCCCATGTAGTCAGAAAGAGACGCATTTAAGCAAGTGGGCTCTAGATTAGAGAATAATTTACAAGCATTGCGCAGACTAAAGTTATATATGTTATATTTCTCCACAGCAGAAAATCTAGGTGTCACATCTGGTAGTAAGCGTGCTGGCGAGTGTACAGGTCACTTTTTTCAATTCATTAGGCAACATTACAAACACCCGTATTGTCGATAATCCACGCTGATACGTGCCCGTACTCCATCGTGTAAGTAAAACGTATCTTTGCAAACATCAGTTCATACACGCAGTTCATATACCATACGCCCTAGGCGTTGAAGAAAAACGTGGAGGTAACAAGTATGATCCGACTAGCTAATTATGGAAACTGCCATATGGAAAGTTAACTAGCTGCTGACTACGTAACCTTTTAATGCCCTTTAAATGAAGTATTGTAGCCATTAGCGACTCGCTTAAAGGAGCAAAGGAACCGTGGATCTACTATGACAGACTAGTCATTCGAGATTTTTTTATTCTGAAAGAAACATTTTCGTACTTATTACTATAATTCTTACCATTTTAAAGCCTAAACAAAGCACGAACAATTTTTATTTCATGAATATAATAAGCTGTACGATAAGAGGTGCTTGCGTCCACGGACGCATTGATGCCATATTGAAGCGGCTTTCCGTTGTTCGACAGTTTATATACTGCAGCGAGGATAGAGCGGCACGAAGTAGGTCCAAAGACAAGAATATTTTAACATTTAATGGGAGCCACGTCTGTGTTAGCCCAAACCTACTACGATTACGCACAGGCGTTGGGTTTCTAAATACAATTTTCGCACGTCCACTGACTTCATCAAGTTCAGATGAAGAAAGGCCGCGTCCGAGGAGCATATTCCGAAGGTAGTTGGCCCAATTCTGATAGCAGAGACATTGCACGTTGGGGTTTTTGCAAAATAATTATGGTTACCATTTTATTATAGTTTTAATTTACTGGTAAATTGTCGCACATCTTGAAATATTATGCGCCAATCAGACATACATGTATGTATCACAAACAGTGGAAATGCAATTTGTTGGCAGAATTATACATTTCAACAAACAATGACAGAGAAGTTTTCGAGCCAGTTTATCATATTTTATTAGCCTGTCAAGTTTGGTAAACTTTTTCACTGATGCTAACTTTTGCCAGGCCATATACGAAATATTTAAATCTCGGGATATCCGCATCTGTCTGTCTGTGAAGGGGTGGAAAATGCATTTTACGTTTGGTGATTGGTCGTCCCATAAAAATTCTCCACGCGCCACCACTGACTGTAGCCCTGAAAGCAAATGTTTCCTGACATGATTGTAATGAAACGATATTTGCAGTAACATCCTCTATAACCTTGAAAAATCTTGAAATGTTATTTTGGGCCAGTCTGTAAATATACACTTAAATATTTTTAGTATAACTACATATAGAGTAATTCGTTTTTTCCAATACCTACTTGTAATGCTGTATTTTATCTATGAAGGTTTCCATGGTAAAGTATCATTTTAATAACGAGGGTGGATGAAGTGTTATTTTATTCACCAGTAAATAAAAAAAAATAGTCAATAATCCACAGACACTAACAAAATACATACACGTTACCGTGGGAACCAGTACACAACCAAGAAATATGATTACCTATTTACAATTATTTATTCAATTTTTAAATTTTATTATCAAATTAAATGCAGGTATTGGAAAAAAATATATGCCACACGTAAATAAAGAAATTGTATGCACTCGGGGAAATTATCTCACTCGGATTCGCCTCGTATGCTAAAGTATTCCCCTTATGGATAAAATGCCTCTTTATTCACTTGTATGGTACACACATAACTATTAATGACTGTTTCATATGGCTAGAAAATTGAAAATTTACCTATATGACATTTTAAATTTGCTGTATTTATGAGGCACTCCAATAATAGCTATTTATGCAACAAATGCTAAAAGTCGACGTTTATGCACGAGACATGAAAATTTCATAACATGTCTCGTGCATAAACGACTTTTAGCACGCGTTGCATACAATATTTTATTTACGACCTTAATTTTATTAATCCATAAATATCGATTTAACAAATGTTTGCATCTACGACACTTCTAATTTATGTCATAATAAATAGTAGGCATGCGCGGGCGAATGTTTGCGAAGCCAGTGCTGTCAAGGTCAGTTACGAAATGTAATTATTAATACTCCACATCTGAGTGTATTCATTACATAACGCTTTAATTATATCAAAAACACTTTACCTGTAACGCAAGAAGCAACTAGAGTAACTTTACAACTTCACTTCCAGTTCGAAATTGTAGTTTTATAACCTCACTTCACTTTTAGCACTAGAGCTAAAAGTAAACAGCTGATTTCTTTAACCACGGTAAACTATAAAACGTCACTTTTAGTGAAACAAGCTAGCGCTAAAAGGCCTACTTTAGTAGTGGTCGTAGATAAAAAATATTGTAAGATAAAATACAAATTTATTCAAACAGCGATTTCTATGTTTATTGCAATCATTTTACCTTGTAATTTCCACTAGTAGAAAGTTTAAAATGACAGCCAATTTTTGAAAATTCAACAATTTGGATTCCGTATTTTTGTATAATCTTGCATTTATAAAATTCATAAAAAAAGCAATTACTTAAAACTCCTTATCACTTTTTATTTATTGTTTAAAACAAAACGCCTCTTTTCAGATAAGCTGATTTATTTTGTTACAAACCATTAATTTACAGATAAAAACAATCCTGCTTTATTTAAACCCATTATTCTAAATAATGGTCTTCCTGTCGGATTCTCAGAATTTCTTGGGTTAAAAAACATCGCAGTTGACCTATAATTAATCAATAACAGCCAACAGTTGTCAGGCTAATTATGACGAATATAAATAGAATTGTTTCAATCAAAGCAGATGTGTATCACTACTGTCATGTGAGAGAAGCGAAGAAATCGGATAAAAGGTCAATGTAACGATAAAAGCAAGTCAAGTACTTGATTATGCAGATTATGCAATGTATGACTCAACCTGGATTTAAGATCCATCGCCGCTTTCGCACAGAAGTTCTTACCATACTGCATAATTACATCAATAATTCACCGTAAGAAGGCTCGGCGGCCCTATAAAACTTTATTCGCCTTTTATTGCAGGGGTAATTAAAAATTAGTACGTATGGTTGTAATCTGCTTAATTAGCAGCTCTAATTCTAATTAATTGTAAAGCGACCGCTTTGCCAGTTTCAACTTTTTCTGTAATTGTACTTCTAAACGGGAACAAAACGACAATTAAAATGCGCCTGTAAAATCTTTAATTGCAGCAGATGTTTGCTTTCATGGCAAATAAAAAAATTCATTTAAGGTACTCGTAATATCCTTTTCCTTTTTAAATATTCTTAGTTGATGTACTAAAAATAGTGGAAGTTACTTTATAAAATATAGCATTTTGGTGATTTTGCCGTTCGAAACGATGTAGAAATAAACTGATTATAAACTTTAAAAAAAATATTTAACTACATTTTCTTATGTAACCGATAGAGGTATTTAGAGAAGTAACTACTAATAAATATACGAAATATATTTTTTTGGTTAAAAACTCCAGTTCCACCATGAAAATTAAATCTTGTATTATTGTTGATGGCGTTGACGATGATCATTTTTTCTTGAAACCTATTTATTGTAGAAGGTTTGAAAACAAATCACATTACGAGACTTAACTTGACACTGTTTTCCTGACCACACTGGAAATACAGTGTGGAAATAAAGTAACGGATAAATTCATTAACTTCGTTGATATTAATTTTTATGAAAAAATCTCGAGGGGGTGTAGCGATTTTAACCACAGGGAATATTTTCAGCTGATTTTCAGTTTCTTATGTAATTTGTTTTTCATAATACCTAGGGCTTTTTTTTAAATAACAACCTATATTTTTTCTTATTTATTTTGGTAGTACTTTTTATGTTGTTTTCAATTATATGAAATATTCAATATGTTACATCTGAAAAAATTGAGAAAAATAAATCTAGTTACCTACGTTTGACGGAAAGTCATTGCCGGCACATTCGTTTTTATTGAGATTTAAAAAAACAATTCAAAAATGCAATAATAATTAAATAATAAAAAATGCAATTCTCTGTGTCTCGCTTAATTATACCATTTTTATTAATAAAATACTTTGCTAAAGGTAAATTCTAATTTAGAAAAAGAAAACGACGCTTATTTTGTTACGACATTTACAAATTGTTTAATTCTAACATCTTTTTTATTTTATCCACAGGTAACTAGATTTATTTTGCTCATTTCATTGGTTTTTAATATTTAAATTTTAAGACCATTTCTCTGGATTTTTTCAAATGGAACATATTGATAATTTTATACCATTCGAAACGGGCTAAAAATTGCTACCGAAATCAATAATAAAAAATCCGGTGTGATACACGCACACAACTTCCTTTTACAGCGATCTTATAATTAGCCAAAAATTTTATTTTAAAAATTTTTTAAGCATTTGTCAAAAATTTTCAAAAATTACAAATTCTGCAAAAACGGTACAAAATAGAGCGTTAGTTGAAGAGACAAATTTTCTCTAGAATTTTAAGCTGAATTCAAAACTGTAATCATATACCGGGTGTTTTATTTAAAATAGCAGTTAATAAAAAAAATTGAAAAAAAACAAAAGAAACCAATTTTAGAAGTATTCAACTGAAAAATCACCCATCTCACATCAATACACATTCAAAATGTAATAAAAATGTGAAGTTTGAAAAAAATCGTTAGAGCCGTTTTTGAAAAAATCGAAAAAAACTGAAAAATCACAAGAGTAAACACCTACTTCCGGTTATGCGATTTTCTTCAAAAGCTTGCTGTCGCATCTACATAGTACACAAAACTTATATATGAAGTTTCAACGCCATACCCCTTTTCGTTTTTGAGATATTCTGTTCACAGACAGACAAACACACAGACAGACCAATGGAAAAAAAATATGTTTTTTGGGTTCAGGGGACTCTAAAACGTGAAGATCTGTTGAAAACTCAATTTCGAATTTTTGGGGTGAATCCAATACTTCCTTTATTTTAAAAGGAAGTAAAAATATAGGTTGTTCTTTAAAAATAAAGTTGAGAACTCATATGAAAAACAAATTACATAAGAAACTGAAAATCAGCTGAAAATATATATCAAACTGGTTACGAGATTTTTTCATAAAAATGAATATTAACGAAGTTAATCAATTTTATCCGTTACTTTATTTCCACATTGTATGTGCAACCATACAAAATTTCAAGTATTTTAATAAAAACTGTAAAAAATGTTGTGGCCAATATAGCGTTGATATTCGACGATGGATGATAATGAAACGACATCCAATCTGAGACTACGCTGGTGTTCAGAGATACGCGCTTTTACTGAACGTCTTGTTTCACCAATATATTCCTATGGTATATAGAGGCCATGTATTACATTAAATACGGTTATTTATTTACATGAATCTAAAATGAAAAGTTCAATACAGTAATTATACTGAAATGATAAAATGTGGAAAATTGTGTTAATGATTGCTTATTTAATTGAATAATAATTGAAACCCAAAGATTCAAAGTACATTTAAAAAGAAAGTTATTACATAATGAGTACTACTTGATGATGGTAACAAGAATTAACAATAAATACAAAGTTGAATGTTGCATATGACAGAATAAAATTCTATTTGTAACAATTTATAAAGTGAGCACCATTCAAATTTATTTATAACATGTAGCAGGCAGGAATAATGGTAGTCTAGGATAGCAATAAAAATTGGATAATAATTAAAAATAACAATTTTAAAAACAACGTGTAAATTTGGGTTTGGTGAAAATAAATTTGAAATTTGACCCTATTTATTCTATTTTAAATGCTATTAATATAAAAGGGTTACTAATAAATGTGTACAAAGTAAAAGCAAGTGAAACATATGAGAAGAAAATAAAATTTAATAAATAAATGTATGATATTGTATGACTACAGTATTAACAAGTAAAAGAAGCAAGAAGAATAAAAATTGGATATAATTGACGGAGTTTACAATACAAGGAATAAGGAGTTACATTAATTGGAGGATTATTATTATTGGTTGGAGTTTTTCGTGGATGTATCCTGATGAAGCGGGAACTCATTGGATTGGAACCAGTTGGAGGAGACCAGTTGGACTGTATTGACAAGGGGAGATCTTGAAGGTGTTATATTGTGCTGACGGTTGATGACGTGGATGGAGATGGATGGACCTAAGGCAGTTTGCAGTCAATTTACAATAACATGAGGAAATAGACTTACCCGTGAGGAGCTGCACAGAAGGAGAGTGCAGGAGTGACAGTTGTACAGGGCTAGAGAAGGAATAGGTGACAGCCAGTATCTTGAGGTGTTGCGGATAAGGAGGCAGTTGGATAGTGACCAGTGTGTCGTAGCAAAGGAGTGAAGGGTTACAGGTAGCAGGACAGAATCATACCAAGGTGATTCTGAGTTGGTCTGCAAAGTAAGAAATCCAGGTGGGTGAACACTAAACTGTTTTGAGGTAATTCTGACATAAGAAATAATTAGAAAAGTTTATTAAGATATAATTGAAGACTTATCGTAATATCATACAGTCAAAACCGTTGTAAAGGATTTTATTTATGTCATATTGATTGAAAAGTGTCATTAAACACTGTTTGGAAATAATAGTTGACAGCAAGTGACATTCAGTAATTGCAGTTCAAATAAAAATAAAATAGCAACAAACAACTAACTAGATTTTGGCGAACCATACCCTGAGCAAAGAGTACTCATGCAGTTTGAAATATAATTCAATTGATTGATAATAAAGTTAAAGTTTCAAAATTTGAATTAAATAAGCATATAATAATAATAATATCATATTTGAGCCTTGCTTTAATTATTAATAGGTATTGGAACGTGAAGCAAAAGTAAATATAAAATCATACACACGTATCCAGTGCAATATACAGCATTATAGGAGCAAGGGACTCTCTAAATACCCTTAGGTGACATGGTGTTTAATTTATCTTTGCATTTTCCAGCGCGCTACTAAACTCGCCATTTTTTATACATTTTTTACATTTTGCTCAAACGCATTTATTATTGTATAATTTTAGTTTTATAAAATAATTCCTCCTTCCAGTCATGATTCGGATCAATTTATAATAAAACTTTTTAGTTTTTCTTAACAAATTTGAAAATATTGCTTTGCTTAAAAATATGATAAAAACATCATCCGCCCTGCCACAAATGCTACTAAATACAAGTAGCTTGCCACAATTACCAGAAGTTCAAAAAATTTTTAAACAAAAAACCTGTTTTTTTGTCTGAACAAAAAAACAAGTTTTAAACAAATGAAACATGTTTCTGCTTAATGTAGAAAAAAATGCTCTTTACGAATCCTGTCTAGGACTGAGACAGGCTCAGGATAAGTTGAAGAGTCTGGAAGAGCGTTACAGTTTGGCAGACAATTGGGCAGACGTTGGTAAATTATCTAACTCCGCATATTCAAGTCAGAATCTCAAGACACTGGCGAGTATTGAAGCTTCGTAGTTGGAGTCACGACTTATAATGATACTGGTAGTATTCAATATATTTACTAATGTTTATCGGTTGCACGCGCACGCATAATGAGCGATGGTAAAACGGTATCGGCAGTTAAGCAGCCTTAGTCGCGGTAGGTACTCAAGATGCAATATTTGGACATTGCTAAGAAAGATGATTTATAAACCATACAAAATTCTACTCGACTGTGTTTTCATAAGAACACCCTATATTTCTATTTACATTTCCAATAGTAGAAGTGGATATTTAAGACGTTTCAGATAAGGACGTAATTATATGTTGTTAAAATAAATGTATTATTACAAATTATAGCTAACGTTTCTGGCATTCATGGTCAAAGGTGTTAATACATTACATATCTAATCTAATAGAAACTTAACTTTGACACGGAATTTATTGAGATTCATTTCTATGTTATATCACAGAAATTTGAAGGACCAACCAAAATATTTCCTGAAGTGAAACTGAAAAGAGCATCGTCAAACAAACTCAATTTAGCACGTAAACTCGTCCAACCTAATAATTAACGCTCGTTGCACATTACATATCCGTTCTGTAGTGCTTCTGGATCTAAAGCATTTTACAGACGATAAAGCTAAATGAAAGAGGATGCACAGCTGTACTAGTGCAAACTGTATGCATTAAAATCGACATTAACACGAGCAATACATAAATCTGTCAACATTGGACACTACTGCCATGTAGGTCCCATAAAATTACAACTTAGTAATCATTTTGATTGGAAAAACAGAGAATTTCTAAATAAATACTCATAATCATTGCAATCTTTTTAAATATCAACAATTATTACCGCTAGAAAATTGCTTGTTATTCGTTCATAAAAATATCATTATTTTTTTATATTAGAAGTTTTTAAAGTTTTTGCGAAAAGGAAAGAAATGCACAAAAAATACGCATATAAGCCTGGAAACCATGTTAAAACGAATAAATGGAAAAAAGTGTATTTATAATAACTTGCCCGAAAAAAGTGGATATTTTCATAATTGTGAAACAGTCTGAGACACTAGCATTAAATTACGGCAAGATACAACACGAAACAACAACGAAACAATAACTTAACAAAATATGTGCGTTCGTCGACTAGATGATGTTCACATTTTTGTTAAAATTTAAAGGAATTTCGAATTAAATTTTGATAAATTAGAGCAGTGAATAAGCATTGCAAGGCACATTACCCATTTACTTTCAAGATAACTTAAAAAACTAGTAACTGTCTCATTTTATCGTCTTTCAACGTATTTATGTATTACATAAAAGTAAATAATAATGCTGGAGCATACGGTATCTATTCCAAGACGCTTTGTTGTATCTACAGTCTGATGTCTTGAAGTATATATTCAATACATTTACAACTTGTTTTGAATGCTTGTATTGTATAACTTGGTCCGGCTTTCAAAGCTTCAATATATAAATGATCAGAAAGTTTAATAGAATAAGCTTTATTGTTTATGGCCTTTTGAGATGGCAACCTAAGTTTTGTAGTTACATTCATAAAACATTTTCTGATACAAGATAATATATTACAGTACACAGTACACTGTAAAATTGCCATCAACTTCGGGTATAATTATTTTACTACGAACGGCAAACGAATTTTAGACTCAAGCACCAGTCTTAACAGACTCAATTACTCCAACCAGCTTTAAATCGTACTAAACAAACGTTCAGGCTACATCGAGATATCGGAGGGCCGACCAGCTACAGTAAAGGCGGCGTGCGGCTCTTTTCTACAAACAGTAAATAGTATTCAAAATTACCTAACGATGGCAAAGAGCCTTTTAGACAGCCGATAAGTATGTTAGCTTACGAAAACTCTTAAACTCACTAAGGTATTATGCGTAGCCAATTCGCTACGACCAAAAAGGTTCGACACCTCAATTGCTCGCATCAGCTATAAATAAAACCATAGTAAACATACATAGGTTTATATTAATAACGACAATAAATACGATACAAAACGTTATCAGTTAATATCAATACTCGAATAAATCCCAAGCGCGATTCACCCTACAGTCGAAAGTAATAAGTAGCGTCTACTCTGTTATGCCCACCAATTACAGGAGTTCAATTTTGATGTAGCAAGCCAGCACAGTATAGCATGCCACCACGTACGTAGACATTTAGAACCCTCCACAAATGCGCCCGTAATTACTGGCAAACTCGGAGGTGATGTAACACTAGCCGGTGATGCCAAGCTTTCAAGACAGAAAGAGTGCAATATATCAATACGTTTTACCTTGCACCACACAAATTTGTGTTTTAATACTGGCAGCAGTAATGTAAGGTGGCGCCGAAGAGCAAACAGCAACAAAATGCACAATCAGCCATTAGCAGCAGGTAGATGCACAGCAAGAACGCAGGGACTTTCGGCAAAATAACGGTCAAACGATGAATCCCGTCTCCAGCGGCTTCCGCAGAACTAAGAAGTGGTACTGTACTACAAACTCGGTTGCCAAACTAGCATCTCATAAATAAACTCCAAAGTCGGATATAAAATGCGAGTGCCTAATTTGTAATGACAATTGAAAACGAGAAAGAGAAAATGCACACGTGCCTAGAACTCAGAGCTCTGGAGCCAATCCGCAACGCTGATATGAATCCGCAACGCTGATACGAATCCGCAACCAAATTCGACGGGGATATAAAATATTCGATAAATTCAATCCACAAAGTTCCGCGACATGCTACTGATGACACCATTTTACCCATGCAAATCACTAACAACCAGCCTCAAACTCAGGCCAGGGTCGACCATGAAGTACGATAATACGTGCAAAAAGCTTCAAACATGCTAACAGAAGAAGCAACCAGAGCGTGATAAACAAAATACGTCGCCGCAAATGTGCAACGACACCTGCAGAAAATGGAATACTTAACCTAGTTTTGCTTGACAACGGGTCGATAATACAAGGACGTCTAAACAAGTTCAAAGACCTCGAAAACAGTATAATGCCGAGGCGTTAAAACGGAGTCAGCTAAAAAGCATAAAAATGGACGGGAATATTAATAAGATATCAAGCGTAATGCTATTTAAACAAATTTTTTAGTTAAGGAGATGAAGGGAATGGTAAAGAAAAACAAATCTATTTAATTATTGCCGCCATTTAGGTTTATTTTGAAAGTATTATCAAGGCGCTACAAAGAGAAACAAGAAATGGGTAACTAGGCATTGTGCTAGAATAACGAAATTTTACCTGAATAATTACGGTAAAACAGAGTTGACGGTTGATTCTCTATATCAGTTTCCTTTTACAATTGCGTAACCATAGTGTCAATTAGAATGTGCATTATAGTTTCCTTATAATGTACATTTGGTGCACAACTTCGTAACACGATTAAAATCAAATTTTGGCTTAGGCCGCGGTGCCATATTTGTAGAGAAACATCTACCAATTTTTTGGCTTTTTATGGTCCACACCTTGCCAACTGGAACAATGATTTTTGTAGTAAATCTGTGTGTTGGTGATTGCGAACCCTTACAAGTAACAGCATGTTTTCGCCCATGTTGTTAGAGTACTTTGTGAACAGAGATGCTTAGATAAACTTGGCCTTTTTGCTATTCGTAAACATATGCAACTAAAGTTTGGAGAGTCATAGCTGTTCTAAGAGCGAACAGTTACGTATAGAAGTACGAATTTAAAATCATGTGTCAGCATTGCTGAACAGCATAACGCTAATTGGTCGTTCCGGTCCAATCAAATTGGAGCCGGCGACGCGTGACCGGCCAGAGAGCTGTAGTAGTGATGCTTGAGATTATGAGTCCCTGTTTGTACGTATGTTTATCTATTTCTCCAGCTTCACGTATCATTCGCAGATATATTTTTTTGTAATTACAAGTATTCTCAGCTACGCTTTAATGTTCTTGACGTTGCAAACCAATAGAATGACCATTCTGTTTAATATAATTCGAATCGCAAGAGCAGGGAATTTTATGTACATCAGCTGTCTTAAAACTTGATACTTTTTCCTTTACTGGCCTAAAACCGTTACCTAAGGTTTCTTTGGTCGTAAACACAGTTTTGATGGTGCATTTTTTAGGGCGCGTCCTACTTCTGAGCTGTATTTCTACTGTAAGGTGTAAAGCTAAACAATTATTACCAGAAACTTGACAGTTTCCTAAGCTTTCGGACTGACAATCAAAATTCATTAATAATATTACTAGAATTTGTTGAAAGTGCCCTTTTTTGTACACTATCTGAAAAATTTCCTATTCAATAAATTGTGTTTATGTTTATTAATATAATGTAAATTAACTACTAAAACTCTTGTTTTGCGACCTTACAGGAAAGTATTCTATTTCCGGGGCATTGTCAACTTTTGGTGAAATACATTATGACCCCTTCAATAAGGTAAGACCTTCCCACTTTGATAATTGCCTATACTGTTATAATCTTATAATATTAAAACAATGCATTACGTATATCTAATCTTGGTATCCTCCTGGTAACTACCAGAAGGATGCACAAATACAATAGAAATTATTGAGAATTTCCTATTTAAATTTGCATAAAATTATTAATTGTTAACAACTTTTTTTTGTAAATAATAAATTCCATTTCCGAAGTTAATGTTTCTTTCAACTCCTAAATCAATAGCTGTAGTATAATTCTCATTCAGCAACTATAATTCATATTGAAATAGTATTTACACAAAATTACATCTGGTTGTAATTATTTAATTCTTAAGAAGCAAAATTTACAAAAGGTTAGGTTAGGTCACCTTGTTGACAAGAAACGGTACATGAAGTGTGACGGAGAAAACTAATCAACATTACACACAACATTTTACATGTTAGCTGAAAACGTTAACCGGTTAAAAAACTCCGTACAAGCCGCAGCAAAATCGGCCGAGGTGACTAAGCAGAACACTCCAAAAGCACAACTACTTCGGAACTACTTATAACATCCATAATAATGACCAATAGGCCACGACGTTGCACAGCAAGGCTAGAACAGCGCAAGCAATCACGAACGCGATGTTATCTAAAACAAATTTGAATGCCGGTATGCAATTCTGTACTTAGGCTAAGTATAAAGTACGGAGATAATAGATAGTACATGTGCACACAGTTTCTTTGTCAGAGGAACTCGAATCCGCGGAGATAACGACGTAAATGGAAACTTTTTAACGAGAATTTTATGTATTTAAATAAGCAGCCCGTAATTTCTCGGCTGAAAGACGAGCCCAGGTTGGAAATCTTCACAGGTTTAAATGGAAATCTGGCCTAAACCACGTCGTAAACTTCTAGATTAGTTAACAGCGACCTACGCTCTTTCGCGTGTTCCACTGATTTTGAAACCTTTTTATAATGAATCGTTGCCACCTACGAATCGGACACAGTTACAATTGAGCTCTACTTGTAGCGAAAACAAATGGACGGGATCGCATTGATCCAAATTCTCAAAACATTAAGTCATGGTCTCACAACCTGCAGCTGGTTGAAAGATAATGCAACTGTTTCACAGCTACTAAAAATAAAACTCTAAAAAAATTAAATTTCACTTAAAAAATTAAACATGGATTATTTCCTCAAAATATTAAATATGCATTCCCATACAGTTACTACGTGCTGCTGGCGTAATAGAGTTAAAGAGTAGGTTGAATTATTAAAAGTGCTAAAATTCAATATCTTATTGGTTATTGCAGATAAAAACATTACACCGATAAAAATTATAGAAAATTTAACAGAATAGGTCATGACTTGTTTCAAAGTAGCACTTCTAGGGTACCTAACTCGCTTTCGATGCTCGCCATAGGATTTCAGAAACGATAAGAGATACAAAGTGGGTTCAATCGGAGAAAAGTTGCAGAATTTCGTGCTAATAAATAACAAAAAAAGAATCCAGTCTAGAAAACTTGGTTTGTAAAATACAGCAAAAATTTAAAAAAATTCTTGGAACGTTAGTTCTTTATCACTAGGAGATCTGTCAACACATTCTAGAGGCTTTTACGTAGAATGTCGTGGTACAGTCTACTTAGATCCATAATATTTCAAATTTTCGAAACCGTAAGTTTATGTTTCCTTACGTGAGCCATATTCAATTTTGACAGAAGTGAACAGAGCTTTTTATAAGGATTTTAATACCATATAATATTTATATCTTTATTGCACGATTAGTCGAGATAATAAAAATATGTAAAATAAATTAAGAATCACACCGTGGCTATTGAAGTTCAAGACGAGTTGTTAGTTACATAAACTAAATTACATCGGGCAACTGCCATCTGAATTTTCAATTGCATCAAATACCATACATCTGGCCACAGTGTAGGTAACACACACAGTAAAACGTATTTACGAATTGTAAAAACAAGCCAGGGGTTCCCGACGTGTAACTATCATTAGGGTATTAGTAGTTAGGCAAATACATGACATCAAAACTGCAGTCCATAATGTGAAACAGGTTATCAATCCTAATTTCTTTTATAAAAATTGAAAATTTAGTTGCTAAGTTACCAGACTGTCTTTTGTGAATAATGACCAAATAAGCTTGAAAAATTTGTGTTGGAGACAGATTAAGTTCCACATTTTATTGCTTAAAATTCTAATAAAATTATTTTTAAATACCAGTGATGTGTAAAGTTATTCGTCAGTGTGCAGGACATCTTTTGGTATAGTTTGCCCAGTGTTAAGAGGTCCGACAGTAGCAATTTAGCCAGCAGCAAGATTCGTCCAAGTGGGTGTAACTTCGAGGGCTCATTTCCATAAGCGAGCAGTATCGGCCAGCAAGAATTTTGTGTCCAACGTGTAGAGCCGTACCTCCTGAGTATACAGGCGTATAGAGTTTCGGAGCAGGAAGCAACCACGAGAATTACCATCGACAAAGCGTTTCCAGGAAACGTATCCCACCTACGAAGCAGCCCTTGGTAATTTCACAGGGAAAGCATTGGAGTAGGTCCATTATTTTTGGATCACATCAAGTTTAGACTATCTACGAGGTGTAGCACCACGTTCCAGTTGTCCAGGTCCCTCCGTTTTCGAGGGTGCAGAATGACGCGGCATTTTTCAGTTTTGGCCCGATGCAGAAAAAAAATGATAGCGCGTGGGTTTCCACGTCACACTAGAAACTAAAAGAGCTTAGCAGTTGCTACATTACAGTATTAATCGTATTCACCTGATGCTTCCTTGCCATTTTGGTGTTTTAAAATTCAATTTTACGCTAGTTTGCACTGACAGATCGTCTTGTTTACTGAGTCAAATTTAGAAGTTATTTAAACGTCAAATGGGAATGGTGCATTTGCCCTAATACCCGAGTTAAATTGGCATACGAGTTCTTGTTCATACAAAGTTTTGCTTAATTTTATGAGCCGACACCCTAAGCTAAGTTTCTTTCATGCTCACTGGAGCGAATCCTTTATTTATTGCAAATAGATAAAATAAGGGATGAGCAATAAACCATTTTATTTGTGGTAATTACAGTTACATTCTTTTAATTTTCTCTAAGTTTGACAGGCAGGCTCGTAATTGAAACTAATACATTTTGTAAAGTGTAGTATCCCTTGCGATAGTTATACCGGGTCGCCATAAATATCTGATATCACATTACCTTTGGAATCAACGCCGCTTTAGTAATGTGATGAATCCAACTAAACTAAATATCATTAATGTCATCACAACTAAAATTCTTATCTGTCAAAAATTATTACAGATTGCAGTAAGTAATGGAGTTAGAACAGGAGATTTTTATAATCGAGTCGTAGGCTAAACTGCAGAATCCAGGGCACATTCCCCTTCTCTTATTGCATTTTATTACATTACATAGGTACCAGTACTTATCGTAATTGAAATATAAAGCTAACCAACATTTATAAGTAGCTAATTCCATGGCTACCGGGATTTCAGATATTTATGGCCACCCGGTATTATACATATAAACCGTTCGCGATCTTTTTGGGTCAGGTGAGGCTATGACTATCTAGTAATTTTGTTGGCAGAACCTCTGTTGCAACTAAATTCCCTCATGGAAATTGACACTTTTTGTGTTAGGTTAGGTTGTTTTCAGTTTAAGGTTATATTTTCTGAATAGGTACATTGTTGCTGGATATTCTCTAGTTGCCACATCGACTCGCGTGTCTTTTAAATTTGGTCTGTTCTTTTTAAATTGGAAGTAGCATCGGTTAATGGAAATTTTTTGTTGTAATAAAATTATTTTGGGCATTTTGACTTTTCCTTTGACTGAAATTAAAATTATTTTTACACATTTGATAAATCATTCATTTTCTTACGAATATTAAAATAATAAATCTGGCAATGTTGTAGCAAGAAATTGTCGAACAGACACTGACAGAAAAAAAAGTTGCATCCGCTACATCATCGAATCAGTTAGTCCAACATGAAAAGAAAAAATCATAGCCAACTCTGTCCCAAAAAGGTCCTGAACGGCTTATATTTAAAACCCCATTTATTTAAGCGAGGGGCTACTGCAATATCGGCGACTATTTTCAGGTCCAAAACTAATAATATACAGGGTGTTTCCAAACTGTTGCGCCAAACTTTACAGGCGACTTCTACAGCTCAGAATAGTTAAAAAAGTTTATATGAACACATGTCCGCAAACCGTAAAGTTTGGCGCAAGATTTTGGAAACACCCTGTATTTTGCATGAACAAGAACGTTCAAAGGGGCAGTCCACAAGAGAAAAAGAGAATGCTGTTAAATTTGAATTAATACAATTTTAAGTGGTAGAAACGTACCATTAGGTATATTTTAAGGTGCATTATTTTATTGTATTGCTTGATTTGTAGGAAAACTAAATAACTACACAACAATTAGCTCATGTAATTTACCACGCAATGCTATTCGAGAGCACACGATTCAACCGCTGGTGATCTTGAAATGCTAACGAGCCACGAAAGCTAGAATTCTCATCTGTGAGGTTCGTCACGCCATCAAACGAAGTCGCGCGATAGGCCTATAGCGTCAGAATTGTTACACACATCAAATATGCACTCATAGTAAACGTCAGCACACTCAAAAAGGATCCTCTACTCCCTGGCAATTTATAGAATTCCGAACCAATGTTGTCAAACCCATTCCAACAAAGGGTGGTGCACACAGACTACGTAGGCTTCTCGCCAGGTGTGGAAATGTGAAGTCGCACGAAGGAAATACGCACTCAATAGTCCTTGAAACAATGTAACGACAAGCGTAGCTTAACAAGTCACTCAGCAAAACTGTACTTCAGGTGCTTCAGTTGGTTGCAACTGAGCCCAAAATGTAAAAATATAAAAAGTCTGAAATATCAAGCAACGTGCAAGGGTGAAACCAGATTTACGTATCGAAGTTGAAAGGGGGCCACAGGTAAATATTGCTTCTGAAATTATATCGAATCCTGGCATAACCACGCGAATTTCAGCAATTGCACACACAGCACAGAGATGCTGAGCTAAACGTTTCGAAGATATCGAAAGATTTTCATCCACATTCAGTGAGCTTTGGAAAAAATGTACCACACAGCATCGGAAGTAATATCGGACTCCATCTCTCAAAATGGATACGGGAAATCGCTCCCTCTATATATTGGCAATCTTGCAAAAACCACCAAAATTATCCCAATATTTATACCTACGTTCTGTTATTTATAGGTCTCGTTTTTACTACTGTTTAGTGGACAATACAATTTTAGTTAAGTACTTTGTTATTATTAGTTCAAATCAATATTTAATAAGAAAAGATCAGATTTTAACTGTTTTTCATAATTTTAGACGTTATTTTAAATCGACAAAAAGAATTAATTAAAAAAGTCAGAATGACTTTAAAAAGTTTGACTTTTTTTATAATAGCCATGATTTGTTCCATTGTCTTTTAAACACAAATCGCAGTTTTCTAAATAGCCATGTGTGTGGCTGCCTGCTTCTACTACATCTTTTGAAATATACAGGGTGTTAATTAAGTACGTACACAAACTTTAAGGGGTGACCCCATGATCAATTCTAAGATAAAAAGTTCATATAAACATGGAACCTAAACGGCTGCGTTTTCAAAATATGGATGTTGAAGTTTAAACAAAATTTTTTTTCAAAAATTTGTAAAACGCCTAGAGGTATTGCTAAACTTGCATTTACTGTACACGAACAACAACAAAATAAAAATTTGCTTTTTAATTTATATCTGGAAACAATTTCAAATTCTGTGCAAAACAAAGTCGCAGGTCAAACTGCTCCATCGCGTCAAATAATCAAACTTTAAAAGAAAAATTCCATATTTAAATGTCTTCTAAATCAACGTACAATATAATTTTTAACAATTTGTAAAAAATCTAAAACATTTAAGAAAAAGCATGTAGCAGTTTGTATTTGCGTATTCACATAAAAACACTACGATTAAGAACGTAGTGTGACATGCTCCTCCTGGGTAGGTTCCTTCTTTTCTGAAGGGTCGTGGTCTGTGGCTGAGACCCCTCTACAAATTGTCCGTATTTACTGACTTCACCGATTCTATCCATTTTCTACGGTTCTACGGTTCGGGCCAGTTGGTTGTTTTATTTGATCACTCCATCGTTTAAGAGACTACGTGTACGTTCTACTTTACCCTGAATATGTAATTTTTCTAGATAACTTTGAACACGTCGGTTTATGTGGTCAAGGTAATGTTACTTTTATTTGTATATTGCCTTGATAGGCGTGTGGTTTCTTTGGCCTCGTTGCTAAACAGGGAATTTTTGTACAAAAAAAAATAACAAAAAATGAAATAATTGGGTATTGGTTTAAAACACGGCTGTCCAGGAATAGTCTCGTGGTGTAGCAAATTTTTGCCCGCTAGTTTCTGAACATGATTAGGGAGGTTGTCCGTAAGCGCCACTGATTCGAGACTGTCCAAACCAGAAAACCTACAGGTGTCAGTGTAAATTTCTAAACCACTTAGCAGTTTCATAAAAATAATAAATGAAAGAAAATACCAGAACTTTATATAACCTAGGTGTTTATTTACAGTACTTACAACTCAATCTGCATGATACTTAAAGGGGAAGAAACGAATCTGCAATAGTCGGTAGATCTTAAACTAGTCGTAGGATTATTTGTTTAACTTAGGTAGTTTTAAATATTGTAAAAAGCTAGCATGGTTGTAATTTAAATAAATGTAGTGGAAAACAAACTCTACGATTTTTACTCGCAATTCTCTCTCGATCACACGTATCTCCACTATAGGGTGACTTGAAATAAAATTACAGCGATATCTGAAGACGGAAGTCTCATCAAATCGCTCAAAGGTATCAATTATTGAAACATGAAACCTCGCGAATCCGAATGGTACCATGCGCCCAGGGTCTATTGCACACTTTAATTGGTGTGTTTTGAGCGTTAGTAAGTGGTTTTCTAAAGGCTCCAACAGTCCCTCGCATAAGTATTAATTTTAAACGTTGAGGAACGCAACCATACCCGCAACTAAATACGCTAACAGAGCAGCCAATCTAGTAAACAATACATATAAAGATAACTAAACTAATTCTCACAACCAAACGCTCAAAGTGAATACATCGGAGCGACAGATTTCTTAAATTCTCTGTACCATCGGCTAGAAATTCGCCAGCACAAACCGTAGGAAGAACGCCTAAAATTTCCTAGAAACAGCACTAATGGTATTTGCAGTTTAAGAAATCATATGACTTGAAACACGCGGGTTTTACACGCAGAAGATACCTTGGTGCATGCATAGCAGGGCAGCGTCGTCAGAGAAGCTATGCAGAGTTGCGGGCTTGAGGATGCTGCTGAGATGCCGTTCAAGCAAATGTGCAACATAAGGTGTGGCAGGCTTTTCTCCAGCTATCGCAAGGGAGAAAGGCCGTGTGAGTCCCGTTAGAGTAACGGGAAGGCTCAGAACTGTGTAGGAGTTGGTCCTCCAGGTCCTACAGAAGGTGACATTAGAGCCCAAAGCATATGCAAATCATGGCACTAAGCCACGAGGGGGTACGAGAAAAGGTCCTAAAATAACACAATATCAAAATCGATGTTCATAACGGGACTACAGGAACGTACCCAAGTTGGAATGTGGCCACACGTAGGTGATTTTGCAGAAATAATTTCTTACTCCAGGTTAACTAGATTTATTCCAGCAATCTCACACAGAATTTCATAAGGGTGAGCGACGATTTCCCGATTTCCACCATAATTCTGGAATTATAATCCGCATGAAGCAAAATTCCAAAAATCAAAGCCACAGCCGCCGGAAATCATACTAACAATTTATTTTGTAAATCCAGAGAATCCCATAAAGCTCAATGATTTCCAAAAATGAAAAATTGCGGGTCACCGAGACACTTCCTGAACTTGCGATTTAATTATATCTAAATGAAAAATGATACGTATTAAAATCGATAGATATTTGTTCTTCGTTCTGTCAAGCTCACATTTCCAAACTGTTGATCTTCTGCTCGTTTGATTTGATAGTGAACGAAAAAAGAATAGTTTTCATAATTTGATCTTTTGTGTTCTGTCTGTCCTTCCGTATTTTACTTAGCTTGACCGTGGCGTTTCTAGCCATTTCTATCCTTTGTATAATTTCCTGCGCACAGTTATGATCTAAGTGTCGGTTCTACACGAATTCTGCTGGTTCCTCTTCAGAATTGGCCGGTAGAACGGTATCATCAGCAAATCTCACACTATTTATGTTTCTTCGGCCAATCGTGATGCCTCCGTTACAGTTTTCTGTCGTTCTTAGAAATTCGCTGTAGAAATTAGAAAAAATCGGGGATAGGATGCATACCTATTAAGCTTCTCTTCTGACTATGCGTGACTTAGATAAGTGATACCATATTTTCTAGCCGCATCCTTGTTTGATTTTCGTTATATAAGTTAATTATTATATTTCAGTTAGTATATTCCCGAGCTTCTCCCATTGTCCATATACTAACAAAAGCTTTGCGGTCATTTGTGAAACTTACGTCAAGAGAAATTTTATATTCTTTATCTCATTTCAACAATTTGTCGGAGGTTTAGGATATCTCGTGTCCCTCAGCTTCTATCGTGTATTATGTTGAGTAGAACATTTATGGTATGCGAAATGAGGGCAAGCAGAAAATAGTGATTGCATTGTTGTTTACTACCTTTCTTGGGGATGGGTACAAATATTGATTGTGTCCAATCCTCTGGCCACAGCGTTGTATGTCATACTTTCTGGCATATTGCTTGTATTATTTTAATGCCATTTGTACCATTTTAGGAAGCCTGCTGATATGTCGACAGGTCCAGTCGCTTCCTTGTTTTTTAATGTTTTATCTGCGTTTTCAATTTTATGTAGCAATATGTCTCTCCCTTCAGATATGTTTTCTTGCTCTTTCTCCAATATTATAACATGTCTTCCATTTCGGTTATCTTTGTTGCTTAATTGATTTGGGGTGTTCAGCACTCTGGCTGAACTTGCCTAGTAATTATTTCAACAGACCTTTAGTATAAGTTTCGGTGGAGGGTTTCTCTACGTCTGCCCGTTTTGCTTTTACTTCCGTCGTCTAGAAGACGAAAGAAGTATTGTAGTCGTGAAAAAATCACTTACGAGATCTTCACGTTTCAGGGTCCCTAGACGACTAAGAACATGTTTTCTCAATTCCGTCTGCTGGCGGTATAGCCCAAAAACTACTTGTTAGAGAAATACGATATTTTGCATGCGGATTAGATGTCTACCTGACACGAGACGGAATATTCTTCAGAGCAAATATATACAGGGTGACCACCTTAAAAAATAAAATGTCTATTTTTCCTTTAACTCAGGTATAGCTAAAACGCTAAAAGTAGTAATATCCACATAGCTCAGGCTTTATCCTCGACGGAAATGACCTAACGCAGCGAGAAGCGCATACGATGCCAGAGCGGTCGTGATGCAGTGTCGTATGTCTCGTCCCGGCACGCGCCTGGGAGTTCGGGTTCGAATCTCACCGCGCCTACATTTTTTTTATACAATTTACAAATTGATGTATGGCAGTGTTTTCTTTCCCTGTTTCGGTATTATTCTAATGTTAAGATATTTGTACCTATTTTGTACATAATTCCGAACACTCTTGTTTTCATTTGCTACTTGCGAAATTAATAGTTTCAAAACTTCCACTCGCGAGGGAAGTTCCGAGTAAAACCCTTTACCGATTTTTAGATCTTTGTTTTTGTATCTTGAGTGCTGGACTTTGTGATTCAGCTGACGGTATTGTGCTCTTTTCCCTTCAGCATTTAACCCACGTAATTTTAGTGTTATTCCTTCTTCTAATCAGTTTAAGATGTTGCCAGTTATCCATGGCTTGAGTTTTCTAGCTGTTTGAATTTATTATTATTATTATTTCTCCTGCTTGTAGCCACGTATCATTCGATGACAGGTTCTCGTTTTAGTTAATCTCAACAAAGTGTTCTATTCTGGTACTGTATTATAGCTAGCACCATATAGTTTTCCTTAAAAAATGTTTGGGTTATACCTCGACTACAAAAATGGGTACGACGTTTTAATTACTTTAATATTATTTTCACTGTGGCACTTTTTCTGCTCGAAATAATAGAGATGTAAGAACTTTTAGAAATGTTATTTGTTTTAGTCATACAATATACACATCGGAATACTGATTAAATGTGTTACTTGCATCTTTGGGCTTGATGTCGCTATATTACCTATTAACCAAGTCTGTACTTTTAATAATGCAATACATCTTAATATAAAACATATTTAAAACTTAGTACGTAACGTGTTATCACGTTCATCGTTTTACGAACAAAGCGCTACATATTATTATCAAAATTAGACAATAGAAACCACATTTCAATAAATAGTTCGCCTTCCTAGATAAAAACCGAGGTAAAAATATGTGCTGACTTGCAGTAAAATCAACAGCTGCATTTTGCGAACTAGTGGAGTTGTGATAGCTTGATGAATCATGGAAAAATAACCTTTACTGCAGCAAGTCATGTACTGAGCATAAAGAGAACAACGTATTTGTTATAAAAGATATTACTACGTTTACGTAAGCACAATCTCATCATAATACTTAAGCTCCATTCAGTTTTATTCGTGACAATGGAGAACAAACATTAAGGCCTAATATAGTTTTTTGTACTAAGAGACTGAGAAGAAAAGCCTTCTGATTCCGGTAAATTCTGCTTAAGTACCCTTATTTTGAGAATTCACTGTTGCTTTATGGCTATACCTTTTAAGGACGTCCTCAATGTGTAATTTTCTTCAATTTGATCGAGAGCGTTTGGATTATTTTAAAGTGACAGTCGAATTTACTTTAATTTTTTGGGATTTCTCAATTTAGTGTAGTGAAACAATGTTTTGTATTTACTTGAGAACGTTTCGAGTCATATACCAGATTAAACTTAGAAATAGCACCAACTCTACCAACGTTACAGTTCTTTACCTAGTATGTTAGAACAGCAATATTCAACCTGGTTTACGATAAGACATCAAAAGGGTTATGTGAACAAAACATGTAAATAAGTAATAAAGCTTCGTAATAGATATTTATGCATTAAGGGAAAAAACAAGAATATCTACAGTGGTGCATATTTTATTTACTAGCATATTAGTAAAAATAGTATGAAATTTCACAATGTCAGAAGTACATTTAAAATAAGAATATGCAAGTAACATCAAGGATTGCCTGAATGTATTGTTGCTAAGACGTTGTTTGTGGTTGCATGGTTACCATGATATTGAGGGAGAAATAATTTGGAAATCCCTAGGGAGGTATGAGTAGCTTTTGATATTTTGTATCTATAACGAAAATAAACAATATCATGTTGCTAGTAAATTAAATTCATATTTATTTATGGTACAAGTGGTTCATAACAGAATTTACCAACGTAAAAACTGCTCGACTCACGAGGTCGTGTAACTGCTGAATGGGGGTATTTTGTAAAGCGGTAGATTCCTACTGAATTTATAAAAAAACTATTTCATCCTTCCATATAACCAACTGCTACTTATGGCGGTTGCTAAGGACTTTATAATAGTTATTTACATTACGAGTGCGGTAGATTGCATTTAACAGTGCGAGGTTTTAATTATTAAAGCACGACGCGAAGCGGACTGCTTTAATAAAATCCCAAATATTGTATTGCATTTTTTGGTTGAGATATTTTTTTATAAATTCGAGATTTTATTTCCAAATATCGAAACCACCGTTGGCATCAAGGAAGCTGCCTTCAGTAAATTTTGTATTCGACCCTGCATCAAAACACTTTGAAAGCTCAAAAGTCAAAGTCGTTGATATTAATTGTCTTTATTTCTTCGAAACTCAACTGAACGAAGATTACGTAACTAGCGTTACTGCCAATACCTTTTATTACTACAAAGCAATTTCTTTGTTTACGGGTTTCTGAAACCTATACATTTTCTAGTAATTTTACCGCACCGGGATGCACAAAAACACTGAGTAACTGTAAAATCGTAGTCACGGTGGACGTCAACTGTGTATGAATGTCTTGTTTACATGTAAGGCCAAAAATGCAATTTAAAACGTCGAAATTGAATAAAATGATATTTACCTTACATAGCGTTAATTTGAGTTTTGCAGCAATAACCTTGTGGGTACATAGTTCAATATAAATTATCTCTCAATGTAAGTGAGCGAATACTCAATTTACGACGGTACTAATAAACTGATTATAAAGTGAATTAATAAACTAAAAATATTAACTCGCTAATTATAAAACTCCGGTATAAAAGCATTAGAACTATTAGAACTACTCTTTTGTTCGTTAATTAAATTGTAGCGACATCGCCACAATTAACTTTCGCGCCAGAATCGCGTTTCCGAACCTGCGCGTCCAGCCAGCACCAGCGGATCTAATGGCCCTCTCGGCAATTCACTCGGCTTCCGCGGCGCGAATGGTAGCATCTAGCATACTAGCTGATAGTTGTGATAGCTTTGTATAAGTTATATTTGTTAAAATTATATTGCATATTAATGTTGAAATAAAGTTAGTTATTCCACGACATTCTTAATTGTAACTACATTGGTGACCCCGATAATTAACATTAAGTGAGTACACCGCGTTGTTCTTTTGTGTGCCCGGACCACGTGCATCTCCATTTCGCCAAGCTGAAACCACGATGTGTGAACAAGAGCATTCTACAGAAGAATCGTCATCGCAAGCAAGAGCGGCAAGTCCTCATGTTGAAGAAGTTCGACAGGTCAAACTTCCACCTTTTTGGCTGGCAAACCCCACGCTATGGTTCGTGCAAGCTGAGGCGAATTTTCACGCGTTCGGAGTGCGGTCCGACCAGAGCAAATATTTTGCAATAATTAGTGCGTTAGACAGTGCGGTTTTGCAACAAATCGCGGACATTTTAACGAAACCCCCTGAAAAAGACAAGTATAACTCGTTAAAAGCAAGTTTAATCGCGCGATTTACAGACTCCGAGGAAAAACAACTACGTCGAGTGTTGACCGAGATCGATTTGGGCGATAAATCTCCATCCCAGTTATTGCGTGAAATGAAAGTGCTCGCGCATAATAAACTAAGCGACGAAGTGTTAAAAACATTATGGCTGGAGAGACTACCGGCATCAGTACAATTAATTTTAAGCGCAAATAGGGCGATGCAGCCCACGGAAATGGCCGCGATCGCGGACAAAATCGCGGAAGTGAGTTTGCGTACCGGCCCAAACATCGCCGCCATGAACAGTCCATTTCTAGCCACAGCGACGCCATCGCTACAGGGAGCAGCTCAGGGAACTTCCGCCGCCGACAGCGCCATGTCCGTCGCAGCCGTCACAGCACCGCAGCCAACAGCTATTACTGCTCTCGAACAACAGGTGGCAGCATTAACAAAGATGGTGGAGGAACTTATGTCCAGTAACCGGCGACAGTATACAACGAGCAAGCAACGGTTTCGAGGTCGCTCACGATCCAGATCCAGAAGTTCAAACCAGGACTCGGGAATTTGCTATTACCATCGGCGTTTCCGCAGTAAGGCTTTCAAGTGCACCAAACCCTGCAGCTTCGTTTCCACCGAACAGGAAAACTAGAGCAACCGTCGTTGCTCGAGGCGGTCAACGACGGGCTCCATACACCAACTAACCGTCTCTTCGTTATGGATAAAACATCTGGGACTCGCTTTCTTATAGATACCGGTGCAGACGTATCTGTTATTCCCGCGCCGCGAAATGAAAAACGTGTATCCTCAGATTTCCGTTTATACGCCGCGAACGGTTCCCCCATAGACACTTACGGAACCCAACTGCTATGTTTAAATTTAGGCTTACGCAGGCCATATAAATGGCATTTTTATGTTGCACAAGTGTCGAAACCAATAATTGGAGCAGATTTTCTTCGCAACCACGGCCTCCTAGTGGATTTGCGAAACCGCCGTTTGCTCGACACTGCGACAAGTTTATTTGTAAAAGCTGAATTACAAAAAACTTCTGTCGATTCTCTCATCTCAACAGTAAGTAAGCTAGTTGATGTCCACCCACTTCTTAAGGAGTTCCAGGACATAACGACGCCGTTTTTCACTCCATCACATAGGCGCCAGGACGTGCAGCACCACATTCAGGTTAGAGGGCAGCCAATCGCGCAGCGACCACGACGCCTCGCTGCAGAAAAATTGAAAGCAGCAAAGGCGGAATTCGAATATATGCTGGAGCAAGGAATTTGCAGGCCGTCAAGCAGTCCATGGGCAAGCCCGCTTCACCTAGTGCCGAAGAAGGAACCAGGAAGTTGGCGCCCATGTGGAGACTATCGCCGCCTAAATTCTGTAACAATTCCAGATAAATACCCAGTTCCGCACATACACGACTTTGCTCACTCATTAGATGGGAAAACTGTTTTTTCAAAACTGGACCTAGTGCGCGCGTATCACCAAATTAAAATTGCAGACGAAGACATTCCAAAAACCGCAGTTATAACGCCATTCGGATTGTTTGAGTTCACCGTAATGACATTTGGATTGTGCAACGCGGCACAGACTTTTCAGAGGTTTATGCACACAGTTTTGCGCGGGCTTGACTTTTGCCACGTTTTCATCGATGATATTTTGGTGTTTTCGCGAACAATCGAAGAACATGAGAAACATTTACGGAGTGTATTCGAACGTTTTCGTGAGTTTGGCGTAGCGATCAATGTCTCAAAATGTATATTAAATGTACCAGAGATCGAATATCTGGGTTATTTAATTTCAGCCGAGGGCATTAAACCACTTCCAGCACGAGTACAAGCTCTCCAAGAATATAAGAAACCTGAAACTGTGATAGACCTACGCCGTTTCTTAGGCACTATAAATTTCTACAGGAAATTCGTCAGGAATGCGGCCCAAATCCAAGCCCCACTTCACGAATACCTACGGAATACTAGGAAAAACGATAAACGCCCTATTATTTGGAACCCTCAAGCTACAGCAGCATTCGAATCATGCAAAAGGCAGTTAGCCAACGCAACGCTACTTGTTCACCCAGCTGAAGATGCCCACCTAGCCCTTACTGTTGATGCTTCTGATTTTGCTATCGGCGCAGTACTAGAGCAGCAAAGAAATGGCATCTGGGAACCACTTGGATTCTTTTCTAAGAAATTAAACGCAGCTCAAAAGAACTATAGTGCCTACGACAGGGAGCTTCTTGCAATCTATGAGGCTATTAAGTACTTTCGGTTTATGGTCGAGGGTCGACAATTAATGGTTCGGACCGATCACAAACCCCTCATTTACGCCTTTCAACAAAAATCCGAAAAAGCAGCTCCTAGGCAACTTCGGCAATTAGATTTTAACATAGTCGCAGATGCCTTTTCAAGAATCAACTCGATCAACATGACCACTGCAATTACAGCTACCGAATTGGCAGCAGGGCAGGAAGGCGATGAAGAACTCTATCAGCTCCAAAGTTCCCTGAAAATGGCCAAGTTTACACCTCCAGGTGAGACGGTACAAATTTGGTGTGATACTTCCACAAATAAAGTAAGACCATACGTGCCAGCCAGCTTGCGGAAACAAGTTTTCGACATGTGTCACAACCCCTCGCATCCAGGCATTCGAGCAACTGGTAGATTCATCAGAGAGAGGTATGTTTGGCCAGCGATGAATAAACACATCGCTCAATGGACTCGATCATGTATGGCATGCCAAAAAGCTAAAGTCCAGATACACACAAAGAGCCCACACGTCACATTCCCAATTCCCAACGAACGATTTCAACACGTCCACCTAGATTTAATCGGTCCATTGCCAGAATCGCAGAGCTTTCGCTACTGCTTGACAATGATCGACAGGTTTACCAGGTGGCCCGAGGCAGTACCCCTCGTCAATATCACCAGCGAAACTGTAGCGGAGGCATTCTACGTGCATTGGGTCTCTCGTTTTGGCGCTCCACAGTTAATTACAACCGATCAGGGAAGGCAGTTCGAATCTGCACTCATGAGCTCGCTAACCAAATTAATTGGCACCGAGCGTGCACGCTGCACTTCATACAGACCTCAAACTAACGGTATTCTGGAGAGATGGCATCGGACATTGAAAACCGCGCTAATGTGCCACCAAACTCAAAGATGGTCGGAAATGTTACCAATAATTTTGTTAGGACTTCGAACCACATACAAAGATGATTTAGGATGTTCACCTGCTGAGCTGGTGTATGGTACAGCCTTACGGATCCCAGGCGAATTTTTCGTTGATCAGCCAACGGATGAATTGAATCCAGCATCGCTTCCAGAAACAATTCGACAGAACATCCGGAAAATACGTCCGTCAACATCGCATCATGGGCAACCAGCGATTTTTGTACCGTCGGAATTACCCACCTGCAGCCATGTTTTCTTAAGAGATGATCGGGGTACGAAAATCCTTACAACCACCATACGCAGGCCCATTTGAGGTTCTCAACCGAAAAGGGAAGGTATACACCATCAAAATTAATGGGAGAGTTGTCAATGTGTCCATGGATAGGCTGAAGCCATGTTATCTACTGAACACCCCTGCAGGTGAACATCAACAACCAGCACCTACAGCTACCACTAGGTCTGGCCGCACCATCAAACAACCCATCCGTTTCGATTTATGAATTGGATTGCGTCACTAAAGGGGGGGTGATGTAGCGACATCGCCACAATTAACTTTCGCGCCAGAATCGCGTTTCCGAACCTGCGCGTCCAGCCAGCACCAGCGGATCTAATGGCCCTCTCGGCAATTCACTCGGCTTCCGCGGCGCGAATGGTAGCATCTAGCATACTAGCTGATAGTTGTGATAGCTTTGTATAAGTTATATTTGTTAAAATTATATTGCATATTAATGTTGAAATAAAGTTAGTTATTCCACGACATTCTTAATTGTAACTACAAAATGTTTATTCAATTATTCACTTAAAATTAATTACCACTACTTACCTTAATAGCAAAACCAACGTTACAGCTGAAGACATGGCGCTTCACATTTATTTAATTTTAAAAGTAGGAAAAATAGGAAAACATCGCGTAATTCGAAAACCTGAGAAGAGCTCCTCTACTATTAAATTAATAATATTAAAACGAGTTTCTAATTGAACGAATATACTAATCGAAACGAGGCGCTTCAATAACTTAGTTTATTGCAAAATTATAAAAACTAGTATTAACCGTGTCTTTCTGTCAGTAGGTTCACGTTAAAATTATCATTCGGTGACTATAGTTAATAAAATTCTAAATTAAAATATTTATTGGTTCAATATTCGCTACAGTGATTGATTTTACACAATTTTTTATAGTCAGTCAATAAATCAGAATATTTGATAATAAATCTGCTTTCTTGCCAAATTCCACAAACTCTATTTACACAATGTTAAAACTCTGCAAGTAATCGCTGAGATAATTGTTAGTTTCGCAATTGCTGTACAGTTAAGCAAATGTACTTCCTTAATCAAATTTTCCGGTATCTCGCTCGTGTCGCAACATTAATCAATCATAATCCTTCCTTTAGAATTTCGATTAATGGAGCTCTTGCAATCCATATTTGTCTTGGTATTTGTCAGCCGCTAATTTATTGTGGAGATTGACTTTAAAGTAAGTTGACGTTTCGTAACAGTTAATTTAATTCGTATAATATGTAAATAATTAAATTTGCAATGACAGCCTCTGATTAAACGTTAATAAACTCAACTACGAGACAATAGTTTGTTGCTTCTACGTCTGCAAAAGGTATGTTAATGAGATAAAAATCGTAGAGTGTTCTAGTATTGTTTTTGTTATTATTATTATTATTAATAGACATTTCAAAAATACTAGTGCTTTTAATACTTACCGCGGTGTCATAATTTGTCAACGAAAATTGATTGAAGTTTCCATAACATTTTAAGAACTAAAATGTGACAGTTTATTATTGGCCACTAAAAATTATTTTATCTTAGAATTTTATCTAACTTCACATGAACAGCGTCAATATGTCAACAGCGCTACATTCAATACTTTCAGTACAGTAACAACATACATTCATCTATCTATACGTTAAACTCATTTTTAAACTTTTTCTTGAGTAATAAAAAATTTTAGAACAAAGCAAAATGTCATTTAACATTCGTTAGTATCTGTAAAATTAACGGCAAGTTTGTACAATTTTCATTATTAAATAAAATATAATTATCATGCAGCTTAATTATAAAGGAAATAAAAAATATATTAAGTTAATTAAATCCATTTTATCATTACTTAATCAATTCTATTTCCTGCAGAGGATATGCAATTCATCAGAAATTTTACTTAACATTAGCTAAGACAAATATAAGTTAGATAGAATCATAGATATTAATTTAATTTAAATGCTAAATTATAGCGGATACCAGTTATTTGAAGATTGTGATTGCAATTGTAGTTAAAATTGGTTGGAGGTACTCATTTCTGAATTGAGTTGTTCTGTTACTCAGATTATATCTGTAAAATTCAATATTATTACAATAAATAAAACATAAGTTGTTACATATTTGTTGTATAAAATGGTTAATGATGTATAATTGGAGGCAGGCACATTTAAGAACTGTTCACCTAAAAATATGACTTGTAAAATTAAAAACGTCATAAAGGTTGAAAAGTAGAAATCTGTAATTTTGATTTTTCAAAGAAGCGATTTTCAAGGTTTTGGTAGGAATTATAAAATAACAAGAACAAAATAGTGGGTGTATAATTATAAACGTTAATAACACCAATCAAAAAATTGGGTTAAAGATATAAAAATTCTATTTTACAATAATAAATACTGGTATGTACAATTAAGAATGAAATCCAATTTGCAAATTAACAACATATGATATTTGAGCGCGAAGAAAGAAAACATTATCATGTAAGTGTATACCAATTTCAATTAAACAAAATCAGTAGGTAAACGAATTTAACTGCTATTTAAAAATATAGAATTGAATATAATAAAAAAACAGGAAAATACCGACAAATAAATTTAATTAAAAATAACAGTGTTCAAGAAATGAAAGTTTAATATACAAAATAAGACTAAACAATATCTATCACATAGTTATAAATAAACTATACGTAAACATGCAGTATAACTAACATAAAATGGAGTTTAATACGAAATTTTAATTTGCAATAATATTTAAAGAAATTGATTTAATATTGAAAATACATATTTATTATTAATAAAGAACAATTGCCTCATATTAAGTGTTATGGGTTTGATATTGTGTATGTTCTAATTAAATTATGCAGTAAGTAACCCAAAGTGATAGAGAGTCGAATAATTAATTTGTTACAATTGCATGTTTAAGCTGTGGACAGAAAAGGTAAGCAGTAAAATAAAACAATGAAAATAATAATTAATTTCAATTAAAAGAACATAAAGTCGTAAGCACCATAGCAATATATACGAAAGAAATTTCATAAAAACGTTAACAGACAAAAATTGCTATAACCACATACCTCGCTCAAATAATTAATTCTGAGAACTCAGAATTCTATTCCAATGAAATAAGTACATAAAAAATTCTAAAGCTGTATAAAATCAAAATTTTAAAGTACTGCAAAAACGATTTAGATATTCAAGTACAGGGAGGGCGAATGAAGACCTCATACAAATTTAATGCGGACCCCATTAATATTTTATGACATTATATAGAAAGTACTAAAGGTTTACTGCAATTTCATTCATTTTGCACTGATCTTAATTTGAATTTTAATGGAACGGTAGGGAATTCCGGTTATGATTTTATAGAAGCCGTTAAAGCTTTTATGTGCGATTGCGTTCTTCGGTTCGTGAAGCTCAAACAAAGCGAACACCTATTAATCGCAGTTCAGTAAAAATTTAATTCTATTAAAATTATGGACCATCAATTCAAGTTTCGGACTTGCCGAATATTGGCTCGGTTGCATATCACATTTTTAAAATATAGAAGCATTTTCCCAAGAGAGTTTTCTTGGACGTGGACAAAGCACCGCAATAGATATATCTTGACATTACACAGGTCACCCGGTGAGAGCAAGCACGGTGATGGATAATTCATATCTCTTACTAATGGTACAACTTGAGAAATGACTAATAAATACAGATTAATAAACCATCACCTACTGCGGACTTGCTGGTACGAAGTTGCCCACATAGCAACTTCCAACTTATATAATTGAATTGAATTGAATTTCCTAGTTTTGAATAAAAGGCTAAGTAAAAAGTGTAACTACGTAAAGAATCAGTACACGTTCATTTTTAAAGTAGCATGCGTAACATTCAATTTAGCCAATATACAAAGTTATTAGCATGAGCTTTGCATCAAACCAGTATTAGTTATGATCTAACCTTGCACCTCCAACATCACTAAAAATAAATAATGAAGTCGCAATTGTTAAAAACTGATCCTTGCCAAATCTATAATATCCGGAAAGACAGTTTAGAAGTTGTTTATTTCGCTTCTGTAGGATTTTTTTTCATATGTATTAGAAACGTCTCCAGTTAGTCTTACAATACTATTATTATGTATTAATAATAATACAGATGGCATTTGGGCATCCAAAGTGCATGTATTTAATTTGGTTTAAAATCTTTTAAGATAATATGTAGAAAACAGACTATACAAATTCTGTTAGGAAAATTCAACATTGCCAAGTGGCATGACCATTTCGCAGTAATTAACAGTATCTTGAATAACTAAGGGATAGTATAATATTATTATGTATTAATAATAATACAGATGGCATTTGGGCATCCAAAGTGCATGTATTTAATTTGGTTTAAAATCTTTTAAGATAATATGTAGAAAACAGACTATACAAATTCTGTTAGGAAAATTCAACATTGCCAAGTGGCATGACCATTTCGCAGTAATTAACAGTATCTTGAATAACTAAGGGATAGTATAATATTATTATGTATTAATAATAATACAGATGGCATTTGGGCATCCAAAGTGCATGTATTTAATTTGGTTTAAAATCATTTAAGATAATATGTAGAAAACAGACTATACAAATTCTGTTAGGAAAATTCAACATTGGCAAGTGGCATGGCCATTTCCCAGTAATTAACATTATCTTTAATAACTAAGGGATAGGTATGTTGGTTCTGGGAAAGAGGGGATAAGAATTACAATATGTACTGCTACTGAAGCTATCTATATTATGTAAATGTTACAATAGTGCATAAAATCTCTTGAATATAAGCTACAAGGTATTTACTGAAGCATTTATTCATTATTCAATTCCATACTAATTTGAAAACTTCTAACACTTACACAAGCACAGCTAAATAGAACTAAAAGTGGCATAAGCTTAATAAAGAAAAATCTGGTGTGATATACGCACACAACTTCCTTTTACAGTGATTTTTATTTTTAATTTTTAAGTATTTGTCAAAAATTTTCAAAAATTACAAATTCTAGAGAAACAAAATACAACAAGCAGTGTTAGTTGATGACACCAATTTTCTCTAAAATTTTAAGCTGAATTCGAAAATGTAATAATATACCCGGTATTCTATTTAAAATAGGAGTTAATACAAAAAATAGAAAAAAAACAAAGAAAATCCATTTTAGAGGTATTCTACTGGAAAACCACCTATGTCACATCAATACACATTAAAAGTGTAATAAAAATGTAAAGTTTGAAAAAAATCGTAAGCCATTTTAGAGAAAATCGAAAAAAACACAAGAGTCACCATACTTCCGGTTATGCGATTTTCTTCAAAAGCTGCTGTGGCATCTACATAGTACACAAAACTTATATACGAAGTTTCAACGCCATACCTCTTTTTTGTTTTTGAGATATTCTGTTCACAGACAGACACACACACAGACAGACAGACCAATAAACAGAACAGAACGGGACTCTAAGACGTGAAGATCTGTTGAAAACTCAATTTCGAATTTTTGGTGTGAATCCAATACTTTTTTTTATCTTACAAGGAAGTAAAAATTCTGGAATCAAAACGAAATATACGAGGAAGAAAGAAAAACGAAACGAGAGGCATGAAGAATAAAGTTAACGAGATAACATTTAGAAATTTGAACAAAGACCAAACGGGCGAAAAGAAGAAATGAAGAAAGGGAATATGAGGAAAGAAATAAACAAACAGAACAAATAAATATGGCAGAGATAGAAGAAGCACTAAGAAGAATTAGAATAGGAAAAGCAGGAGCAGACAGCATCAAACTGGAGATGGACGAAGAAGGAAAAAGGTGGCTATATTTAATATGTAAAAAAGCATAGAAAACGAAAAAAAATCCTCAAGACTGAGAAAACAACATAATACCATTAATCCATAAGAAGGCAATCCTACAATTTGCGAGAATTATGAGCGATTTCCTTACCTTCAGTAAGATTTCAAGTCTACACAAGAATAATAGAGAAAATATTAAGAAATCAAGTAGAAAAAAAATCTGGTGTGATACACGCACACAACTTCTTTTGAAGAGCCGTTTTTTAAAAAAATTCAAAAAACTGAAAAATCACAAGAGTAACCACTATACTTCCGGATATGCGATTTTCTTCAAAAGCTTGCTGTCGCATCTAGATTGTACACAAAACTTATATATGAAGTTTCAACGCCATACCTCTTTAAGTTTTTAAGATATTCTGTTCACAGACAGACAGTCACACAGACCAATGAACAAAAATATTTTTTTTGGGTTCAGTGGACTCTAAAACGTGAAGATCTGTTGAAAACTCAATTTCGAATTTTTGGGCGAATCAAACACTTCCTTTATTGTAAAAGGAAGTAAAAAAAGTGGGGGCCAATAACTTATATGAATAAAAAAGTTCACAACTAGATTATTTAACATGACAATCGAGTTACCGACACCTAGTTATACCTGTTCTTTGCCCTTTTAAGGGGGGACGGGTGAAAAATGGGGCAAAAATGGACATACGTTGTGGTTTTTGCTAGTAACTTTAGTAGTGTTTGGTATCATTCTTGTATACTGATGAAATAGATTTGCATCCACACACCGTTGTCGCCGAATCAGTTTTATAAGCTAAGTTCATATCAACAGTTCAAAAATTCTTTGTTTTCGCTGTGCGGAGAATTAAAGTTTTCTAAAAAAATAATTTATTATTAGTAAAGCTATTTAAACCAAATTTGGTACACAGTACACAGAGAGAACATCTTAAAATGTGATACTATCAAGCTCTACAATTAACCACTGGCGGCGCGGCGCTTTGTTTTAAGGACATACATTTTACAAAAATGTAACATGTAGAAAATTAAAAGCTACAATAATAATTAATAATCACCTTGTGATATAGTTAGACACATGTCCATTTTGCCCCATTTCCATCGCCCTAAAAGGGCAAAGAACAGGCCTAAGTATCGGCAACTCGATTGATATGTTAGATAATTTAACTTTTTTGCTTTTCAAGGTACATTTCAACTGCACTACGTGAAAAAAAAAACTAAAGCTGCGTACGGTAAATTTCATGTTTGAAGCCGTCGAACAATTTTATTCGAATTTCTTGGTAACTCTTTGAGATCTTTTGGCAATCACTAAAAGTATTAGAAACTTTTGGTAATATATCTTAGAACATATTTTCAATACATCTGAGAAACTCTATAAACATCTGGTCATTTTTTTATTTGTTCCTCACTTGTAAACATCAATTTATCAAGTCACTGTATTCACCTTGAAAATGTTTCTTATTTTACAAGCGTGCTCATAGATAAATGATAGTGGGCAACCATTGTGTGAGCTGTGTGCTTGGTGATGTGTTGACCTTGTTACTCGATCTCTTAGGTCTGTGGTTCTGAGTAGAGCACAGTTAATTTGGTGCCCAACTGTGAATGGTCTCCACTGAGCCCGATTCTAATCGCCAAGGATACGGAAAAATTCCGACCCCAGCGGGATTCGAACCGAGGACATGCTTAATGCAAGCCTGGCGCTTACCCATCTGCGCCACGCAGAAATAATATTATAAAATTCAAACGGTATTTCGTCAAAACATTGTTATAAAAATAAATAAAAGACTGTAAGTGGTTATAAGAGTAAGGGGAAGTAATAGAACATATTAAAAAAATTAAATTCGTTCTTTGTTGTTTTGTATATTCCTTCTGGTCGTTTGAGGTTTATTTGTTAAATTTAATTCAGTTTCGAATGCATAATAGAGACCCGAAATTGCAAATTACGTTTAACTTCGGTGGCATTTTTTTTGCTCGCCAGTGTATGCTACATGGAACATATTGTACTTATCTTCCATTTTAATAATTATGTTCAGTCAACTTACATAAGTACTAAACCTGCACAACAGGTACCAGTAAAGGTTCTACAGCACATTATGAATACGCAAAGCAAACAGAATTTTTCAACGAATTTAGATCCCGAAACTCGTAAACTGGCGTACAAGGAAACAAAATATCCTCAAAACAAATTTAGATTGTTTTGGGGACCATTTCTAAATTCAATCTCTTAAAAGACAACCGACACGGAGTAACAACAAGACACGCTTCGTAAATACCGCAGCGATGTCACTGTCAAAATGTCGACTTCCGTGAGAGATTTCCGAATTCAATACACAAGGAGCTGCAAGATCGCGAAGGATTATAAATTCGTTTGGAAAAACAATTGTGCGGTCGCTCGATAAATAATTACACCTTAACTTTATTCCCAGCGTGGATAAGCTGATGCAAACCTTTTCTTAGGTGAAATTGGAAAATACCGAGAGATCAAATACATTTATAATTAGAGTCGTCTGTGATTCGTGTTATAGGTTTGGCAGTACTAAAGTGTATTGTTAATCAAATTCGAGGTTAGTAGGTTAGGTTTTGTTTGTTATTTGACACAGACTGATGCAAAACCTAACCTGCTCATCTCGAATTTGACATAGCTTGACAGTGCTACCAACAATACAGTAGTGAGTGACCTGATTTTTATCTCACTAGTGGGTTGTAGTTTACCTCACTGGTGGGTAATGGGCCACTTTAGAGGTGTAAGATCGATATAGTTATAACCTTCTAACTAGTAGGTGTTGGATAATAGTAATTTACATTACAAGACCGTTACTTGGAACTTAATGGACGGGCACGGTAATTAAAGAGCGAGCGAAGCGAGCATGTTATTTGTGCGAGCCAGTATGTTCTAGTAACGGCCGAGTATTGTACAATGTTTTATGGTATTTTGAATCGTAAACACCTTTTTTACAAAACGTCTCTTTACGGACAAGATTGATAAAAATGTACGGGCAATTTGCTTGCCCGTAAAGAGGCTCTTTACCCGTAGAAACAGAGCTCAGTAAACGGGCATCTACGATTCAGAATACCGTAAACGCTCAATCGCCTTCACAGGTTATTAGTAAAACAATAAAAATAAATGTGTTGGTTATAATTACCACGAATACATTAGCATTTGCTTGCGGTTCGCAATTCTGTTTTAGTTATTTTAAGAATAAATTTTATATTTTATTGCATTCTCAGTGCATATCTAAAGTAATTCAAAATAAAGATTAAGGTAAATTTTAGTAAGAATTTAATTTTAAATATGTTCAAAGTAGAAGCCGCGTGGCGCTGGTGGGTAAGCGCCAGACTTGCATTAAGCAAGTCCTCGGTTCGAATCCCGCGGGGGTAGGAATTTTTCGGCCTTGGCGATTAGAATCGGGCTCGGTGAGACCATTCACAGTTGGGCACCAAATTAACTGTGCTCTACTCAGAACCACAGACCTAAGAGATAGAGTAACAAGGTCAACACATCACCAATACACACACCTCATACAATGGTTGCTGCGCAAGCACCAAAGGCGCGATCCAACTTTGTATCCCGAATCCGGGGCAAGTTGATCATTGTACCGCCAGATGCCAGCGCATAAAGCATCAGCCTCGACACCGCAAGGTAAATGAGGTTACAGATAATACATACATACATATGTTCAAAGTAATTCCTGTTTAATTATAATAATACATTTCACTGTACCTTCTACCTACAATTATTTTCTGTTTTCTGAAAAATGGACAAAAAGTAGTCCGTTTTCTTTAATGCGCGAACTGGTTGTGAAGTATTTATTACATTAAAATAAAAATTATTTATTCTTTTAATAGAGGTAATATTGAGGTAGCTTACAAGTTTTGCGTCGCAATACTTTCGAAATCGAAATCATTTAAATATAATGTTATATGTGTCCAACGTTAACCGTTTTGGAGATATTAACGATTTTATTGATAGAAAGCATGTACAGTGTCCGCCAGCAGAACGGTCAGTAGTACTTGTCATACCAAATTGAATCACGTACTTGAGAATTTTACGAACTACCTACTAGCAGTACTCAAATGTGCTTTAATAAATAGGAAATATTTTGTCGAGACATCTTTAAATCAGGGCTCTACTTTGATTTTTACCAGTCCGATTAGCAATATTTAAATGTTACCATCAGTGCAACGAAATTTAACGCTGTAGACAGTGGAACATTGTGAAGCAGGTTGCATTTTGGAGAGAAATATACAATTATACTGGGGAACCGCTTTGGAATATTGTCAAAATGTTTTAACCTTGTTGTGGGATACATATTGATCAAGTGACAACCAAGGTGAATTTTTCAGATTTTAGCTGTTTTATATTAGCTGTGAGAGATGGGAAAACCTGAAACAAAATGTATACTACCAAAAATATATGGAAAGAAGAAAATAAACTTCAACCAAAAACGAACAAACTGGTGGCCAGCAGAATTAAAGAGAAAAATTAGAATGAAAAAAAAAGTATGAAATAAATACAATAAAATTAAAGCCATGAGACAAAATTGATTATATAAGTAACACTAAAAAGTGAGACGAAGATAGCAGTAAGAGAAGAAAAAGGCAGAAGCTGGGAGAAATTTGGAACAGAAATAAAAGACGATTTCAATGATGATAATAAACAATTCTGGAATCGGAACCAAATATGAGAGGAAGAAAGAAAAGAGAAACCGAGGAATGAAGAATAAAGATAACGAGATAACATTTAAGAGATACGAAATACTAGAAACATGAAAAAAATCGCTACACTGAATAATTTCAACAAAGACTAAACGGGACTAACTTTCTAGGAAAGTCCTGCAGGAAAGACCGACCAATTTAAAAGCAACGTTCTAGCAGAACTTAATCTGTGAACAAACTTCGTTCTGAACGCAAAAAGAAACTAGGTTTAGAAAACAAAAATCCAGTCCAGCGCTGATACAAGAAATAAACATAAAAATGAGAAACGTAGAAGAAAATTAAATAAGAAAAATGGTTGAATTTCGGAGTATGAAAAACAACATTAGAAGACAGCTTATTAAGAAGGTCTTCAATTAAATTTGTAAATTTTGAGCACCCTGTTTAGTTTTAAAACCCAGAGGACAGAAAAAGAACAATTGAACAGTTAACGTAATTACAGATTTTAGGATTTTGGTGTATTCGATTTTTATTTTTTGTAGTAATCTCATTTCATTTAATACTGGAATTAATCTATTTATCCAACACCTAGTTATAAGGCTATTACTAGATCGATTTAGTGAGGTAAAAACCATAACCCACTAGTCAGATAGAAACACTCACTACTGTATTGTTAGTAGCACTGTCAAATTCGAGTTTTGCAGGTTAAGTTTTGAGTCTGTCTATGTCAAATAGCAAACAAAATCTAGCCTACTAATCTCGAATTTGACATAGACCGACAATATACTTCAGTACTTCCACACGTATAACACGAATCTCTCGGTACTTTCCAATTTGTCACTATGATTTTTCACGACTGTCAATACAAAATGTATGTTTTTAGATAGTTGTTGAGCTGTTGGATAAAACTGTGGATGGCACGCGTGCGTTATTACAAATAATTTACTCGAGAAAAGACCCTTCCCGGCCTGGCGGCATCGAAGGCTCAACTTTTCTCTCGTGGATTATTTGTAATATAACACACTTATATCATAAATAACTATAATGCAGTTTTCGTTTTATCGCGTTTATTATTTATTGTATCTAAAACAATTGGATTTTTATATTCTAAACCCGGTTTGACGTTATATTTGGAGAGTTCAAGTCGAATTCAAGTGTTTAAATTAGCATTTTAACGGCTTGTCATCACTTTAAATAAAGCATCTTACCTTTTTTCTTTAATACTAAAACTCGAATTTTCGAAAAACGGCTGCATTTAGGGTTATGAAGTAAACCATCGGAAGAAAGCTGCTTATACAGGATTTTCAAAAATATACTGAGTGTTCCATTAAAAAACCGAAATTATTAAATTTGCAAATTATGAGTACCTTAATAGTATAGCATTAGTAAAAGCCAGAGTCAATATTTTCTTTCACTCAATTGTTTTTGTATGAAATTCCTGGAAATTCAGCATTTTTTGCATAAAAGCGGTAATATCTCCAAAACAGTCAATGCTGGATCCATTCAGTCATAATCATCTTCTGCATGCTTTGAGTTACCACATCCGTTGCGATACCACAAAAAAAAATTTTTTTTTAATAGGCTAATAAAATAATACGTATTACATCAATGTTTGAGATAAAATAATAAATAGTTAAGTCAATAGATAAATAGCTAAAATCACTATGAACATACCAATTAAGATTTAGATTAAACTATTAAACAAATATCTAAAAACCACGTAAAAACCTGAATTAGAGCAGACGATCACGGGAATTGATCCCACGCCCTTCCGAATGCTAAGCAGACGTGCTAACCACTAATCCACAGAGCTCGATAGAAACATTATTTTTGTCTACTGTATATAATACAGTTGTAATAAAACAACACTGAAATATGGTACAAATATATGATAGAGAATAATTGTACTGTCAGTAAATATAATTTTTGAGATAGCAACTATACTAATGGTATTATGTAGCCTATCTAGGAACTGAACGGTTTTATCAAAATTGTCCATTTTTAAGGTACTTATCTCAATAATAAGTTAGAGTAGCGATGTTAATAGTGAAAATATAGTTTATCAAGCAGTGAACCATTAGAAAAAGAGCAATAACGTTGAAAATGTGTTATTACCTTGACACTTTCACACTGCAAACTTCTTTTCCGGAGACTTCAGCAATGGTAGTAGATTTCAAAACATCCGCTTGTTTGGAGTTTAATACAAACCTAACTTGTCCCTGCTTTAATTTGAAGAATTCCCGAAACGTCTTGTCATTGTGCTTTATAGTGATGTGAGCTTGAAAAGTTTCATGAAAAGTTTCAGTGAAAAGTTTCAAATTTTATGAAACTTTTCAAATTTATAAGTTTCACATGTTTCAAAAATTTCCAAAAGTTTCATAAGTTTCAAAAGTTTCTTATAAGTTTCAAGTCGGTATTACAGATTGCTAGTGAAGTCAAAACAAAGCAACCTAAAATACATGAAATTGACGAGAATGAAGAAGAAGAACTTAGATTTACAGATTCATAAGAATCGATTGCTTCTCTATCTCAAGATGAGGAATGAATGGAAGTCTATACAATAAATATGGCAGAAGTTAGTAGTGACGAGGTAACAACTGATGCCTATGGTGACATTGAATTAGAAAATAATGAATAAAAATAGGTTTAAATAGTAAATACTAATTTTACTTATACAGTGAGGTCGTAAAGTTTGGAATAAATTCAGTATTTCCTAACATGTACGTTTCCGGCTAAAACGCTCGGACCCGTCGATTCTTAGTTTTATTTGAGCATTTTTTGAAATAAAATGCATACATACAGGGTGTCCCGTGTATGAGGTATGGCGTTTCGATGTTTTTTTAAATAGAAACCCAATTTTTTACTTCCTTTTACAATAAAGGAAGTATTGGATTCACCCCAAAAATTCGAAATTTAGTCCCCGGAACCCGAAAAACATATTTTTTTTCATTGGTCTGTCTGTCTGTCTGTGTGTCTGTCTGTCTGTGTGTCTGTCTGTGAACCGAATATCTCAAAAACGAAAAGAGGTATGGCGTTGAAGCTTCATATATAAGTTTGATGCGACATCAAGCTTTTGAAGAAAATCGCTTAACCGGAAATATGTGTTTCCTCTTGTAATTTTTCAGTTTTTTCGATTTTTTCAAAAACGGCTCTAACGATTTTTTTCAAACTTCAAATTTTTATTACATTTTGAATGTGTATTGATGTGAGGTAGGTGATTTTCCAGTTGAATACTTCGAAAATGGGTTTCTTTTGTTTTTTTTCTATTTTTTGTATTGACTCCTAGGTTAAATAGAACACCCGGTATATTATTATATTTTTGAATTCAGCTTAAAATTCTAGAGAAAATTTGTCTCTTCAACTAACGCTCTATTTTGTACCGTTTTTGCAGAATTTATAATTTTTGAAATTTTTTGACAAATGCTTAGAAATTAAAAATAAAATTTTTGACTAATTATAAGATCACTGTAAAAGGAAGATGTGCGCGTGTATCACACCAGATTTTTTTATTACGGAATCTGAAAGAACGCATCTTTTTACTTACGGTAAGGTAATTTTTGGGTATAGGTCACATTACCAAAAATTAAGAAAAAAAAGTAATTTTGCAAAATACTAAATTTGATTTTAAGAAGTGTGATTTTACGCTTTTATCAATGACAGCAATCAACAGAAAATATATCGGTCGTCTTAGTTACTGTCAGGCAGACAACGGTGCACAATTTGTATATTTAATTTAGTTGTTTTAGAAATTACAAAATTAGTATTTTGGAATTTTTAAATTTTTTCTGAATTTTTTATCATCTGATCTACCTATACTCAAATCAGCGTACCGTAAGTAAAAAGATGCGTTCTTTCAGATTCCGTAATAAAAAAGAGGGTTTCCATCTAAAAAAAACATTGATAACGCCATACCTATACACGGGACACCCTCAAATAAAAATAAAATCGACGGGTCCGAGTGTTTTAGCCGGAAATGTACATGTTAGGAAATACTGAATTTATTCCAAACTTTACGACCTCACTGTATATATTATTTTTAAAAACTGTGTCTTGTAATTTCATAATTTGTAACCCCTTTTAAGTAAAATTAATGTTCTGTTTAAATATTATATATTGGTATTACTGTATTAGATACTTTAAAATGCTGAAAGCTACTTAAATGTACAGGAATCCTAAAAGTTTCACAGGTTTCATAAGTTTCAATGTTTTCATGAAACTTTTCATGAAACTTTTCAAAATTATAAGTTTCATGAAACTTAACATCACTAGTGCTTTATTAACAAACTCTAATATTCTTCTTCAATTTGTCCTTTGAATAATTCGTCAATAATGTCGATGAGTGAAAATAATTGAAGAAGTTGTTCTGTATCAGGCGGTAACCGTAAATTGAGTTAAAGAAAAATATTGCATGTTAAGCTGTCAAGATTTCGTTTCACATTGTACCACATTTTTTTACCTATAAAGAAGTAAACGGTGATAATAAATGAAATAAACCCTCATTTAAAAACTTGAGTATACTGTTCGCATATTACGAGAAAATTACAGAACAGAAACACACTGGTAAGTATTTCGTAATACATTTTTCCCATGCCTTCATGTTCATAATACAATACCACCAATCTCTTTACTTTTACAATTCTTGGACAATTAACAATTGATGGAACAAAAGTTCCTAGTTAACTGTGGCCTGTGGCAATATCTAACTTTTGTGCGTTATTACGTTAGGTCAGGATAAAGATTATACTTCGTATCTAATATGATTAGCTATGCCCATAAGATATACAAAATGCACTTCTTCGAATAATTCCCAGTTTTCAAGCTTATTAAAGGTTGATATTATATATTGCGACTGCAGCGTAGTGGAAACAAATGAATACATAATTATTAAATCGAATCGGCAATTAATTCTAGATTATTTAACAAATAGTTACATGGCAGCCTTCTATATAAAAAATACAAATCGTTGATGAGTAATTTTTATTGTCGTATAGTCGTACAAGGCCAAGTACGACAATACGACGGGTGTCATTTGTTGGCGAAAATGATTTATTGCAAAGCTATAAGCAATTGTTTATTACCTTGGCTAAAATCACTTTTTAAACATATATATATGATCCTGTCTGTTCTAGGAAGAGATTAAAATGGAAATTTACATATAAGCTCTATCATATTAAATTTTATAAATGAAGGACTTTTTAAATATTACTTTATTATTAAAACTATCTGACGTCGCCTCGTTCAGTAACATTAGTCTTCTTGCTACAACAGTTCTATGTTAAAATATATTAACTAAAGAAACAAGTATATGCTCCTTATCGTATATTAATTATATTAATTATTGCCATTATGAGAATGAAACAAATAAAAATATAATTATATACTTGCCATATTCACAGTCATGCAAGTTAAGCTTCGCAAGGTCTAAATTAATTATACATTAGTGCCATCATACATATCCACACTATTTATAAATATTCTCAGTATAGCATTGTTCAACCATAAGCCCTTGCACAAATATCAGCTTATCAGTGCAATAATAAAAATGCCATGCAAACACGCAGATAAACGTAAGGTCAACATGAAATTTCCATAAGTACGGACGATAAACGTACCAACCCAGCCAATTTTTCTGAAGCGTGAACCACAAACAAATGCACTTTGAGCATAACCTAACCTAACATAATGCAAGCTGTCGAGTAATCGCGGAATACATCTAAAAATATGCAACCGGCGCCTTGAAATAACTGACAATCGCACTTACTTTGTAACAATATGCAGAATCCACTGTGGCAAGTTATAAATTCACTAAAACCCAAAGGACATCGGCATAAACAAAAACCACATTCACGGACCACGAAACGACACACGCTCACCACAGCGAACACAGCCAACTAACGCGAATGTGGAGATAAAATTTTGATATCGGACTCATGCACGAGACTGCGCGAGCGAGCGCCACACAGCGCCTGCGTCCACGAATTCAAATCTCATAGTTCAATACTCGTGAAGATTTAGATTTATATTTTCGATAAATTTGTACTCACAAGTTTTGCAATTTCATTAAAGACGTTACAGTAATTGGAATTCTCAAAGTGTTTAATTTAAATACTAGATTGTCTGATTACAAGTTACAATATTTAAGCTGAATATAATAACTGGCAATGTCAATGTTGAAATATTTCGACGTTATGAAACCAACCAATAATATCTGCTAGTGCTTATTTATACAGGATGTTTTAATAAGCATCGTAGTTTCCTATATGTAAAAAGTTTGTTTCTTAAAAAAAAAATTCTACCGATTAGCAGATGTTCTTAACATCTTACTTTTAGTTATAGGGAGCAATAATGTTAACGTTTGTATTTCTAGTTTTCCGTACCACAATGTGGAGAATATAATTCCTTAAATTTTGAGCCAATCATCATCTCTTAAATTTAAGACATTGGCCAATAGGACCTTCTACCATATTGACAATATAGCGACTCGCGATTTTCGATTTGGTACGAGTAAGATCGTCTTGTTTCACGTGTCAAATGAACTAATTTAGACATGTCAGCTGACGTTTCGACGTTAGGTCGTGCGTTTTAAGCATAAAAAGCTACAAAAAGTGTATTTCGGCAAACATTGATCATTAGCATTGATACTCAGGTAATAAAATAGTATTACGGTCCCTCTTCTATATATTTTATATCATATTTTCTTCCTAAATATAAATCGTAGTATGCCTAATAATCTATAATTTTTTAAGAATATCATTTCGTGATAATCCCAAAGCTGAAAATACAACGAGTCCTACGAACTGGAATTATAACTCATAATACCTATTCATCAAAAAATTATCGATAACAGGTATACTACTTAGGTATTATATTACCCCAGAGAATTTAATTCGGTGAATTTCGTGCCAATCAGTATCTCTTTAATTTAGGACAATGGTGATAGGACCTTCTACCAAACTCTCTTCCTAAATATAATTCATAGTACGCCTAATAATCTATAATTTTTAAATGTATATTGTTTTGTTATAATCCCAATGCAAGAAAATCCTACAGACTCGTATGTTTGGCTTTAGAATTATAACTCATAGTATTCATAAAAAAAATCATCGATAATAAGAGGACCCCAGTATAAAATATTATCTCTCTCAAACTGAACGAAACAAAAATCACCAGAACAACTGATCGTCGTAACTTAAAATAATTAACGACAATTGTCAGTTTGACAGTGTCAGTCAGTATTTCCATTATCATTTCAAAATAAAAAGAATTTCGGATGACTCGAAAACACTTATTTTAAATGTTATAAAATACTTCGAAAATGAAGAAGGTAATCATCATCGAGCAATTGAAAACGCTTCAAAAGCATTAAAACTTGCAAAGAGTACTTTATACAAATTGAAGAAAGGATGGAGAGCTTCCGATAAAGAATTCACAGAAAATATGTTGCAGAAAGTCGCTGTTGCCCAAACTAAAATCGATCCTTGGATGCTAAACCATATTCCTGACATATATAAAACTAGTGAATCACCCGAGCTACGCTTCGTTTCGCTAATTACACGATTTAATTAAATTAAATATAATAATTTTACTTTACTTTTTCGCACTTTTTTTGAAAATTAAAGCCGGCCTACGATCTAAATCTAAAAATTAGCAAAATTTTAAGCTATCACACAATTTAATATGTCCAGTATCTTCGGAGGAGATAGCGAACAAAGATACATACATACATACATACAAAGAAAGAAACCACCGATTTTATGGTATAGATATACGCTGACCGAAAACCAGTCAATACAAAAAATATACATGAACAACTAAAACAACAGTTTCCACTGGTAAACCTGTCCAGTTTCACCAATAAGGAAGCGGATAATACAAATTGGATTCAAATTAGAAAAGAAAACAACAGAAATTATTTAATGGAACTGCCCAATATTAGATTTAAACGACTTTTATTTTTGGATTGTTACAGAAAGGCAAAATAAGAAAATATTTTTCAGCCAGTATTTTTAGATAAAACGTGGGTATTGAGTAAAAGTAGTGATAGGAAGACTTGGCAAGATGGGTCAAAATTTACGCAAAGTAATAATTTGGGCAGCGGTTCAAGATACGTGATAGTTCGTGCTTGAAACAAAAAGGGTTGTATCAACAATGCATCTTTAATATTTAAATGTAATAGAAAGATTGGAGACTATCACGATAACATAAACACTAAAAATTTTGAAAATTGGTTTAAAACAAAATTTATTCCGAATTTAGAACAACCATCGCTAATAATCATGGGCAATACCAGCTATCACAGTCGTCTATAAAAAAAAAGGAATAGGAAACGTCTTGTGGAGTGGCTATTGAAAACAAACAGCAAGGAATTTGATCAAAAATTAATGAAACACAAGGTCTGAGAAATTGTGTGTAAAGGAAAACTACCGGAAAATCATATCATTTAGATAATTACCCGCATAGTTGGAGACATCAAGTTTTGTGAATACCACCTTACCATTGTCATTTCAATGCAATCGAAATGGCATGGTCTAAAGCAAAACACAAATATGACGAGCAAGCAAAACAAAAAAATGGTTCACCTATGGAAGTACTGGCTGTATAGGACAAAGTTATCAAGGAAATTCCGGCTGCACGCTGGAAAAACTACAGAACACATATTGAAAATGTAATTGAAGATGCCTGTCAAACCGAATGTGCACTAAATGTTATGGATATTGAACCATTACTAATAAATACTTCTGAGGACTCTGATGAAACTTCGGAATCTGAGAATGAATTTAATATGGAATAGTTTTTCTGATAATGAATTATTTTTTGTTTAGTAGGTATCACAATTAAAAATAAATTGGAACACGTTAATTTTTAATTTGTACTTTTTGTCAAGTTGCAACTTTATTGTAGTTTTTGAGGTTATACAAATGTCAGTATACCTGTACATAAAGTAGGTAAGGAAAAAATTCATTATCTAGAAAAGGAAAAGCTTTTTGGAAAAATCCTCGGACATGTCAACCTTTGTTTTAAGATGCGCATCTTTTGACGTTCTAGTCGCATTGGTGACATTATTACTGTTCCGGATATGACGTTATCGACATTTTTTTCAAATAATAACCTCTATTTTTGACAGTGTCATTTGAAAGAGCATATTTTTCTGCATACAGCACATTAAAGTTTTGTCATGTTACAAAGGAAATTTTCGGCAAAATTAATGTTATACATACATACATACATACATAATCCGGTTCCTCTTGTACCCGTGGGGGTGTCGAGTGTTAGCTCCCTCTACTCGTTTTCCTGCTGTTTCTTGACAAATCTACGCCATTCTTTTCTATCTCTTGCCTTGACTTTAGCTTTATTCCATTCCATACCTCGCTTTCGCAATATTTCTTCTACACTCTCACTCCACGTTTTCCTGGGTCTTCCCCTTCTATTCTTTCCTACTGCTCTCGTCTCCCATACCTTTTTCACTTGTCTGTCACTTGTCATTCTTATGAGATGTCCTACCCATTCCAACTTCTTTTCTTCTCGTTTTTCTTCTAGTGATTGTAAATTTAATTCTCTTCTGATGTCTTCATTCCGTCTTTTGTCTATTCTCTTCAGTCCGAGTACTTTCCGTATATATTTCATTTCAGCGGCCTGCAGTCTCTTCTTGTGTCTTTCATTTACTACCCAATTTTCGCTGCCATACAGGATTGTGGGTAAATATATAGTATTGTACACTGTGATCTTTGTTTTCGTAGTAATTTCTCTATTGCTCAGGAAGTTTCTGTATAAAGCATGATACACCCGAGTTGCTGATTGTATGCGGCTGCTTATTTCGGCTTCGTTTGTTCCATTGCAACTAATGGAAGCTCCTAGATATTTAAAAAAAACAAAAATTAATGTTATAATGATTTAAAATTAATTTATTTCATACTGATGTCAAAAATGACATTTTTTGGATTATTTATGGTACAAAAAATGGAACATTAAAGTCCTAGTACTTTAAAGTAAAATTTTAAAGTTCAAGTACTTTAAAATTATACGTCAGTTGTTGACATGCAATTTGAAATGATTTACAACTTTTTATTTAAAATTCATTAAACTTGTAGTATAAAATAAACCGTTGTATTCACCACTAACGAAAAGTGTTTTTAAAGGTCCTCGGAAGTAATTCCGTCCTCGGCTAACGCCTCCAACTTTCTCGTCCTTTATAATGCCACTTTTCGTTCTAGATAAATAAACTACTATTATTTTATTCAGTTAATTGAACAAACTAATTAAGTGTTGAAAC
>OW679198.1:105142649-105216330 GCA_940337035.1 Agriotes lineatus
TGTTTAGAATACATTGCATGACACTACAGGGTGATTTATGACGTCGGGGAAAAACTTCACTTTGATCAATTCTAAGATAAAAATCACCTACAATCATTCGACCTAACAGGCTTCAAAATACAGGATGTTGAAGTTTAAACAAAAATATCATTTTTTGTTAATTTAAAAAACGCCTAAAGGTATTCTAATGAAACTTGGTGAAGGTTAGTATTTCATAAAGTGGCGTTGTTTGGTCAAAATAAATTTTATTTATTTCCACCAGTGGCGTGCATCGGGGCCACCTCAGTTACCTTATTTTAGAAAAATCTGGTACGCCAGTGTTTTTTAGCCAATACGACAAGTTTTTTAGCTTCATACATTGAAACTATACGAAAAATGTATCTTTTATTTTTTTGATGGAATAAATCTTTTCGAGAAAAACGGAAAATCTGTTACAACAATTTCGTTCATTGGACGTTAATGGGGCCTAAACGACTTCGTTTTCAAAATACAGTTTAAAGACGTTTTTAAAAAATATTGTTTAATAACAAACAATCTTACAATAGCTACAAAACGTTTGGCTAAAAAACAATGGCGTACCAGACTTTTCTAAAATAAGGTAACTGAGGTCGCCCCGATGCACGCCACTGGTAGGAATAAATTAAATTTATTTTGACCGAGCAATGCCACTTTATGAAATACTAACCTACACCAAGTTTCATTATAATACCTCTAGCAGTTTACCACATTTTTGAAAAAAAAATTGTTTGAACTTCAACATCCTGTATTTTGGAAACGAAGCCGTTTAGGTTCCATGTTTGTATGAACTTTCTATCTTAGAATTGATAAAGGAATCAACCGGTGCAGTTCTTCCCCGACGACATAAATCACCCTGTATACGGAAATAAACGCAGAAGTAATACAGTAAAATAAGTATTTTTTGTCACCGTTATCGTTAGTATACTGACGAGCGTTAACATCTTTCTGTGAAGCCGAAAAAGGACATTTGACACATTTTTGAGGGATCTAATAGGCATATAGTACCACAGACGAAAATGTTTGATTTGTCAAGGGCAAACAGCTTAAAAAGGTGCCTACGAATTGCAGTTGCGATTATAGCAGCAGGTATCACTGAAATATAGGTCACACCAGAAAAAAGATGTTCAGCGTATGTTTTTTTACATAGTGATCATGAAAGTCGTCTTTTTTTAATGAAAAATCGTGAAGAAAGTACCACGTTTTTAAGGCAAAATCGTGAAAAAGTACACTTTTTAAAGCAAAATCGTGAAAAAAGTACTCTTTTTTTAACTATTTTATTAAAATTGTGAATTGTCAACTTGATAGTTGTTAATTTCCTAACTAAATTCGACTAAATTTCGAGTTACAAGCAAAAAACTACGTGCACAGCACGTTTTGAAAGTCCCATTTTTCATTCATTTCCTTGATTACCTCGAGCTTCGCCTTCGTTAATCAAACTGCAAATTCATGGAAAAAAAAATTATGGCTTTCAAAACTAGTACACATTACTATTAAAAGAAACTATTTTGACAAATACAAAGACGATAAAACCTTTCACAGACCGCTCCGTTTATCTATTATACATATACTTACTAGATCTAGATCCTACATGATTTAGATTAATTCTGATCATACATATTGTCTGCAGGTAGTAGGTACATATGGCAGCTAAAATATGATCAAAAATTATTTTCATCTAGTATGGCCATGGAATACTTCCTAATGTATGCATGTAACTACGTTTATAGTTAAATTTAAAACTAATTAACATTTGATTTTTAAATGAGTTATAGTTGCATTCATAAATTAGGAAGTATTCAATGGCTATACTAGATGAAAATAATTTTTGATCATACTATAGATATAGAGACGGTTTATTTGTATGACAGTCTGACCGTCTCTGTATCTAGTTACCGCGTGTACCTAGTAGCTGCAGACAATCTGTATAAGAACAAAACAGTAAACATCTCGTCTTATAAGAATTATCATTACATTTAAATTTTTATTTCAGCGAGCTTTCTTGAGCATAGCCGTGCCATTCTTTGCTAATTCATAGATAGAATGCTTGGTAAGTTGCTTTGAAATGAACATAAAGTCACAACCATGAACGAATTAGCTCTCTCCATTTGGTGCTCACCACAGCAAAAATTTGGTTAGGTATAGTATGTACATTCCATCAAAACTCAGCGCTAGCCTTTTTCTCTACCTGCGTACTTACAATGGATTACACAGGTAAACATGATAAACATCAGTAGTAAACTTATTGTTAGAGTTTTGGGCGAGCTCTGATTGCAGAAGGACATATTCAGAAAAATATTCAAAGTACATTATATTACGAGTATCTTTATTGCGAACCTACAATTAATAAATAAAGACATTAATAGAAAATATACAACTATAATCATTTACAACAAATCTGTAATTATCTTGGTCGTTTTTAGAATAATACATAAACAAACATCTATTCGCCCGTTCCTGGCAAAGCAGTTTTCGCAATAGCTTTAAGAATCCTTTAGTAATCCCTTGCAAGTCGTCAGGTAGAAAAAAGGGTTAGCGCTGAGGTGTGAGGGATTCTAATTTACCTATGCCCAAAAAATATTTAAAAAAACACATTTGCATTATTTTTGAGATTACAAACACCTTGCCATTTAGTACTTAAATTTTTACATTCATTTCCACTTTCACGCTCTTGGTAGTTTTTAAATATCTCCACTACGTCACTGCACCCCAGGTTTATATCAATTTTCAAATTTGGATTATTTATTTTTGAAATAAAATATTGAAACTCTGAAGATAATGGAAATTTGGCTTTAAAATTTAATATTCCAACAATACCATGCCAATCACCTTCTCAATTTTACTTTAGTTATAAAATTATAAGAAATTCTTAATGAACCCAGTCATAATATTGTATAGCTAAAGTGCAGTCGTTTCATTCGATCGTATTCCTTTACTAAAAGTTTTAGAAACACCAACAATATTACTATTACAAACAAGCACATAAACCTCACTTTCAGGTGAAGCTATCAGCATTTTTATTTATTTTTAAAAGTTTTTTAATCTGACTTAAAAAAGAGTCTATACTTACAAAGTAACTATAGACAGCCACACAATTTGTCGATAGTCTTTCTATAAAACGTTTTAAAAATAGCCAAGGTGCACCTACGTGCCTTATCAACTATGTAAAATTTTAGTTCTTCCCTTCGTTTGCGTTTCGCGGACAGAAAAATTAGAGAGACTGGGTACAAATAATTTAAATTTAGAAAAAATCTCAAATCTGGGTTTTGGCTTGTTATTAGCACATTTTTGATTGAATACTATGCCACAAGGACATTTCACTGGAAAAAAGAACTGTTCCGCTAATTTCGCGGTATATAATATAGTATTAATTAAGAGCGATTTTCCATACACATTTTAAGTATTTGTATGTGACTATGTAATGCTAAAATTACATTGGCTTTTATTTTTATTTTCGCTTTTTCGAATGTCCTTGGCTTATAATAATAAAGCATATTCGTTTTAGTACTTCGAAGTTGTCAGTTATTAAATCCAGGTGCTGAAACAAGGTACTGTCAATATTACAGAATATCTGATAGAAAGATATACTATGTCAAATAGTTTAATAAAATGCATCAGTTTTGGTTTACTTATTGATCGAAAGAACATTCGTCGTGATTACACAAGGTGTTTCAAAAGATGCCAACAAACTTCGAGTGTTTATAAGGGATGATGACGCAAACATTTTGCACATTTTCCTTTTAAATCCCTTCCGCCCATCCTTCTGAAGAGTGTGGTTGTATTAGAACATTTTAAGTGACAAGCATTTGATTATACAAAAATATGTATGTTCTAGAAAGCGGGATTTATTTAAAAACTTTTTAGTTCTTTTGTTTTTTTTTCGTTACACCCATATGCACGTGTAAAAAATAAACTACATCAAGATGAACGGCAAAGTTATTCAACAAAATGCTTGGCCTCATATGTATTTTTTTACACAGAAACTATTGCCTTTACGAAACACTTAAAACGACTAAAACAGTTTTTTGAAAAAACAGGCTTTTCACATCATATTTTCTATAAACAAATTTTTAACCATTAAAAAGTTCTAAAGAAAACATTTATAAGAGTTGCTAATTCCAACCCTTTAAAGTCATGCGTTTTAAAATATTTCATAAATAAATCTGGTATTGGTAGTACATATCCGGAAAGTTTCAAGAGTAATACCACAAAAGGTGAAAAAATATTGAGATTTTTATCGTTTACATGCAAATTATTGCGTTTAAATGTCTCGAAACCAAAACTGCGTTAAAATTTCACGAGACCGCAGGTCGAGTGGTATTTTAGCAGTTTTTGTTGAGACAAATTTGCAATCATTTTTATGTAAACGAAAAAAAATCTCTCCATAATTTTATCTTGGGTAGTTTTTGGAAAGATTATTCAACAATATAAATATATGAATTCGGTTTTACCATGTTCGACAGCAAAGTTTTTTAACGTTTTCCACTAGGAATTCAATACCGCGGCATCCAACACCATTATTATTCAGTTTTAGAACGACGCCGATTTGCAAACTTTACTTTGACCTTTTGGCAAAATGTCAGTCACTCACTAAATTAAATTCATTGACACCTAACGAAAATCACTGAAATATCTTTACAGATGAATCTGCCTTTAAAAAGTGTCTTAACGTTTCTGAAATCTGTTGAAGGCTTCTGAATTTTGTAAAAAAACTTTACAAACCGTTCAAGTCTTAAACTGTTACGTTAATTTCGGGCGACATATACGTCCACAGTTAGTCCGAAAGCTGATCTATTTCATTGGATGCAAGATAATTATAAGATATTCAAGTACTGTTTGCTTAGGGGATGTCATTAAAGGGAAACGTTTCGTATTAACAAAAATGCATTTTGAAGAACAATTAATGTTAAATTTAAATACGGAATATAAAATGCCCATATATTGTTAATAACAATTTAGCATAGTTAAAATTCAAAACTGGTCAGAAAATAAGTAAGCAAGCAAAAGTGTGAATGTGAGAAGTGAATCTAAATTTTCCAATTACTAATCCAGGTTTTGAATAACTCTTTTAGGAATATGGTAGCGTGGATTCAAACTTGAGTTCTTCAATTTTGAAATCTGTTAACTTGATCTAGGACTATCAACAATATACCGTGTAGATTTTAGATCACTCTGAGATCGGTAAAAATATTCAGATTGATAATAAATTGTTGCTTCATATACGATGTTTAAACACTCTGAATTATTTCTAGAGCAGCTGGTACCTTTACAAAACTTTTTAAAGTCTTTGTGGAAACTGAAGTGTCCTTTCTAGTCTTTAAAAATCTTCTGAAACCTCACGAAAATCATTGAATTATCTTTACAGATGAATCTGCCTTTAAAAAGTGTCTTAACGTTTCTGAAATCTGTTGAAGGCTTCTGAATTTTGTAAAAAAACTTTACAAACCGTTCAAGTCTTAAACTGTTACGTTAATTTCGGGCGACATATACGTACACAGTAGGGATGTGCGGTACCATCCAATATTTTGAAGTATCGGTACTTTGTCTTCCGATACTCGATATTTTGCACCAGTATTTCAGTAAGCGCTATAATAAGATACGATTTATTTTTGGTTAGTATCGTCAGGACCGATCCAAGGTTTTTGCCGACTGCGTTCCAATAACTCATCTTTTGGCCATTAATTTTTTTTTAAATTTTTATCATAAAAATTAATAAAACAATCTCAATGAGGTTGTTTGATATTTATATTTAGTAATCTATGGAAGTCAGGGCGAGATGGTCGAACATCGATAACTTTCAATGAGTAATTTTCAGCTTCTACAAATTCGACAATTAAAATCAAAACAAAATTATTTTGGGGCTCCGAAATCTTCCTGTTTAACATGTGTACGTACCACACTTCGGGTTTCGGCTGGTACAGCAAAATCGTAATTGATAAATTCTAAGGAGAATGAGTAATTCTGGCGGACTGGAGCTTTCATGTATCCCCAAAAATGGTATTATAAAATGGTTAAATATCCAATAAACACTTCATTATTCAGCTTGAATATTTATAACATGCTGCTTTAAACAACTGTAGTGTTTATATACGTTTATGAAACTAAACTTTGTTGAAAAATATGAATGCGTTTCAGTTATTATTTTTGTGTCACTTTTTAAGTTTTTAAGCACTATAAAAGTTAGTGTACTATTTAATAAATTTATTTCTAATACTGACTGTTATTACTTTTTGTTTATTTTTTTATTGTTACTGTCACTATTATTGCTAAAGTTTTATTTGCTGTACTAGGACTCGAAGGTTCGTATAAATATACCTAGAAAATTCCTGGATCGAATGCGTACCGGTATTTCATGTACCGGTACTTTTGCATACGATACTGCCTCGAACCGATACTTTTAAATTGATACGATACAATACGATTGTATCGGTACTTTTCGGTGTATCGAACATCTCTAGTCCACAGCTAGTCCGAAATCTGATCTATTTCATTGGTTGCAAGTTAATTATAAGATATTCAAGTACTGTTTGCTTAGAGGGAAACGTTTCATATTAATGAAAATGCATTTTGAAGAACAATTATTGTTAAATTTAAATACGGAATATAAAATGCGCATAAACTGTTAATGACAATTTAGCATAGTTAAAATTTGAATTCGGTTAGAAAATAAGTACGGAAGATACAGAAGTGTGAATGTGAGCGGTAAAACACACTATATAATAGCGTGAACGGAAAATGGCCCCCGGAAAAAAAATCCTGAAAAAACGCCCCAGACAAATTCCCCTCTAAAGCCCAGTAAAAGCAAACGTAAACTACAAAATGGTCTTTACACTTGTCAATTAAATTTTACTCTAATATTATTGTTTTGTTCAAAAATCAGTGATGTAAAGTAATATTTACAAAAGCCGCATGTCGTCAGCGCTCGCCAATTAAAAAAAAAATAATAATCTAGGAAGATCAGTATACAAAATACTATACATGTTGGCTTATGTAGAATGTGAACTAATAAACGCAAAGCCTATCCATATTGTTCACACCATTGACGTGTATAACTGTTGTAAAGATGATTACATATTTATTTTGCATTAAAACGATTGTTTTCGTTTTTATTTTCAATTATTATTGTTGCTTGAGGGAGTAACAATTAGCAACTGAAATATTTTCCTTGGTGTAACATTTTATCAGTTTTAAATATTTTTACATTTGTACAATAACGTTATTTTGTTTAAAGCAATAATGTTAAAACTTAGTTTGCTGTAATTGAGCGAAAATAACCAAGATGCCTAAAATGTCATCTTGCGGGTTCAAGCTCGGGCTATTTGGATTGGTACGATAATTATTATTAATCACCCGGACACGTCGAAGACGTTTTGTAAATATTGCAAGCAACTAGTCGAACCCCAGAGATGCCCAGATTTTAATACGGGTAAAACGCCACTTCTTGGTTGACCGATAATTTTGGGGATAGATGAATAGGCAGATATGGCCTAATCTTTGGCCACCTCGGAATCCCGATTTAATTGTTGGGGATACATAAAGTAAAAAGTTAATAAAGGAAATTATTTCGAGGATGTCGAACAACTACAAAATAAAATCAGAACGCGCCTATTCATGCAATTTTTATAGCGCGCCCATCGGAAGGTTAAGTTCTCAGGCGTATTACATCAGACTAGCAGTCCAGTGAGACAAATGTCTCATTTAATAAAACAAAAAAGACCGTTTTGCAAATAGAACGCGTATTAAATAAAAACGGTACCCAGACCTGGAAGGTGTCAAAGTGGTTGCCTAACCGATCGACGTTTTAAGCGCAGAGGGTCGCAGCTCCGTTTGGCTGCTGAAACATTTTTATTTAATACGCGTTCTATTTGAAAAACGGTCTTTTTGTGATTTCTCGAAAACCGGAAGTGTCACGTGACTGAAATTCGGTTCCTGAGCTGAAATGACAATTCCAAACATATAACTTCAATAACTTTTTTCTCTATCTCTTACGGTTTTGGCTGCTGAAACAGCGTCCCAGACAGACAAAACGGCGTCCCAGACAGACAAAACTGCGTCCCAGACAGACAAAACAGCGTCCCGGACAGACACGTCTATTAGATAAAGGATGTTTTGATATAACAAGGTCACTTTGTTACTGTTTCGCTGACAATTATATACAATATCTGAATATCACTAATATGATATGATATTTGAAAAACGGTCTTTTTGTGATTTCTCGAAAACCGGAAGTGTCACGTGACCGAAATTCGGTTCCTGAGCTGAAATGACAATTCCAAACATATAACTTCAATAACTTTTTTCTCTATCTCTTACGGTTTTGGCTGCTGAAACAGCGTCCCAGACAGACAAAACGGCGTCCCAGACAGACAAAACTGCGTCCCAGACAGACAAAACAGCGTCCCGGACAGACACGTCTATTAGATAAAGGATGTTTTGATATAACAAGGTCACTTTGTTACTGTTTCGCTGACAATTATATACAATATCTGAATATCACTAATATGAGAGAGAATGAGACTTGGGACTCCCCTATACCCGAAACCGAATTCCTATTAAAGGTAAACAATAAACAATTTTCCTCAAATCGGCGGATGCCATATCTTCTCTGAAGAGTGGGCGAGGGTGCAGAAAATTATAATTTGCTTTTAGATGGTTATTATTTTTCTTTCTTGACTGTGGGTATTATTTTATTCCTAATTGTACGTGGTTGTGAACGTAGGTATTTCTGGTGGTTTACCCATTGTGGAGAACGGCTAATACAGCTGTATCACGTTTTGTTATATAATTTATATAGTTACCGCTTGCTGTTTAGCATATGTATTAGTAATATAGGAATGAGTTCTTCTTAGTCATAAGCTTAGGTAATAAGATATCACATGAATACTTTCTCGTCAAGTTAGTTAGTTGATCGGTAGTATTCATACTGTGTATACCGCAGAAGAATAAAGTCGTTTGTGTTTACATTAGTAGTTTTAGTGATACCACAATACGCTAGGGTACTACAAATTGGCGACGAGGTAAATAGTACACAATTAAATAAGAATAACAGTGGAAAAAAACAAATTTGACCCAAGGTAGGGAGATGATATATCTGAGATTTTATATATAAAAATAAATGTGTGTATTAGTAGTATTAATATTAATATATGATGCATGTAATGAGCCATATAAACGCCCACAACAAGGAACTGTGTTAAGAATAGTAACTATGTTGCACCAAATATTTCTTGGAAGGCTAGCCTTCAGCTGGCGCTAGAGAACTTGCAGGATTTATATTGAATAAAAAATAAAGTTTATCTAATTCCATCGACGTTTTAGAGCCACCAACTTTGAATTAGTGGGTTGTGAATAACTGAATGCGACACAGTATGCAATAGCTCTATATTGATGATTTGGCTATTCTACTAACACAAGTAATGCTGCTAAACGTCACCGTTCGCTCTGGCTGCTTTTCGAGCTTCGCATTAATTTAATACGGCATCTAATAAGATTCTGAAGCCATAATTTTAGCTACATTAATATAGGGACAAGAGCTAGAGAACTTGCAGGATTTATATTGAACAAAAAATAAAATTTATCTAACCCCGTCAACGTTTTAGACACACCAACTTTCAATTGCTTCGGACTCGCGTGATTGCCAAACAATATATCTCGTGTAAACAGAAATGATTATTATTTGATAATCAAGAACCCACTAGTTGCATTATATATGAGAATATAATTCATGTATCACGTGACGCTATTTTAACCAATGAGGTGCATGCAAATGCCTAGTTACACATTATCACAGCGATAGTAATTTATCTTCGTAATTGTTTTTAGGTTGTCATGAAAATAAAATTAATACCCAATTCAATATATTCTCTTTCCAAATATAATTCGTGTAACGATTAATGATCGTTAATAATCATTCCATTTGTTATATTACAACTGAAATTACTACGAAACAATAATAAGGAGAACGAAGCCGGACATCTCGACGCGGGGCTAGCTCGGCGCCGAATTCAAATTCGTAAACTACAGTGTGCACTACATAAGAAAATTATTATAAACAAGTAATAAATAAAAAGGAAAGAAAATTAGAGTATCTTGGACATGTAATGAGAAACACACGCTATCGCCTTTTACAATTAATAATGCAAGGAAAGATAGAAAGAAAAAGATCAGTGGGAAGAAGGCAAACGTCCTGGATGAAAAACCTACGTGAATGGTATAATACAAACACTACCTCACTGTTCAGAGCAGTCATGTCCAAGAACGAAGTAGCCTCAATGATAGTAAACCTCCAATAAGATATGCATCTGAAGAAGAAGAATAAATAAAGTGATCGCCAAAAAGCTGGCATCAAATGAAAAAAAAATAGAATTTCTTGGAAAATCAAGCACTGACCACCAGAGGTGGCTGCAAAGTGATTACAAATGGGCCAAACGTAAGTTGTCACGTGACTTCCGTTATAAGTAAAATTTTATATTTTTTAAAAATAATTACGAAATAGTATATTGTAAACCTAGGCGGTAAAGTGATTATTTTCCAGGCTGAAAGAAGAAATGGACAGGCGAGCTTTAGCGAGCCTGGACACTTCTTGAAGCCTGGAAAATCACTTTACCGTCCATGGTTTACACATTATTTTTCATCCTACAACACCATCCTGCAATAATTTTTTCAACATAGCTCTCATACAGGTTATTATTTTGAAATTGACAAAGCTGTCAACAATAATAAAACAATGTGCAAATGTTGGCAAATCGAATAGCGTTTGTAACTGCAGCGCCATCTACCCACAGTTAGATATAAGCTTCTACAGAAATCTATCTGATGTTTATTTTATATTAAAAATGTAACGAATACATTGCTAAAATTAAATTTTATTGAGCAAATATTTTTATAAAAGGGGATAGCTATTATTTAAAGCAAAAAGGTTAATTATAAACGCGATTTTTTTAAAAATTTGGTTTGACAGATTATTGTAGCGGCCCCTACTGGAAAACATCGAGTTTTTTTTCTTGCCTAGCCATTGGGAGTTGTTTTGCATGGCTAGCCTTAGAAACGCACACTTTCTCGTCTCTATGGAGATGGTAAAATTCGATTTTCTAATGAAGTAGGATGACAAATGCATTTACTAGTCAAGATAGAGACAAATTTTACGAAAAAAGGTTTTCAGGCCTTGAGATTGTTCAGTCACCTAAAACTAACACACAATAAAATATCTCATTGAAATCTTGCTTAATTTCCGTAAAATAGCACTTTTTGGGTTTACACAATTTCGAAGAACCCCATTTTCTACCTAAGTAAAGTGCCTTTTAGTTGACAAATATTTCTTTAATGTTTATTTCCCAAATAAATGAATTTTATTGTCTTTGTTGAAAGTAAAATTCTTTAATATGGAACTTAAACATAAAAAAAATGTGAGAGATCCAAGTTGGCCCAGGATTTTGAAATTTGGTATAGGAGCCTAAATGTTGATTCTAAACAACTTCTCTTAATAACTTTTTGTCGTATTTGCTACATAAAAGGCACGCTACTCTACAGTAAAATAGGTTTTTTGAAAATTTCCAAGGCATACCTACTCGATTTTTGAAAACTGAAATGATGTTAGAAATTCGCCTTTAACCTAGCAGGGCTGAGCCCTAAAAATGAAAATTTATATCGAAAATCGTACGACACTCATTAATGACCAATAGAAAAATTAGTTCACGAGCCGTATCCAAGACAACAAAAAAAATTCTTGGAAATTTTTTGTAGGTAGACATTACTTCTTTTTAGGGTTTTTTACGATTTTCTTACCGAATCTCCATTCGAGCATTAATTCATATCCGTCCTAATTTGCCCTCGCGTCCCGCTCGGGCAAATTAATACGACGTTGTTGGAACGCACTCAAAAAAATTTCCAGAAAGAATTAATGCTCTTATGAGATTATATGTGAAAATCGTACGACACTCATTAATGACCAATAGAAAAATTAGTTCACGAGCCGTAACCAAGACAATAAAAAAATTTCTTGGAAATTTTTTGTAGGTAGACCAACCTAACTGTGAGGGTTTGTGGCGTTACGATTTTCTTACCGAATCTGCATTCGAGCATTAATTCATATCCGGAAATTATTTTCGTGCATTCCAACAACGTCCTAATTTGCCCTCGCGTCCCGCTCGGGCAAATTAATACGACGTTGTTGGACCGCACTCAAAAAAATTTCCGGAAAGAATTAATGCTCTTATGAGATTATATGTGAAAATTTTTTAACTTTTACAAGAGTCGTTTCACCTATCCGGAGATACACCGTATATACAGGGTGATTTCCCTTTACCAGGATACAAAGCTAAAAAAAGTTTACCACTTTTGCGAAATATCAAAACTAACGGAGGTACAGGGCGTTAAAATTTCAAATTAAGAACTACAATTACTTAACGAAAATTAAACTAAACTTAATCTAACTTAAATGATATGTTCCAAATTATCAGTACTCGCTTCTACACACACATTCCGCGTATAAGAGCGATGCTGCAGCGGCATTTTGAGGACACTCCCAGTAAATAATAAGCATATTAACTCATTCATTATTTTCATAAACATGAGTCATTATTGTAGCAATAACGTTAAGAAAATTACTATGGAAAACTAGTTGACAGGTCATTGCTTGACAACAGAGATAAACAAAAATAAAATTTTCAAGCCGCCTTTGCGCCAAAGTTTAGTTTTTAATTTGAAACTTTAACACCCTGTACCTCCGTTAGTTTTGATATTTCGGAAAGTGGTAAATAAAAGAAATGCTTATTTTTTTAGCTTTATTTCCTGGTAAAGAGAAAGAATCAACTTAAAAATATAAAAAAATGCCAAAATAGCGATAATTTGATGCAGATCCGCAGATCCTTACATTAAAAATAGTATAGGAACAGATTTTTATTATGTTCTAGTTAAAAATACTGGGAAAAGTAGTCATCAAACACCGTAAAGTACCTTAGAAATGGCTCGTTTGAGATTGAAAATTCGTCTAATAGTAATTGTTAGGATGTTGGATGTCACTGGATAACTTATTCTCAACAACAAATAGCCATACCGCAACGGATCTATGCTCGTTGGCAGTCTTGCTTCACATCCAAAAAATGATAATTTAATGTTGCAGATCCGCAAGAAACGTTTTCTTACATTAAAGAGACTACGGCAGCACAACAGAAATGGGGAACTTTTTCCTGTTTTAAAGAGAGATAGGCTGTCACCAGATCCGCAAAGATTCATAACTGGCCCTTTGGGACTGACTTATTCCTAGCAATGGTGCTATGGCGGTTAATAGTCGTGCTTCATATCTAAAATGAGATAATTTTATGTGGTAGATTCGCAAGGAACGTATCATCTGCACTTGCATCATTGTTTCATTGCTATAGGGAGGGTGGAGCACTCAATAATTCTGCGAATCTTGTAAAAAATAACGTGTTCCGGTAGCGGTGTGGGCTGTTGCGTTGTCGTCGTGGATTAAGTTGCCACTCAAACCACTTCCTTGATGGCCTGTTTTTCATTTCTCAATGGTGGAAAATTAACTGTTCTGCGATCTTCTAATGGAATAACATCTACAGAACCACTTCGGCACAGAAAAGCAGCAATTATTTTCTTGTTCGTTCTTCAACCACGTTCAAGTTTTATGGGCAACTCTTTATCGTGAAATATCGAAATACTGGACTATGGTTTTGTTTCGGGGTCGTAATTTTATATACAGAATTCCTCACCTGTCACTATGTACTGCTCGAGTGCCTTTTATGCTTGGGCGAGCTGATCACCTACTTTGATTAGAGTCCCCTTATTAATCCAGTAGCGCAAATTCGCCATATTGACTTCAAAGAAAAGGCGGCAAAATTAAAATTCCAAAGTGACGTTTTCAATTGCAATGTATTTTTTATAAATGGACTTATATATCTCCTCACTGATATCATTATAACCTTAAATTAGTGTATTCTTGACAGAAGCTTGACAATTATTATTGTGACAGCGCTTCCAAGGGCAAATTACATCCATCAACACACCAAGTACTGCTGACTGCTAGGTAATTGAACTTATAGTATATGTTGTAACAAGTGTTCGCGGAAGTGAAATTACGAGAGTTTCGGCCATGCAAAACGCCAAGCTAATAGCGTTGCGTCTCTTTTAACATTCGGATTGTTTAAGTTGCGTCTTCTACACTTACCTTTAGGAAATATTTAGCCCCTCACCATTGCTTATTAAATTAGTAGCCCTTAAAGCAATTGCTTCATTTATATGTAATTAATATTATAATCTAACTTGTATTCAAATGCCATCCACCAAGGGCCTATTTGTTTATTGTGTATGTAGCTACAACTCTTTTTAATATTTGACATATCTAATAGATGTTTCTTTTGTATCTCGCACATATTTTACTGTATATTTTTATATTCTGTTAAGTTTTGTACAGCAGCTAGCAAAGTACCAGCATCAGCTAAGGTAAGTCCCCGGGGCAAGTGCAGTCGCATACATCAACCCACGGTATCCTTTGTTTCCTATCTCAGATTTTAGAACACCAAACGAGAATCCAAAGTCCAGCATCCGTTGCGGCAAAGCAACCCAATTTCTAAGCTTGTTCTAGCACCCACGTATTATTCAAAAGAACCACCTTTATGTCTCGACTGACTTCTATCCGGGGTAATTTCATGCAGAGCTAAATATCTACGTATTGGGGCACTGTAACCTTTTCAAGGTAATCGTACATCAAATTTTACACTCCCTTGAGGAGCTTATTATTTAGTTACAGAAGTGACGACCCTTGAGAGCCTATTTGGTGCAGTAACTACTGTATAGTACTGTAACAAAGCATTTTGAAGTTTTTGTATGCTCACTATATTCTAATAAAGCTTAACATTTTTTGTTTAACATAAACATACGTTACTTGAGTAGACATTTTTTTATCATTTTTTAGTATTGACCATTTACTCGAGCAATTCCGACTTTTAAATTGTTTTAATTCTTCTGGAACCCAAAAAACTACAAAGAACCCACAAGAACACCCAAAATAATATTTAAGTATCGTATCGCGTCACAAACATTAGAAAGACAAAATCTTTCCTTCTAACACTCTTAAATTATTCGTATAATAGACGGTTTCATAGCATGATGATAACAAAATAAAAGGCTTAACTTAGGTTTAATATATTTTATTCTAGTCGCAATCGACTAAAAAATGTAGAAGTAATCCCTTAATAATCCAAAGTTTATAACACAAATAAACCTTAGTAGTTAGTAATTGACATTATGTTAATTTTATGGGAAAAGTTGATCCTCTGGAAACAGCTCAGCAACTCTGTTAAAATAACCAATCAATACTGAAGCTACAGTTTCCCTAATCAGAGTGTTTAATTCTTCATATAGACTTTGAATATTTTCGTTTATCGCAAGAGTGACGGTATCTATGAAGGCTTGTTTTTCTTTATTTTCATCTTCCAGCTTTAGCGTTATATCTCCTACTTGTACGTTATCGATTTGGATCCTGTCAATACGCAAATGTCCCTGTCCCTTCTTCATGTAACGACTGCCGTAAAATTCCACTTGGAAGGATAATTCGTCTAAAAAAATAATAATTCAATATCAAAACATATTAAAAAACTAACTAAAGTATTTTTACATATATGTTTTCTAAATAAACGTATTTTATTGCAAATATAACTGCACAAGAATAATGTGTTTATTGTTTATTTGCATGTAATGAAAGATTTAGATAACGCAAAAAAATTTAGCTTATGCTAACTCTGGAAATGTCTTTAACCTCATGCCGATTGATATAGAAATATAAAAAAAATAGAAGATGTACATCATAGGAAAAACCAAATAAATACTTGTTAGTATATATATTAATTTCAGATAGTAAACAAGGTATAATATAAAGTTTCACTATTTTTTAAGCGCCAATAGAAAGTATAACCCTTTGATGGAGTCAACAGCGGTTCAAACTAGACAAATTTAAATAAATATTCTTTTCTTGAAATTGGCATTAAAATACGAGAAATCGGCAGCGAAGTAATCCATTGTTTTACGACTTTTCTAGGCGGCAGCGCGATAGGTAAACATCGACCGACGTTAACATAACCTACAAAAGTTTGTTAAAATATTGTAATTTCACCATTTATCGATTTAAAAAAAAACATAATATACTCCTCGGCACTGACGTTCCTTTTCATCCCTCACATTCGTGATAAAAAGCTAAACTTCAGTGGTATACAAACTACTATTATTTATGACTATATTGTAAAGTGCCTCTTATTAATGGTTCTGTGGCCATAAAGTACCTCTTTTTTAACTTGATTTTACTAGTACTACAGAAAGCCACTTTAAGGACGCAAAACCATATTCATCAATTTAATGTCAATTTTCTTCGGTCACAGAGAAGTCACATTTATACACTCAATGTTTTCGATTTTAGTAGTCGAACATAAAGCTTTATAATTAATTCGTACATAATCTGACTTTATTAACTCGACCATAAAATAAACTCGTCCAATATATTCTTACATTATGTATTTGTTATAGGTATAAATAGTCTGTGTCTACCTTTGTTATTTTATTTATGTATTTATATTATGCTTCTGACAAGATTAAAGATTAAAGAAAGAATATACCAAGCTATTATAACATGTGAGCAAATGAAGACGAAATCAAGCTTGATTTTGAAAAAATTAAGTCATGTGGTCTATTACTTGATGTTTTTAATTTAAATGTGCCAGTTATTATAATAGTCCATATCCAACATAATGTGAATTAATAAATGGCATGTGCTTTACTTTTCAAAGATTGATTTCATTTTGATTTGCTCACATGTTATAGTACAAATATGAATTTGAGCATGTTAGTACAGTTTGTAAAAATGGTTATATACGTATGTCGTTCTACAAAAATTACTACAGCGAAACATATTATCAAATTATAATTGAAATTGAAGAATCGCATCTCAATAATCTATCAAGTAATACACGAAACGAATTTCATTCACCATGTCTAAAATTGCTAAAAATCTACTTCTAAAAATTATAATCTGAAAAGGAATCATGTATACAGGGGTCAAGCTATAATTATTGAGAATAAGACAATCAACTAGGCCATGAAAAACAAAACATACAGTATTATTTAGAGTAACTCTTTATCTGCCATTTAAGGTTTAGTTGTTGAAGTTACGTTAGTTAGAACCCGAGTTGTTAATTTTTTAAAATGGCATTAAAAGTCAAAAAATGGAATTAATCAAATATCATTTTTGACTCATGATTTATTATGAGCGCTTATGAGTGGAAAGAGAATTTAGACTCGGCTTTTAGTAAATATGCATTTTCGTTTGCTACTATGTACCATGGTATAAAGAATTTTAACTCGATAGGAATTTTGTTCAGCATCAAAAAGAAGCAGAGCATGCTCCTGCGACCGCTACCGAAAACAAACATTGCTGCTGTAATTATTTAATTGAAGAGAGCGATAAAGCCACTTATGTGGTAATAGAGCATCAACACAAGATTAGATTCTCAGCTGTTAACACAAGCATACACTATCGCCAACATTTAAAAAAAATATCAATCGCTTTGTGTCGCATTGGCTTTCTGATTCCTAAAAAACTGAGCTTTTCAGATTGGCCATGAAACTTTATATCTTCTAAGTAATGGCAAACAAACATTTTTTTTCCAATATTCTGATGAGTGGCGAAACTTATATTCTCGTTTTCGATATACCTATCCGCCAAGAAAGTCGTGTATGAATTCAAGAAAATGAAGAACCTCCAGCAATGACTCAGAAGTAGCGAGCTATTGAAAAAGTTATGTATGCGGTATTCTTTAAAAGCACGGGTCTAGTCAATGCAATTAAGATAGATTGCCAAAAGACAGTTATAGCTACATGATACACTGAAAAATGTTTGCCTGAAATGTTCAATTGAATTCCAGAGAAGGAAATTATGCTACATTATGAAAATGTATCGTCCCATAAGACTGCTTTAACACTGCAGGTTTTGACTGGAAAAAATATAAAAGAAATAGAACACCCGCCGTGCTCCCCTGGTGGAGCAATGTGCTACTTTTTGGCTATTTTATGGGCATAAAAGACATTTGCAGAGTAGAACGTTTTCGTCTGAGGAAGAGATTGATACCGCAGTTTATGATTATTTGGATGGTGTTCTTAAGAAGATGATTGGCAGCGTTTAAGCAATTAAATAAAAGAATGCTCAAGTGTATTAATGCTGAAGGCAATTACTTTGAGCATATTTAAAATAAAATCCTGAAAAAAGGTAACCGTTTTCTTTATTCTCAATAATTGTAGCTTGACCCTTGTACATGCAATTGTAAAATCTATTTTTATTTATTTTCTCCTAAGTGCCTTGTTCGATATTAGGCGTTGGCAGCCTCCATGATTATTTGGCGAAATTTTTCTCTATCTTTCGCAATGTGCCCCAGTTGTTCCGCTATGAAACCAGTTTCCTGCATCAAGTTTCTATACAACATATGAAAGGCTGTTTCTGTTTTATGGTAGCCTCTATAGATCATGCTAACACAGATACAATAGTACCAGGCAAACAGCACTTAATAAACCTTACTTGTATGTTAAGACGTACATGTTGGTTAGATAAGACAAGTTTCAATTTTATCGAAGCTATTCCGGCTTGCTCGTTACGAGCCTTTATCTGTTTCTCTGACTTCACTAATATACCCGTACTTATCCAGATCTCATGCCCGACGTTTTAGCAATATTGATTGAGGCTATCCATTACATGTTGAAGGTGTTTTCTGCTACCACTTGTTACGGTATTAAAACAACTTTACGACACCCACCCAAGGTGAGCATCACACCACGGAATCAGTCCTGGAAAACTGGCACACTTGCCCTGAGATTTGCTAGAAACAGGCTAAAGGCCACGGCTGGAACGCTCAGGGAGTCGGGCGTGAGTCACACGATACGTTCTGGGCAAGCGTGTTGAGGCATATATATATGGTACGTCAAAATTATGAGGGCGCCACCAAGCCTGTCTTAACTCGAATAACCGGGCCTGGGCGGTTAAACGGGAGCGAAGTATTCAAGATACTCCGTCGATAAGAATTCTCATGAGCTGCAAGCTCAAATAACAATTTCGTGATCGCAAATACTGGAATGGTAATATTGGGACTCTTTGGCCGAGACTGCGCAACCACTGGACCTACCTGCACGCTCTGATCTCTCACGTCTCGCTGTACACCAATCTTTACACTGTAAAAGGCGCTATCTGAAACAAAGCATGCACAGGTCGAATAGGAATAATACGTCCCTTAATTAAACATGCGTCTATTGGTCGCTAATTACATCTGGGCAGCAAATCGTGCCGCCAAACTTATGTTACTGCTTACGTTAAGCACCAGCTGATGGACGCGCTATGCTAGTAAACAACACACTATGGGTGGCCGGCCGCAGTGGGCTCGACACGCTACATATTAGAGTACAGTTTAGAAATACGCACTCCGGAAAAGGAGGCGCGTTAATGCGCGATAACAGACGCCGACCTGCAAAGGCAGCGGGGCAGCGTGACTGCAATATTTGACCAGGAAGAGGGGCTAACATAGCCTCACTAAAGCATGCGAATTTGGAATAGTTGCCAGCCCCTGCTACGTCGTTGGCTGCGGTTAACACTTGGGAAGCAAAGCACAAAGCCCTCGCAAACATTCTCGAACAGATTAGGGCGCGCCAGGCTCAGCACGGCGAGGCGTTGATTCTATTTAGGAATTAACCGGTACAATATAGCGAAGCTCGCGCACATGAAATTACTGAATCAAAAGTTCGCACAAACGTAACACGAAAACATAGGCGCAGAGTTCTTTAGCTATTTTAGGCGATGAGACGCGAAACTCGCGCACATGAACTTACTAGTAGGCTACCAAGGTAGCGTCTCGAAGCATGGTGGCCTCAAACCGGCATTAAAAGCCGCGACAAGCAAGCAAGGGGCATGCATCCGCCCACACAAAGTTGAGCGCAAAAGCACCAACGCTCGCACAAGTGACAGTTACTTACTTACTTACTTACTCTTCGGCGTTACAACCCTATGTGGGTTTTAGCCTGTTGGGCGATGTGGTTCCATACTTTTCTCTCCTTGATTTTGCCCATCCAGTTTTTTACTTTCATTATATCGAGGTCTTGGAGTACCGCAGATAACCATTTACCCCTAGGTCTTCCTCTGGTTCTACCATATCCAGGGTCCCAGTCAAGCATCACTCGCGGCACTCTGCATTTCGGCATACGCATCACATGCCCGAACCATCTGAGTCTCTGCGCCTTACAATACCGCACTATATTTTCGTTTTTCATTAGCGCTTCTAATTCTGCGTTAGTTCTTCTGCGATAACCACTCCCTTCAGATATCCCCCCGAATATTCTTCTTAATATCCGTCGTTCAAAGCATTTCAACCAATTTTGCTGCTTCACTGTAAGGGTCCATGACTCACAACTGTACGTAATTACTGGGCGGATTAAGGTTCTATAGATTTTAAGTTTTGTAGGGCGGTTCAGTAGTTTGGAGTGCAGTAGATTTTTGCATCCGTAATATGCTTTATTCCCTGATTGGATTCGTCCTTTTATTTCATCATCCAGCTCGTTAGTAGTGTTTATTTGTGATCCAAGGTATATAAATTCATTCACTTGCTCAAACTTTTGATTTTCAACGCATAGTTCCTTTTTATTGTCAGAGCTCTTGTCCAAGACCAGATATTTAGTCTTTTTTCCATTAATTTCTAGGCCCGATGTTTTAGCTGCGTTTTTAAAGTCTATAAATGAGGATTTCAGCGTATTTAGCGTTCTGCTAATCAGCACTACATCGTCCGCGTATGCTACAACTTGGACACTTTTAGTTCTCAATGTGCCAGGTATATTTACTTTTCGTATTATGAATTCCATCACTAGGTTAAATAGCAGAGCTGATAGAGCATCCCCTTGTCTCACGCCGGCGTTTGTTTGGAAGTACTCCGTCTTTCCTTGCTGCACCAACACCGCAGACTTGCTATGTTTTAGGGTCATGCTAATTAGATTTATTAATTTGTTTGGAATTCCAAGCGATCTTAGTGCTTCCTTGATTTTACTTCTTTTTACAGAGTCAAACGCTTGTCGAAAATCAATAAATAAACAATGTAATTTGATGTTGTGACAGTTACTATGTTTAAATGGTTGCAATTACAAATACCTTAGTCCGCAGACGGTCCATGAGAGTGGCGTGCAGTCAGTTGGTAGAAGGCGGCAGTCTGTGACCGCTCAATCGCCAAAACACGGCATTAGGGGTAAACGGGCTGGAATCCGCCAAGATGGCGGCGTTAGGACGCTCTCCTGAGAGCACACTTACGGCGGCAAAGAGGAAAGCCCCCTTTCTCACAAACGCAGAACTGGCCTCAAGAAGCCCATCACACACCCACGCTTTGAAGTAAAGACTTGCCACTCGCACAATCACACGCGACCTCTTAAAGGCGAAACAGTTTATGGCATATTCGCTGTAACAGCACGGGAAATAGGAAGGCTTTCACAGCAACGGTGCTAACAAACAACGGCAATTTACACAACATTCTCTGAAACAGCACGACGGGAAAAACAGGCTGGCGTCCCCGCAAATAGCGGGAACGCCGCGAAACGGCACACTCTGCGACTTCTTCGATCAACGGCCTGACTTGAACTCCTCAAGCAAGCAGTGTTCCGGCCCCTGCAGTGGCTTGAGCCAAACGGCATTGCCACGTGACTCTCGGCAGCCAATGGCGATGCGCTCCATAAAACAAATTAATTCCGGTAACAAAGACAGCCAATGGCGAGGCGCCTCAACGGCGTGATTTCTAGAAGGTTCGGAATTCTTGCGAGCGATAACACCCGGCTGCCAAAGTACCAGCAAAGGGGTGCTCCAACTGACGAGAAATACTGCGTTTGGGGCCAAATATGTGTAAAATCATTATTATGGAATTAGGCGATGGAGCCAAATAAGTAACTAAAAGGGTTTAGCATACGGGCACGCTGCCCTAAAGCCTATGTGGCTAATTAAAATACCAAAATGACCTGACACACTGCAATACCATAAGCGTATAAGATGTTAAACCTCGAAATAAAAAGATCGAGACTTAATAGGGCGAACTAAAAGATAGAAAACAGATTGTGAATAACTAGGTGGATAATGCTGAAGGAAAAGGTAGTACGAGTGATTCAGATGAACAACCCTCAAGAAGCATCCCACGTGGCAGGTTTAAGGGCGTGAGAGAGTTTCAGCAATCTATTTTCTGTCTTCTAGTTCGCCCTATTGAGTCTCGGTCTTTTTATTTCGAGGATCAATCGTGATGTTATGACTTTAATTCTGTCTAAGTCTAAGTTACACCAAAATGTCAAACAGTAGCCAAAGTTGGAGAAGGGAGAAATAGTGACTAACATCCCATACGCTTATGATATTGTAGTTGTAGCAGAAAACTCCATCAACATCTAATGCATAACTTCAATTAATATTGCCAAAACGTCGGGCTTGAGATCTGGATAAGTATATCAGTTAAGTCGGAGGAACAAATAAAGGCTTGTAATGAGCAAGCCGGAATATCTTATATGATATTAAAACTTGTCTTCTCTAACCAACATCTAGGTCTTAACCTACAAATAAGGTTTATTAAATGCTGTCTGTCAAGTATTATTGTATGGATGCTAGCCTCATCTATAGAGACTACCCTAAAACAGAAACTGCCTTTCAGACAAGGCTTCGTCCTGACCCCTCTGCTCTTTAATATATTTATGTACGACCAACGAATTGGTCACTTTATACCCTATTTTTGAATGCGTAAAGTACGGCCCGCTAAAGGTCATTAAGTGGGCCGTAATAATATTTTACAGTACTAGCAGGATAAAACAGTTTTTACTACTGAAAGAGGAAATGACAAGCGAACTTGTCACTTCCTTGGTTCTCATATTCACGTTTGAAGCCATAAACACCTTAACAACTTCTTATGTCATTATATAGTATGATCAAAAACTATTTTCACCTAGTACGGCTATGGAATGGTTCCATACTAAATGAACACAATTTTTGATCATACTTTATATATTTATATAACCAGCCCACACCGATAACTATTTACTACTAATTATCTCTACACGGGGTTGTCAAATAAATTAATCTCTGAAACTTTTCTGTGGCGAGGCGAAACTCTTTTGCAAGGGAAGGGCTAGAAGAGCGAGAAGAGTTTCGCCTCTGCTCTGGCGTGGTTTACACGTTGAGTTATCGTCCTCCTGATGAAGCCCCTTACGAGAGTGGGTTAAACGTTGAGTTCTTCGACCTCAATAATGACACGGTCCAATACCGGAAGTCGTTTGTTACTTAACATTTATAATAAATTCTTTACTTTTTTGAAAATTGCAACTTTGGCTCTGTTGTAGAGACTTTTTACAACACCTGTCTGTATTGCCAAATTGTAATTTGGCTTCATGATATGAATAATAATTATCTGTTGACGGACAAATTGGATTATCGAATTCTGTCGGCATAATCGTTTGGATTAAGACTTTGAACTAGCGTAACATAATACGGATGAAGTGTTTTAACAGCCAAAATTCTTTGAATAGAAAATTTACTAATGCCCAACCGCTGACTCAGCTATAACTTCAGTTACTGCCACCTCACTATCTTCGGTTATAACAATTGTTTTTCGTCGTCTAACATCTGGTTTAAATGTTCCACATTCGCGCAAAAGATTCAAAACGTGGAAAAAAGTTATCTGTTGGATGCATTCTTTGGGGATAGCGCCGTGCATACCAATTAGCAGCCATTATTGCAGTTTTACTGCATTCACGAAAAATTAAAATCATATTTGTTTTTTTCTTGATTGGTGAACATTATCTAAAGAAAAATAACAAAATCTGTATATAATTATTAACATATTAAATGACGTTTATTTCTTTATCTACTCCAGTAGGATAAGTAACTCACTACTTCACTCATTTGACACTATTTCCGTTAGGTAATGAAGTTCATTACACCACTCAGCTAGATAATGGCTTCATTACCTAACTAAAATAGTGTAAAATAAATGATATAATGACATTTTCCCACTAAAATATTTTTGAAAATTACAAATCTGACCTTTCTCTTAATGCACTTTTCTCAATTTTAGGCAGTTGTAGATAAAATTTTGTACAATACATGTGTGATAATACATCATTAAGTACACTTGTGTGCTTACACACACGTATATTAATGATGCTCTTATCCCACTTGTATAGTAAATAACTATTGTAAAACTATAAATGACATTCGAAGTTCATTTACTTCATGAATATAATTGATCTGTAATTCTATTATCGCCTTTTGATTAATCCTAGTGGATACGGCAAATTTAATTTGGGTTGCATCGGAACGACAGTAAGACTCGTCATCTTAGCTGAACTACCCTGTATAGAGTAGACAATGACAAGATGCTTGGCACAGCAGTGTTGCCCGTATTCGCGATAAACGGCCGCCTATTAGAGGTCGCTAGTTGTGGCCACCTATCCAACGGCTTACAAATTAAACCTGTTGGGAACCAGGACTATTTTACAGATTGTTGATTCAACAGTGTTGCCGGATCAGCAAATTCAAATGCTCTGTGCAAATTATACGAACTAACATGCGAGTATAGTCTATTTCTTGACATTCTCATTGTCAAATCGGCGGTATTCTAAGCAAATTTATGGTCTGGTCATGATCTTCAAATCAGCGGCATAATTATTTTGCGCACTTTAACCTTAAACAAGATCAATAGATGCATCTACAGCATCCACTTACGTTTTAGCTATTTACAACATTAGGCTGGTAGCTAAGTATTTATCGCCGAGCTAGTACATCGCAGTCGAGCTAGTTAGGGCGAGGCACGTGAATCAGCAAGGCCGTAAATACAACTACCAACCGTGTGTCATATACAATGTTCTTGTATACTGAACAAGAACATGAATCATTTTGATTATTAATGAATTATTCCAAATTATTTGCTTTCAAAATGCAATGACTCGTGATACACGTTTAGCAGTACTGAAGTGTATTGTTAGGTGCACTATCGAGGCGATAATTCAGACAAGCAAGTAGACAAGGCCATAAAAAGCAGTTTTCGTCCGAGATGTATGTTAAATTTTAACATTTTATAGAGAGGTCGACGGAAAACATTTACAAAAGAATAATTTTTCAGTAATATAACTATATAGGCAACAGTCGTTCGCCGTTATTTCATAAGGCGCTGTTTACTATTTTTACTATATGATGCAAACTAAACAAATAACAATTAAAAATTACTTTAAGCTGTTCCGTGATCAGTCTGATATACCTTAATGAGAAACAAATAAAATGAAATGTAGATGCTGTACGGGTATTCAAATTTAACAGTGAATGTGTTTTTTATTTGAGGTACCTTAGTTGAGTTTCCTAATAAAGTAGCACACAAATTGAAGATTAATTATAATGTGTAACAGGTTTTTAATTTAAAAATCATATAGTTCTTTGTTTGTTCATATGCAACATGTTGAAATGCGATTTAATAAATTCGTTAGGCGCAAACTACTACTAATAGCCAAGGCATATTGGACTAATTTTAAGGGAAACCTAAAAAAAAGTGTGTCTTGATTTTTACCACAAATGGCCCTTAGTGCCGTAGGAGCGACCCTTTAAAAGTCGTCGTATCTGGGGTGCCGGTGTCGTAGTTTTTTGGAGCAAGAACAGAAAAGGTACTTTACCGGAAGAAAAGGTGTTTTTTAACTACTGCCAAAGCCTCCTTGATACGACGCCGGCATCCCAGAACGGAGACTTTTAAGGGTTTGCTTCTAAGTTGCTAAGAAACATTTGTGCCAAAAACTAGGACTACATTTTTTTAGATAGTTACTATTATGCCTGATCTGTAATAGCTATTAGAAATTTATGAATGCCTAAGCGTGTTAACTTTGTCATAAACTTTTTTATATTCTACAGATTACAGTAATATGCAACCACGGATTTACACTGTTAAGAAGAAACCCTTGTAGTCAATTTTATCTAGGCTATAATTTTGTTATTAAAAAGCATATGGCTTGAATTTCAGATAAAAAAGTAAAAGATATGGTCATAAAAGATTGTTTAAAATTTACACGCAGACGTAACTTATAGAACGTTTAACTAAGTAAGTTACAGCATTTATATTTCTCTACAAAAACGTTTATACGCGTGCTGTCGTCAGTCACTAATCAAATTGAGTCCAGAACAAATCTAGTTATCGATATAGTTATTATTTTAATTATTCCACTGGTTTTTGTTTGAAACAATTCCTAATTACATAAAATCGGTTAGTTTTATTACTCTGCGTACTTGTATGTTTATTATTAGTAAGAAACTATAAGAACCATTAGTTCTGTAATTTTGTATAATTATTTATAAATCAGTGCTGATATTACAGTTATTAAAATACTCACCTGCTTTTATATCTCCGTGTCCAACACTCTCAAGTTCAAATAGCAACACTTTTCCCTTAACTTTATAATTTGCGTGTAGCACTGCGTAGGGAAAGTGCAGAAAAGCAGAAAATCGAACGGCGTTGATATCTGCTTCTAGCGCTTTTACGTCGACATTCTGAATTCCTTCTACTGTCCCATCGAGCAATTCAATTTGTACACTAACTGACGTGCCTCCTCCAGCGTCCACTGCTACCTTTTCAAAAGATACATTTGATATAGGTGGTATGTTCATCTCTGGAATACCTTTGACCATGTAAGGGAGCATTTCGTAAACGGTGTTATTAAAACATTTGGAGAGCTCAGGATCATGTTTCTTGCACAGGTTCACGAAAGATGCTGAAAGCAAAAATGTAATACTAAATAGAAACATATTTGTGAACTCATACTAAATATAATTTAAAAACATAATTAACAAAATTGTATTAATATAAATCTCATATTTCGTAAAATACATCAGTAACTGTGAAAAATTGCATTGTAAAATACACAAAACGATTAAAATAAGTGTTGTTACACGATTGTTTACATCTTAGACGTTATTAAAACGATTTTACAGGTTTCACAGCCATTGTCATTATTTAACGAAAATTCCGTTAGAATAAAGTCCCTTACTAAAGTTGGGCGAAACGTTACTTTCTTTTATCTCAATAATGATATGGTCCAAGCCCTAACTAAAAAAAATAATTTAAAAACGTTTAATGCTCGATATATTTAACTTTCCTTCTCAACATTAATTAATTTAAGGTAGTAATTTTTGTCGCACATTATAAGCAACAATTACAGTAAATAATAAAACAAGAGTACAATATCGTAACCGAATCAAGAGCTAATTTAAAACAATTCTCTAAATCCATAGTTCTTAAATGAAAAATGGAGTAAGTAAAATTAATAAAAAATACTTATTCCTATTATTTCTGTGCTGTAAAGTATAAATAAAATTACTTACGAATCGTTCTTGATACAATAACGGCTGGCAAAATAAGGAACAGTGTAAAAATGGATCCCTTCATTTTGTCGATAAAACAATGTTTAATAGACACTGATACGATCAATCTATTGCGTTTTAATATGAAGTTTATCAGTAGAGTGTTCTATTTTCGAGATTAACTGCTTATAAAGAGTAATGTTTCACTGCTTTTTAAATAAAAAATCGCCTCTTATTTTTAACTAATAATTAATAGCAAAATTACAATGAAATTATAATGGATACTGAGATTCTTACGTAATACGCAAATTAGGTCTGTATAACTATATCCATGCATTATTAAAGACTTTGCATAATATTATCGACATGATTATTAACTATTATTAAATTTTTATAGTAACTAACAAAATTAGTTAATATTACATGATTGTAATAATTTAGTTGTGGCTAAGAATTATTCATCTCATGTACAATTTAATTTTTAGCACGATTATTTTTTTAACAATACAAATTAAAGACAATTTTTAATATCTCAGGGACTAGAAAACAAGTATCATTTATTGTGTTTAGTAAGTTCTAAAATTTAATAATAACTCAGTCAAATTTATACATCTTCATGTTTTAATAAGAAAATAAGAACCTGACGAGCATGTATAAAAACATGTAATTCATGACATGTTAATGAATATCCACTCTCAAAGCAAAACCTGTATTGTAACATACGATTTAATTAATTATTAGGTCACTTCATGGAAAAGTGAAACATTTCAACTCGCGAAGATCAAACCTAAGACTCAAAAGCTGTGTTGAGCCGAAACGGCACATTTCCGGACATGGATTTATACGCAGAATTTCATGTTTCAAAGTCCCCTATAAGTTTTGCATGTTTCTGAAACACCTTGTATATGCACATTTTGTACAGGTTCATTGCTGAATTTTACTTCTACTTCGCCAATTTTTATTTTGTCAATCTTTATCTTCCATTCTTGCTTTCCACCTAACTACTTCTACTTTTTGTTTTTGCATGCGGGGTCCATTGTATTCATGCTGGCTGTCTGCCTGTATCCCCCCCCCCCTTGTCGGGAAGGGTCGAGGTTCTAGCCAAGCTGAAAAAAACTAAAGGAAAGGGCGCCAGGTTCTCGACGTCGACAAATCCTTGGGTCGGACCTCCCCAAGGTAAGAAATAAACCCAGCAAACCAAATAATAGCAAAACCAATAACTAATAACGGTATTTATTAAACAACTGGTTCTATAGTGCAAAACATGAGTTACAATAAACAAGTAAATTGACATAAATAGGCAGTAATAAATATGAGCACAAACAATCCAATAACTAGCATAAGCACATTAAAAAAACAGGCGCTGCATAGGCAAATATAAAAGGGGCGAGCTGCATAAATAATTATAAAGGGGCGAGCTGCATGAATAAAATTAAATTTACAACAATATATGCATGAATAAAATAAGAAAGGTAAAGTTAGTTTTAAGCGACAGCAATAAAGTTGATCCCCAATTTTGAGATTGCTCACTATGGGATAAAATCAATTAACGAGAAGTTCCGTGATGCGGAGGTTCATACAAAGCCGACCGCTTCGGAATAATTCCGGCGACCAAATAACTATAAATTCGCAGGTACAAATTAACGCGCATCCTGTGAAGCAAGGTGCGACAGAACAGAGCGATGCAAGCGGTATGCTAACCTTTACCCCGGTTGTTAGCTTGATCTGACATTATGACAGTACCCAAAATTTAGAAGGGGCGAAAAATCTTCAGATTGCATGGGCATACAGGGCCTAAGAGATCTCTATGAAAAACTTATTGGGCTTGTTATGACAGTTAAATTAAAGGCTTGAATGCGGTCCTGACAGCAGTAGCTAATAGTTCCGGATTTCAAATTACTTTTGGGTTACTTAAATTTTAGTCGATAAGTGACCGCAAGCGGTTCAATAGCCACAAACTTTCAAGTACGCGATAACGTTAACATATAACCTCGACATCTGAGTTTGTGTGCACGGGCCCAACAATATCTCGCAGCAGATCCCGCCGATAAATACCGCCAGGCCGCAACCCAGGTAAGTTCAAATGTCCTATGAAGGCTTAATGGAATAACCGAGATTTATGATACATTATAAAGTACCAAACCCGCAAGCCACGTTCGACACATTTGACGTGGTCGTAGCGAAACACATTGCATCGCCAGGGTAAGTAAATTAAAGGTAGCTACCAACACCGCGAAAAGGACCTCTAAACTATCATACAATTAAACAGCTAGCGTTAAAAGAATGCAGCTACCAATAACTGTATATTAAGATACACAACACGAGACGTTTCGCATTAAATGCCCTATTATCATCTATACAACTAATTACTAATACATTTACATACCCCAATAACATATTCGAATCATCCTTGTAGGCTTGGATTGCACGTACCGAGCTAGAAGCTGCAAGCGCTTTCGTGGCGCACCTTGAGAAGAGACATCAAGGGCATGAGGAGAAGAAATTGCCAGCTCCTGTCTGCGGAACGACTATCGCAGGGGCTTTGCCTCAACGGCAGGGTACAAGCGAACAAACTGCAAGTAGGCGACCCTTCCAAGCGCTTCCAAGGGGTGTGGCGCAGAATGATTTCCAATACCCTTGCGAAATCCAGGGAAAAGTTGGCTAAAAGCGTACAAATTTTGGTAAGCTCTGAGAAGGATGTAGGAGCTATCGTAAACTAACCTGAGGTTAAAAGGCAGCCAAATGTGAAGGTGCCAAAAGCTGGCCCAAATAATTCCGTCGAGGCGTTAGACGTAAGAATTCTAACATTACACCAATAATTCGAACGTCAAAAAGGCATTTGTGCTTCCAGATCCTCCACATCCAATGGAGCCTAACCAAACCAATTGGCTTTTTGAAGCACTACGCCGAGGGGGCACCCAACTTGCTTGCTCGGATTTTTCAATGGAATGCCATTTAATTCACGTTATCAAAAACATCCCAAAATTTGGGCAAGAAAACAACAAAAAATTACTGAAATATGGAGTGTTCTTATATGATAACATCACTGTAGTTTCAGGCTAGACATTTTTATTCACCAGAAGAAAATAGAGTTGCCTAACCAGTTAGGTAGAAATGTATTGTATGTTTGGGGGAAATAAATGCGAATAGTAGAATTTACTTAATTATTTGAAATATTGCCTGAGATTCCACCAAATAATCGTAACAAAATGCTTAGCAATAAAATACAACTAGTTAAATCTCACTAATGCATGCGAAAATACAAATTAACCGTAACAAAGTGTTGAGTAGTATGTCAAGTGGTAGCTGTGTTGGTGTGGCAGTTTTGGAGCAATAGCGAGGTAAGAACTACTTTGAAGGCGGGTAGGAGGTAGTGACATTCGTGCTGATCAGTGCGGAGTCATGAGAGCTGGGACAAAGACGAAGGTGCAAGCTGCAGGCCGCGTTCGTAGGTATTGGGCTTGTTACAGAAGGCCAATGGCGAGAAAAAGGAGCGCCTTTCTATTGTGGAACTTACTGTGGGGATGGCTGGTGCCATACTTTGAATTAGCGGAGCCAAACAAGCTCTGAAAGTTATCTTAAAAATATAATTTGGAGAAATGTTTAAAGTGCACATTTCCGGAAGTAAAATTGTAAAATTGTGAGATGGAGAGCCATGTTTGTAAAGTGGTTCCCATCAATTGAAAAATCTAATTTCGAAGCGGTTTCACTAAATAAACAAGCGGTGCGCGGTCGTTAAAGCGATTACTTTTAAAAATCATAAAAACCATGATAATTATCTTAATATCAAATGTATTGCCTATAATTATACATTCAATCATATTTGCTAGGATGTAGAAACCCAACCCTTTGAGATGATAGAGTAATTTATTTAAATCTAATAATATCAAAAAATCTGTAAAAAGCTTTACTCAGAACTTTCCTCGTGGACATTGGGACACTAAATAATTTTAAAAATCAAATTAAGTTATGAGTAAAAATATGTTTACGTTTCTACTACAGTAAATACATTTTCAAATAAAAAAATGTAGCCCGCTGGAGGGATTTTAACTCCGCCATCGCCATCGAGACATTGGAAGAGAACGATTTTATTATTGAAATGTTTCGACTCTTTTGTGACATTATCTCCATTATTACTTCCTTCTATTTCAAAATTAACACGAAAACACACAAAATTTATTTTTTTAGGTGCTGACCCTGTATATATTTGTCTGAAATTGTACCTGTTTCATGCCAGGTGTTATACGGTGTATGCAAAATATCATCTTCCTCCGACAAATAGTTTTTGAGTTATACCGCCAACAAGCAGACAAACAGACAGACAGACGAAATTGAGAAAACCTGTTTTTCGTCATCTAGGGACCCTGAAACGTGAAGATCTGAAGCAATCTCGGAAGGTGATTTTTTCGTGATTACAATACTTCCTTGGTCTTTCAGACGAGGGAAGTAATATAGTGCTATGATATGTTAGCTCCACTAACAATTACCTGTTTTGTAATAAAATGCTTGACTGCAAAGGCTATTTTTAATTTAGAAAATTAATATAAGTTAAAATTCGGACAAATCCATACACAATTCTCAGATTATATTTTTATACTGTGCTCAAACTTGCCTGTCAGTAAATTACGACTAGTTAAAATAAAATGTAATAATTAATTACACAAATAAGTGGTTGAATGCCCATCTTTCTATTTTATTGAACTGCAATATTTATTACGCTAGCTCTCGGCGAACACAAAACTGCTTATCTCAGGATGAGTCTGAACTATATTTTCAAATGGTTATGTTATTTGTCTCAACGTAGCTCATTTGGTCGTTCTTAATATATAATTCACCACCTCGTAAATTGACAGATAAACACAAAATGGTTTGTGGATTCAGCGTTTATTTGAACGTTTAAAATCGTGAAATAATGTGAGAAAGCGTCAGGTAAATAATTCGAATATTCGCGCTTGGCAACAATTAAAACATCGCCTTCATTATTAGAATGACGTAGAACCCACGCTGACCTTTCAACTGTTTATAATGCTTGGAACTCCGCCAATTTTGCAAAACCGGATGACGCCGTTCGATTTTTGAAAATTACGGTATAGCAGGACCCTTGAAAAAACGCTATTCCTCTTCAGTAAGATTCAATCTCGAATTTACATAGCTTTCCGAACGGCAACTCTTAAAATTACAGATGGATCCTATCTCGTGAAGTTCGCTTCGAAGCCGCTGGCAGATGACGCTCCCGGTTTTCTGCCTCTGGCTCTGCTGGAGTCACTCCCCTAGGTGCAGATGTTGAAAGCGACGTTCTTGCAGACCCCTCTGACGTCCTTGATCGCTGACCTCTGGGTTCCGCTGCTAATTTTAGTCGTAGTCGAAGATCGTAAAGTCCAGCTGATCGGCTCCCGATGTCCACTCGAGGATGAGATTGGAAAATTTAACTTTTACTTGGTGGAAACTGCTGCAAACGTTCCCACAGGTACACTGACACTTGGGCAATAAATTGGACCACTTTTTATAATTGGAAAAACACATTTATTCTCATAAAACATTAGCTAAATATGGGGCACAAACTCGACAAGCTACATTAATTTCTATTTTCCATTGTTCTCTTTGTTAATAACAAAAACGCATCAGGTGGCTAAGATACGGTGTTCTTCTACTATTAATTAGAATTTAGTTTTGATAATATTAACCACAAATAGAATAAAGTTTGATTACATAAATTACAAATCTAACATTTTCTTAAAACTAAAATATTGTCTTTTGCTTGTAACTAGTATTGTTCTTTACCGTTGCACTCACAAACGTTTTTAATTTCGCTGCTATGCTCTTTTACACTCTGTTTTTAATTATTAACGCACTGATATGCGAGTCTATCTTTCACGTCGCTTGCTTCTCTTCTATTGCCTACATTCAGGCCTGCTCTTTGCAATTTTCTAGATTATCCTTATTGCTCACAGTTTTCACTGTGCTTTACTTTTATTGATAACTACGCCGATTTATGTGCACATAACCTTTTGTGACAATTACTTTCATTTGGTCTGGCTTTACATATGCACAAACCTATAATTTTAATTATATTACTTTATTCAAAAGCCAAATTCAAACCCTCTGAAATATGTTTTGCTTTTGCGTGCCGTTATCCGACTAATTATTCCTTCTCGCATCTCATTACCAATGCATTTAATACTTTTATTATTGTTTCAAATTGCAATTATATAAAATATCCTAACTCTGTGCTTTATTGACTTGGTTAAACATTTTCACTGCAAACAGAGCCAAATTTTGGGCTTAAACCATTTCAATATAAACACAACAAGTTATCAAAAACACTGCAGTATATCTGATAGCTTCACAATGCTTGAATTTAAAATTTACATCGTCGTTATGTCTCGTCCAATTTTATTGCGTAGTTCTTTATTTCTAATTTTTGCTTTGTCATCGAAACTCCAAGTATTTCTATTCTGATCGTTTTTCTAAAACTATGAGAGTTAGATAAAATTTGCTTGTATAAACACTGTAGGTATTAAGATGGTATGGTGCACGGCAGTAATTGTTTTTGACGAATATAATGTTAAACGTAAGGATCATTGTTAGCGAGGAGGCGGTTTTTGTTTGTTTTTGCGTAATTGTTTTGAGTTTGAAATAATTTCTGTGGATACTTCAATAGAGTAGCTGTGGGTTAAAATAAATTAAAATTCTCGTGTTTGGTGTAATCTGCAAACCACCTGACACTGTTTGTAAACTATTTTGAGATGTTTTATTAGTTTCGATTATGATCTTATTTTTTGTGATATTGAGATAAATAGGCCATCAATCAACCAACTTATAGAACCAAATGTAATTTTGCTGATTTCAACTAAGATAAATTTTATAACGATTTACGAAAAAATCCTTTCCAAAATATGTTTCGTATAAAGAATATTGATAGGAAGTTGCAACATTTCAACAATAGTTTAATTCAATTATTTAATGTGCATGCACCTTACAAAACGGCCGGATAACTAAAGTTATAGTGCTATGGATCACCGATAATGTTATTAATGTCACTGAGCAACTAAGTAGCGTTACAAAAAAACAAAAAATCCTTCTCATTGAGAGTGGTCTCTGAGAAATTTAACTATCCTCTCTATTAAACGTGAAAAAGTTGCTTATTTCAATTACCTAATCTAGAACCGAGTTGCCTTCAATGTTGCAAAATGCGATCAATAACTTTTTCCTAGATAGCATTCCTGATCCTGTAAATGATATAAACCTCATGTCTGAATATAGAAACTGTAATAGTAATTTACGATGCAAGTACCGTTATCAAGCTTTTTACATTACGAGAGAATAGTTTGAATGAACGAGCGACGTTAGGAGCGAGTTCTTTAAAATTCTCGAGTAATGTAGAAAGCATTCGTCGAGGCGGCTGTGGTTACTGGACAATTTCAAGCCTCCTGGGGGATTTGAAGTAGGATGTTTTCTAGCCGTAAATTATTTCATTAAAGGAGGCGTACGCTTTAAGCAAATTCTTTTCAAAAACAGATTTCCATCTTTGGCCTGTTTACCACCCTCCCGGCTTAATGTGTTTGTCATTGGGCATACAGTCCTGAAGACAGCCGCATTGGAATTTCCCCGTATACCGGCAGCACGAATTTTGAGGTAACGGCTGTGCAAGATAATTTCTCCAGGACTGCAGCGTCCTTAAGAAATCTTCTCCCGAGCGATCGCTTTAGAGGGCGTTTGTGGAAACATCGTATAGCAGCAAGTACATGCAATTTGAATTTCAGCGATTGATTGTGTCGATAAGGGAGATTGCTGCTACAGTATTGCGTGTTTTGAATATAAAACACTACACGTGTCAATATAATATGTCGTTTTATCACCGCTCATGGCGTTTTCATATAGGGATAGCTGAAATGGTGTATGTACCTTGCAAAAACCTCACGCAGTGTGTCGTGAGGTATCCGACTTACAGTAATTTCAATTTATACAATTTTCAAGCCGGTCCAAGTGAGATAAGTTTTATTCATCTAGCTGGATGTTTTCATGGCATTCAGATTTCAATAATTTGTCATTTGTTAATTGTATCAATTGTTATGATTTTTGATAACCTTAAGAACCGCTGCTTGGTCTGTATTTACGGCATAATTCTACCGAGTGCTAGAGCTAGCTAGGGTTGTACTCACCCCTCGTTTAAGGATGCGGTACCCCTGGTACGTGTTCAAATCAAAGTGTGTTTAGTAGAAGTTCACCTTAAACTTTAGAAATTAGAAGGACCAGACACTCAAAAACTTCGGTCCTTTCTTTTTTGCATAAAACCGAGAAAGAGAGAAAAAAAACGTTGTACCCTCGTCCACAGATGGTCATGAGCCAGATGATGCTACAAAACAAAGTAAGATACTGTAGACATTTCTTGGTATTGTGGAGGAAGACCATAGTGTTGGGAGAAGATATTTTCCCTTTAAAATTATTTATGGACAAATGAGCAGTAGGGCTCAACTAAATAACCCACTAGCGATAGACTGAAAGCATCCATTTTACAACGCTTTCCTTTAATTCTTAAAGAGGTAGTTTTAGTATGCTCTAAAGTAATAAAAAATATAGTTATAACATCTTAGGTGTTCACATCTCCATCAGAAGACTATCGTATCATTTCAAAAGCTACTTTCATTTTCCGGCGTTAAAGCGTTATACTCTTAAATTTGTTATTGGTCTTATACTGTATAGACCTTCGTATGAGAGCAAAATACCATCTCTATGTCTCAAATATTCACCTATAATACACACAGACGTCAAACACATCAAACGCCATTGCCTTCTAATTCACTCAAAGTGCCTATCTGGCAAATCAATAAAATCCTCTGGTTTTTGAATGAGCTAGAATAGAGTTAAGTGTATTGAGAGAAAAATGGATGATTCTGTTTTACAACAGTTCAATTCTGAGGGTATGGTATGCCAGTATGAATCAATATTCCTATGGTTGCCGCAGCTTGTTGAAACATGGTCAAGTGAGGATGCAAGCAAGGGTGTTCTAATGCATGGACCTGCATAAAGAAATCGATAAACTGTACTGCTCTCAACAAGTGTTCTTATAAAAATAAGTGATTTGTCTGACAACTTATTTCTAATTATATTCTGATGGTAAATAACTAATTACACAAGTAATATTTCAATGCTATTACTTAAGGTTTTGAGATAAATATCTGGTTTTGAGGTACATTGCTGCATACCATAAGTTCTTATCTAATAACGGGCGGTTGTAATGGTAAACCCGAAAAACTGCCACACTGATACGCAATATTCTCTTAAACCATTATATTTACAACCAAATGATGAATAGAACTGTAGACAATATGATGTACAACATTTTTTGCTCGAAAAGTTTTCTTCTGGAGCTTTGTATTTTTGAGTTATTTTAAATAGACAATAATTTTTAAACATATTTTTATTTAAAAAACTGGCCACCATTATCTTTTTCCGCAAGGCCACTTTGGCTCCTCCGTCTAAACTCTTTAAGAAAACCCCAAAGAAGAGTTGGCCAAACTTTATCACACAGGCTAATACCACCCGCGCTGTTAAACGTAGTCCTACGTTAAAACTAGCTGTTCAAACAGTTATCAACGGTTCTAAAAGTCTCAGAAGTTTTAAATCTAAAAATAATACTAATAAAGAAACAATCTTCGAAGCAAGACATTTTAAATTTTCCTATCGCAATGTTGAACTCTCATATCTTATACGTGTTAACAATTACATTGTCCTATTCGAAGAGTTTGCATTTTAAAATTACTAGGAAGAGGAGGGAGCAGCATTTGCTGGATTTCGACCAGTTTGGATATTAAACAGCAGTAGTTTAGCGGCCTGGGCCCAGATGGGGCTCATCCATATAAACAATTTTTTGAGTGCAATGTTGGTAATGCTATGTTTCGATTTACAACATTCGCCCTGCTAAATTAATTTGCTTATGTATTAAACGGGTGCTCAATTGGGGTAATTCATGCGTATTACACAGCGTTGTTTCCAGTTGCGTTGCATAGCCTCTCCTCAATTTCGAGTCAGTTCCACCTGGTGACCTGAACAACTCTGCTGAAGATTGTACTCGTTGTAATCAACGTCAGTGGGAAATAGGGTAAGGGCTGTGGGGACGTTGGATCGCCAAAACCTAGGGAAAGAAAACCTCGACTCCAGATCACCCGAGTTTCCAGGTTGGGGGTTTAGGTGATGGGCCAAAAAAATTACAAACCAGTAGTTTAGAGTGTCACAACATATCGCTCTGAAGTGTGGGAACTGGAAATGGACTATTGGAAATGAAACGGTTCGTGAAATCATGGGTCTAAATATTCATATGTACTTAGCCTGCTGTAAGAGCAACCAACATTTGAAACTCAAAATATGTTATTATTCAACAGTCTCCTTTTAATGTAACACACCTATTATAGCGAATCTTCAACGCATCTAAACCTTAAACAACTGGTTTTTCTTTGAAAACTAGACCCCCATGTGTTTTATTGTCTCTTCGTTAGAAGAAAATGTAACCCTCCCAAACTCTTTTTTATTTTACCTAATGTATAATAGTCCAAGAAAGACAGATCTGGTAAAACAGGGCAATGTTCCAGTAATTCAAACACTAGATCAGGAATTGCGTTTATAGCAATATGCACCTTGTGTACAGACTTTCAAAAAACGGACACCTTTGGCCAACATTTCGTGTCTTTTTTTCACTATCTTTCTCGTAAAGTTGTCAATAATTTAGAATAATATTGTTCATTTATTGTTTTGTCCTTAACCAGTCAATTTTTGAACACGAATCTTGGAGAACTCCATTCCATCGAATACTGTTTTGTTTTCGGATCGTAGAAATGTACTGAAGTTTTATCCATGGTAACAACACGACTCAAGAGGTCAGCATCTTCAAAGCAGGAACAGATTTTAGGTGATGCTTCCACTCTTACTCACGTCTGATCAACATTCAAATATTTGAAAATTCAGAATTTTTTTCATATCGAAACTGACGTGTTCATATGAACTCTTTAATGTCTCATAAATACGTCTTTTATGGCAACATAACGGTATTTAAAGTTGACCGAGTTCGGTAGGTTAGTGATTAGCACGCCTACTTAGGTACTTAGGTGGTATTCATGAGTCAACGGGGTACCTTCTCTGAGGCGAATGCCGGGGCAGTACTTCCCCACCTTTTCTGGCCTCTCTTCCATTCTCCACCCCTCTTGTCTCAAGCCTATCCTACAATTCCCGTTCTTGGCTGAAGAGGGACACAAGGTTTCTATAGCAGCCCTCCCCCAGTTGGGGGAATTGAAATTATCTTGAACCTTTATCTTTCAGACATTATTTAGTTGTTCTAACATTTAAATGTATCACATTTTTATTGACTTAATCAATAGTTATAGAAAATATAAATATGTAGTTAATACGGTATTTTATGAACTTATGAAACTTGAAATTCCTTTCTTGTCAGAAGAAGTTACGATATAAACTAATGATATACAAACAGTTAATGTAAGGCTATATTTAAATAAAATTGGTAAACAGTTCAAGAACGTTCGTATAATCAACAACAGGGATCTTATTTTTATATAATTTTAATTAACCGTAATTAAATTGTAAATATCTTCTTTCGTATACGGGAGAGGTTGAAAAATATGAAAATGGTTTAAGAATAAAGTACCTCTATTTTTTAAAGCTTTTAAAGTTTAGAATTGAAAGCATGTATCAAATATGAAATTACAACCACCTGCTCCGAAAAACAATTTTAATCGGTTTCTCCTATTTTTTCTTACCACCCTGTGTATTATCAAATGAGATACTTCATAGTTAACTTATTAACGGATACGATATAGGTGTACTGTAGAACTTGAGTTTGCATCACTTAGCAACCAGGACATTACGTGATTTGAATTTAGTGCTAACAAATCTCATTTATGTGTTAAAAAACAGGTATCTTAAAAAAATTAATAACAAACGATCCAAACATGAATAGCAATTCAAATAAATTATAATTATTAATAGAACTCTTATAACAAATATTTCCAGTTAACATTTTTGTGTATTTTTAAAAATACGAGTATTTTATTCTTGAGCAATTTTCATATTTGCGAACCTCCCCCTATATGAAAGAGGATATTGGCAATTTTGTAAGTGCATTTTGAATTTGAGAAGATGCAAAGATTTTTATCAAGAATAAAATTTTCTATTAAATGGATAATGAAACAATTTTCCATGTGTTCAAATGTATGACGAACACTGTAAAATATTATACGCAACAATCAAAAGTGATTAAGTCTGTTAATCAAACGTTGGTATTGTAACAAGGCAAAGACAGATACAATCTAAATGGCAGAAGCCTTCAACTAGAAAACGAAAATATACTAAAAACTAATTTGAAAAATTTTGCAATAAACTAGAGGTAATGAATAAATCGATCCCATATGATACATATAACTAAAATAAGAAAAATCCTGTTTTTGATAATGCCACAGCCAACTATGAGTTCCATATAAAAAAATACAACTTTATGTTACAACTCGAATTTAGAAACTTGTTTTGAAAAACTGATACCCCTCTGGATTTTTATCAAAAGAGTGCCCGAAGAACATAAAAATTACTTTTCTATATTTTCATATATAATCGAAATATAGCCTGAAATCGAAAAATCGAACAATCGAACTCTTGTTTTAACTCGAAAACAAATGACAATAGCCAATTTTGGTTTTAACCATTAAGATTTTCTCAAAAAAGAAATCTAGAATGCCAAGTCAATTTTTCCATTACCATATAGTTATGAAGATTTCCTATAAAAACATCGAAATTTGCACACCCTTTACACTTACCTGCTTTAATTACTATTTAAATTAGTGGATTTCTACCATAACAGAACATTTTCGGTTTACTCTATGTAACACGTAATCATTTCCATAATAGTAATCAAGTTTCAACGCAGTTATTTGAAAAACCGGGAACAACAGGTTATTAGAGCATAGTATATGATCAAATTATCGAGCTTAACCGGTTATAGCTTTGTATAAAGCGATCAACATAATTAATTTCTAGATAATTACGTTGTTAGAGGTAATGAGTATTTAATATACTACCTTCAGCACATGAAAAAAGGCAATGTCATTTTTTATAATTTATTGTTTACATAACACGTTATTTGAAATTAACAATATTGAAAATTAAAACTATGTGCAGTAATTCTTATTTATTCTAGTACAATAATAAACCGTTACTTTGACTAACCTGGTAACCACAATCTGCTTAAAACTAAAACTACGTGTTAAAAACGGAGTTTACTTTAAACATCCGAATGTTTTCTTTAATTGTCGGGGAAAAGTTGATCGAATGAAAATAGTGCATACACCCTGTTGAAATAATTTATAGAAACTCTCCCCATCGTTTCTTTGAATAACATATTAAGTTCTGCTGCGAGGCTATCGATGTTATCGTTGATGGCTTTAGTTACAGTTTCAATAAAAGGCCGATTTTCTGGCGAAGCTTCCTCTAACTTTAGAAACAAATTCTTTAGTACTGCTTGTGTAAATTCAACTCTATCCATCATAATATATTTCTTCCCTTCTTTAAAATACTTATGACCATACCACTCAGCCTCAAGAACAACGTCAGCTAGAATAGAAATGTGTTTTATATGGTCAACAGAACAGAAAAATCAGTGAAATTAAATATTGAAATTGTTATCCACTTACTGGCATTTATCTCACAGCGACCCACACTATTCACTTCAAATAGCATGATCTTTCCTTTGATTTTGTAATCCGCATTTATATATAGGTATGGTAATTCCATAATAGCAGAAAATCTTACAGTATTGTTGACATTTGCTAAATGTTTTGGCATAGCCATATTTGAAAACCCCATTACCGCCCCATTCAATAATTCTGCTTCAAAACTTACTGCTGTTCCTTCGCCAGTGCTAATCTTTACTTCAGAAAAAGTTAACGGTTCTATGGGTGGAATGTCCATCTCGGGAATACCTTTGACCATATAGGGAAGCATTTCGAATAATGTATTGTTAACGCATTTGGAAAACTCGGGGTGATTTCGTCTGCATAAATGAACGAAAGACGCTGCAAGCAAAAATTAATTTTAAAAACTACTGTTTAAAATTGTTTATCAAAGCATTTACTTGCATCACTACTCGTATGAACAATATGCGTGATAAATTCATGAACGTGTTTGGGGCTGTACAGAAAATACTTATTGCGTTCAATGGCAAGGAAGATTAAAAAAAAATTGAAGAAATACGATACCATAAGTTACGATATAGGTTCAGTAATGCCAAAAAGGAACTTTAATTAAGCTATCACTTACGAATATCTCTTGATAAAACATATCCTAATAAAGCAACAAAACATGAGAAATATAATTTTTCCATTTCGTTAGATGAATCTTCGTATTACACCACAATTTGTTTACGCGTTCTACTAAGATACAGAGAAAAGGTCATGCAGCACTCGACCATGCAACTAGTAATAAAACCAGTTACTGCATTTTGCAAGTCCTCCATTCAAAATTGCAATAATGGGAATAAATATAATTGTTAACATTGAACACTTACTATTACTAGTCATGAACGTCGAGTATCAATTAAGGAAGCTTACATTAACACTTATAAGCTTCAAGAAAATTTTAGGTACACATAATTTGTACTAATTTAACTTACAGGAATGGTAATGGTATCAGTAGAAAGATAAAATTATTGAGCGTCAAATGATGCTAATAATATTTACTGATTAGTATAGTAATAATGGAAAAATATCTAAAAAGTCAATGCACCATGGTTCAACTTTAAGAGTCGACCCTCGTTATAGCATATTAGTATTCCAATGATCTTTCTGCGGATATTTAAATGCATTTTCTTTGCTTTACCTTTATTTATTAAAAATAATACTTTTCACATAAGCCTGCTCAAATCTTAACGCTTTTAAATGTCAGTTTGACTTAACCTAAAATAGTAACGGTTATGTACTTCCTCATTTTATCAAATTAGCTGTTGCTCCAGTTAACATTTTAAAGCTTATGATTTCATTTTATTGCAAAGGTATTTTATATATAAATAGCGAATGCAATTGATATGTTAAACATTTGGGGCAAAGTATTTTTAAAATTTATTAAGAACTTCCTTCGTTGTTTATTAAATTTTAAAGCTTCTTTCTATTTCTAAATAAACTATTTACGAGGTATATCATGTGGCCCATTACCTCCGATCCACTTCCCGAGATGTATGAATGGTTCTCGTCACCCGAAGGTAAAAGAGGCTGTACATAATGAATGAATGAAATATTACATGCTTCTAACGAAATACTGAATGAGTTTGGAGCAGTACAAGGACAATTGTAAACATTATAATCCCCTTAGCCTAATTTTAAAATATGGAACTTAAACCAATAATTGGTTGTACAATTATTGTACACCATTTGACACAAAGAAATATAGAAATCGATAAATATCTAATGACTATTCAAAGAAAAGTTAGTATTTCTCAATTTACTAAACCTTGGCTAACATATTATTTACTTCTTATTCATGCACAACTATGATATTCTTTTTTTCGCACGCCCACATACGAAAGTGGCAGTTCACATTCAGTACAATAGCCACGAAGAATAACAATATCATTCACCCGGTCGTTATCATTACGAACGTGTTTGTTATAAAAAATGCACGATTCACAGTTATACAGTGGGCTAAATATGTCATTTTAACCTAAAAACTACTGACAAGTTACTGACACAATCAGTTGTCACAATAAAGCTGTCAGTCACTTTTTACTCAGGTTGGGACATTAATTTATAATTTTTCGAGACTTATAACAACTATTTCTGTTCAAAGTGTACGTTGACAGTTCACTAAACTTTTTAACGCACTAGCCCTTGTGGTTAACACTTCGCAGATTATTTCAGGTAATTTTAATTAGGCATTATATGGTTTAACTTATATATTACAAATCTTGTTTTTCAGAAGCACATCAATCCAGTTCTCCATTTACAATATTAACTAAACTTTTTAAAGGCGTTCGCTAACATTTAGAATTTCTCTGCTATATCTAGTTTACAGCAGCTTCTTCCACTATTTACACCACATTCTAAGATGCTAATGCTCCATTATTAGGCATGTGTTAATTAACAGCACATTATTTTTAAAATATCACATTAACAAGCAATTTATTGCATCTTTTATAATTGGATACAATCTAATTAATTTTAATATTTAAATTTTTTGTGTATTTTCTTTTATGGAAAATTACACACTGTTTATTATTTTTAATTTAACCTTTTTTCCAACACCCAGCCTAGTTACTACAATATTCTTACCTACTACTAAAAGTATTATTTCTTTTTAAAATTAAATTTATATTATTACTAATATTAATTTATCTTATTAATTATTAAAATATAAAGGCTCCTCATAAATAACTGTATAGCTTCCATTCCCAGTTCATAACAAATCCATCCATCACTCCCAACTCTAAACCTAGAATATTCCACACATCCCGACTCACCTCTGCACATCAAAAGCCCATATGCCAAAAACGTACTCTTTGTCAGTTCCGTTGCTGCCTTGTCTAACCAAAATTTATCTTAACACTGCCTTTTATTAGTTTTCTGTACCTTGTTATGTTCTTTAATTTCAAGTCGTCCAAGTGTTTGTACAGGGTGTTTCCTCAAATTTTGACAGCTTCTAGCGGCTTTATTATTCCAGATAGAAAAAAAATTGTTCTGATAAAAATTGTAGGGTATCATACAAACCGTTTGAATTTGATACTTAAAGACACAATTGAACATCACGAGTGAACTTTTTGACTGATTGTATACTTTTTTTAATGTAACACTCTATATTGTGTTTATTGGATAGCGCTTCTCTTTTCAAAAATATATAAGTTGCCTATAATTACTTCATCCCATATATCTAATACTTACTATATTGCTAGCGGCTATAAGTGGGAAACTAGCCGATGAAGTGAGACACACAACCAACTCCTTCATGTATACGGTGAGATGTGCGCAAGCGCGGCGGCGTCGTCCGCCCAATGGGAAAGTGGTCAAGTTTAAAATTCGCTTAAAAAGGCGGAGTTCGAGTTCTCACGCATGCGCACGAGACGCATTATACTCTAAGTGAGACTATGTCGGCGCCGTAATGTTTTCTGAAGTTTCCAGGCCCTACCAGCAATATATGTGTATTATATATATGACTTCATCCATTGTTGAAATATCCGCTTTTAAAGAATCAAAATATTATTAATACTATGATTTATTTCATATAGTAAATGTCATAAATTAGACTTGACTGTAAGAGGCACTTTTCGAATCTTTTAATTCTTCGTTATCTGTAACATTTTCTGAAATTTTAGGTTATTGTCTGAAAGAGAATTAAACAGCACAAAACTAATGTACTCTTTAGTTCTTAAACCTAAAAGCAACCGTTTACCTTAAAATGCTTATCAAAGGTTTTTGGTTGTCATTAAGACGTGCAATTATCAAGTAGCCATGATTACAAAAACAATAATCATCTAGTAAAAAACAATGATAAATCAATTAATGACATTAGCCACATAAGAATTTGTTCTTTTATGTTTAAGAAAATGCCGCTACATAACGAATTCTCCAATGTTGAAAGGTTCGTTATGTCGCAGCATTTTCGTAAGCACAAAAGGCATTAATTTTTTTCTTGTTGTTGTTTACTAGATTACAATCATTACCCATTGTTTTTGTAATCATGGCTACTTGATAATTGCACGTCTTAATGACAATCAAAAACCTTTGATAGGCATTTTAAGGTAAACAGTTGCTCTTACGCTTATGAACGAAGAGTACATTATTTTTGTGTATTTTAATTCTCTTTCAGATAATAACCTAAAATTTAAAAAAACAGTTACAAATAACGAAGTTAGAGCTAAAAAGGGTGTTGAAACATAGGTAAAGTGCTCTTTACAGTTAATTATAATTTATGAACTTTTTTCTATTAGTGCAGTACATAATAGTAAGTACGTACACCAAAATTCAAATCTAAATCTCTACATTTGTGCAAATTAAAAAAAATAAGAAATTGAACTTTAAGACCCTATAACTTCTTACTGAAGGGACTTTGTACTAAAGGTTTAATCAATTTATTATAACGTAAGGAATCTATGACTAATTGATGTACAATTCTTTACCGAACACTCTGTATATGAAACATAAAATTAACAAACGTTCAGCATTAAATTTCTTCTCGCAAAAATTAGGAATGCTATCTTTCCCTCGCAGCCAATAAAATCGCCGAATTAAACGCCTAACCCATTTTCAACAAAGGGTGGCAAACATCTTATTATTCCCCACCACAATCGGCCTTCTGATCTTTTAAAAAGGCTTCGTACAGTTTTCTGAGGGGGATTCTTTCTGTTGCCTCATCCAAGCAAGTTGTGTAGTTGGTGCCGAGTGTCTTTACGTGTTTTGACCACCACGGTTCTAATTTCCGGAAATATCTTCTCAATGAGGAGTCAGTACCGGAATTTTGTATCGTCTAGCGGCACTCTCGGATTTTCCTGCACAAGACACCAGACACGTAGGCCAAGTTCTCGCACGGCAGCATCGCTTGTCATTCAGTGCTATCGATTTTCCTCCCGAATTATTCTGTAGCACTGCAGCGATACGTTGAAACGCATTTCGAAAGAGACATCAAGCAACATACGGCGCAGCAAAGATCTTAAAATCTGTAAAAGACTTTACCCAAAACTTCCTTCGTCGACATTGTGACAATAAATAATTTTAAAAATCAAATTAAGTTAGAAATAAAAATACCCTCACGTTTCTAATAAATTAAACAACTTTTCAAATAAAAACGTTACCGGTGGTCGAATTCGAACGGCAGGCGAACCGCGTATGCAGTCCAACGTTTTGTGGAATATTGCAAGGAAACGGGCTATTTCTACCTGAGCTACGGAGCACCGACCCTTCGAATTCCTGTGCTTCAGCTATATTAAGTAACGCACTAATTTCTTGCTACTTTTTGTATAGCACAACATTTATTCTGTACTTATTGAGGCCCATTTTTGAAAAGAATAAATCCTGCGCTATTTACAATTTATTACTTGTATTTATTGCTAAGTTAAATAAAAAATAAATGAAATATTATTTTTTTAAAGTGCTCACCCTGTTTATATTTGTCTGAATTTTTCTCAGTTTTATGCCAGGTAGATATATAATGAGTTATATCGCCAACAGACAGACATACAGACAGACTGACTGAATTGAGAAAACCTGTTTTTCGTCGTCTAGGGACCTTAAAACGTGAAGATTTGGAGAAATTTCGAAAGGTGATTTTTTCGCCACTACAATACTTCCTTCATCTTTTATGCGAGGGAAGTAAAAAGGAACTGTGTAAAATTTATATTAATATAGACGTCCATTATTTTCGCTGAGTGAAATAGTGTCGCGGAAGAAAATTAGAGTAACGCACATTTGAAAGATCTCTTATAGTGTTCAGATAACGTCAAAATAGTCATTATCATTTCACGAATTCATAATCTGTAAATAGTTAAATTAAGATTGCCGAATGAGAATAATTAGCAGTTTCTAAAACACCATGACGTCATATAGGACGTAGGATCTAGTAATTAAGTCAGCTGTGATCATTCTACCTAGTAATTTTGGCGGTTTGACGTTAATATATTGAATTTTAATTATTCCATGTTTTCTTTGGATTTAACGGTTGTTGCATGCGGTTATTCCTGTATTTAAGTGTAAAAGGTTCTAGCTGTAAAAATCACTTAAGGTAAGTTCCATCCGCGACAGAGCAAGGAAGGACGTTGCTGCAGCAGTGTCAATAACACACCTACTAATGATTTTCTCTCTCCACTTTTAGGAAATCGCTCAGTATTATTATTAGAAAAGTGGTAGCGCTCAGGCATTTCAACCCCTTTTAAGTTATCGAGCGCTTGCCCGGTGTAACGGACAATACCGGAATAACCTACTCTCTTTTGACTAACTGCCAGCAAACGTTTTCGTATTATCACCCTTCAGAGCGGGCTGGGCGTCTAATCATCTAACGTTGTCGTAATCTCGTTTTATCGGGTAATAACCTGGAGTGCACCCTCCACCCCAAAATATTATGGCTTGGAACGATAGTACCTTGATAGTGAACCAAACACCTAATGCTGATTACCTTTATTACCAAATCTCAGCCTTTATATACATTTATATATCGCTTACTACTAAATTGTCTTACTTCAAAGTTCAAGAATGCTTACCTTACAAGGTTGCCCTCGTATATCATAACAAACCGTCAGCAATTAGCAAGGCCGATATGAGTTAATTTTGCAGTTCTACTAAACATGCAGTTGCGATACATTGAACTTTCATGAACTAGTGCATTGCACTGCTGGTTTGCATCTCTCAAATTTTTTAATTGCTCCAGCTAGCCTCACAGTCGAGAAAGGCAGTTTAAGTTAACTGAAATGTGTTTGCTTACTATATCAAAACAAGGGTACCTCCGTTGAAAATGCTAAATTAGGCCGTCACGAGATTTCTCAAATCAAACTCCAGGTGCAAATGTTGAACCCCCTGTATAGCAATAGTATCCACACCAACTATTTTAAATTCGAAAGGTAATTCACGATAAACATAATTGTTTCGTACCAGTTTTCTTCATTTAACTGTTTGCTGCTACTTACAACAGTCTCATAAACTTCAGAATTCTTTTGCATAAAATCGTTAAATCTCCAAAATAGTTGACGCTAGATCCATACAACATGATTAGCATGCTTTAAGCCACTTAAAAATGGGGCATTCCATTTAAAAAAAGTACGTTCGATTTGCAACACTTTTTTGAGCCATCCTGTATAGTAAAAATTATTTTATTAATGTGCTTACAACTTTTATATACATAATAAGTATTTATGTAACTCTCATAGTGTTAAAAATATCTTCCATCTCCTCTTATATCGTTGCCGGAGCTCTATTATCTGTTTAGTAATAATCGAATACAAAGTGGCCTGTGATTTTCCAAGTTTCATGATCAAATTTCCAAAATTGATCTTTGTCTAGGAATGTATTTACAAAAAGTTACTGAAACAAATAGAGTGTGGCATTTACTTAACAGCCGGCATAAATGTGGTGAATAACTACCTTTGCAGATATTATACAAATACTTGGTTGGATGCTATTGACGTGGCCTTTAATAATAGGTATTTTTATCATTATACAAGTTTCGGCGAAAATTTCTGGATAAATATTTTCTTTGACACTGGAATAATGAGAAATGTTAACTGTCATTGTTATTTTTAAATTCTAACCCGTCTTTATGCAGGTGTTGATTCCTTTGCAAAACAAAATATAGAATCCCTAGTAGAAACATTGCATGCGAATGCCAATGCATTATAAATTATAAAATGTTTTTGTGTATTACTGAACAGACTATATATGCAACACACCATACATCCAAGTTTATTTATTATATACATATTAATTTTAAATATTTGTAAATATTAGTTATTATAAGTTTATTTTTTAAAGCAGAATATTTAATTAGTTACTTCTGTTTATTATTTTGCTAACAACAAATTGATTTATGATTAAGTATTTTAATTAACCTAACTATATTGGTAGAATTAGTAATGTTAGTAATTTTCAACGGAACACTGAGTAACATATGCTACAGTATGTAGATGTTACGGTTTATATTTAGCTAAATTAAAGTATATACAAATAAGTCACACACAACATTTTTTATTTTAAGTCTAAAAACCACTATTTGAGAAAGAAAATCTATAAATGTCGTAATAACTAAATAATTTTTTTGAGTTGTTTGAGAGTGCTTGTACCTTAAAATATACTGGCAAACAATTACCTAATAAAAAGAACTGGAACAATTCGAGAATCCAATAAAAGCGAGAGGTAATATACTTGTATTGTTGCTCTATTGATTTTTCATAGTCCATAAATTGTTTTATTTGCTACATATAAATTATATTTTAGGTTATAATACTATTAATGGACTGTCAGTAATTAGAATTTTAAATATATTTCGATGTGTCTAGGTGCACTTCAGAGTGCACGAAACTTTTAGTACTGGGTGCACTAAAACCGTGATTGTTATTGATTCGACGTCAACGCATATTTTGTTTTAATTTAATGTTGGTGTAGAGTATTACAATAATAACGACTGCGAATAACATAACAAGCCCGACGGGCTGAAGCTGCTTTGTAATGCACCAGCGCCGACCAGGCAAACTCACGTTCGTAATTTTTCTATACAACAGTTCTACGTCTCTAAATGATCTTTTCTAATATAAATTAGTGGATAATTTGAGGCGGATCCTAGATATTTTCCGTTTGGAGTATACCCAATTCTAAAAATAACGTGCATTCTGGAGTGGACATAGACACAGTGCTGATCAGTTCCATTTGTGTCGATCAAAAATTTCAGTTTTAATCTACAGGAAACAATACATTATTTGGAAAAGTTCTATAAACCCTGTTGAATAATTCCAAAGAAATTTCCCCCACAGTCTCTTTAACTACCACGTCTAGTTCACTCCATAGCGTATCTATATTATCATTAATTGCTCTATTGATGGTGTCTATGAAAGGCTGCCTTTCTTTGTTGGAGTCCTCTAATTTCAGTACTATATTGTGTAGTTCTAGTTTCTTGTATTCAATTTTGTTGAAACGGAGATGTTGCTGCCCTTTATCGGTATAATGTTCACCATACCACTCTATTTGGAAGTCAACGTCCGCTGAAAACAGATACAAGCTTATTAAACAGATTATTACATGTAACCAATCGCCAGCCATGAAAATTTGATTTCGTACCATTTTACACTGAATAAACACCAAGTAGATGAAATCGACAAATTAGGAAGGTCCGAGAAACCACATACCATAATAAAACTCGATACAAAGTGCGCTACATACGCAATGCCAACAAGTAAACCGTATTTAAAATATGCACAAGTCTATGACATGACCATACATTGATCAGAAAAGAATGTAAATGTATTTTCTACACATAAATGGTATAAAAACAAAGAAGAAGAAAAAGTATCGAAAATAGTTCAATATCACTAACGTTATTTGCAGTATTCTCCCAACAAATTAAAGTATTGATGTAGTAATTCAAATATTTAGAACTTTTTGTAACAATAAATATTATGAAAGCTAAGAAGTAAAAATAAGAATCCCCACTAACAAAAATACCGGAACTGTGGTAAAGAAATATCGAAAATGAATAGCTAGGAATACGAGAGAGACGAAAAGTAACTAATATATTAAGTTCAAACTAAACCAATGAAAATAATTGTAGAAAAAAATCAACTAAGAGTGCATAGAAAAGACAAAAAGGGTATTGGTAATAATAAAAGTATAAGCTAAGAATAACATAAAATATATACCTAGTTGGCATCAAAGGGGTAAGCGCTAAACAAGGCTCGAAGATAAGATATAATATGTGACACAATGGACGATGATTTGTCAAAATCTAAAATACATGAGCGTAGAATCAAGATGAATGACATGACGATACGGATTAGAAAATATGATTAAATGAAATTTTGATAAATTGTCTTTAATTATTAGTACCTATCTATTAATATTATTCAGCAAGAATTTGGATAACAGAATTCCACTGTTATTTTTGTCAAATATGTATTTCGCCAGAACAAACTCTTGAGAATACTATTATTCTAAAGAATTTTTAAGCATGCATAATTTTCATTGCAGGACTTACTAGTGTTTACTCTTCAGGATCTCTATATCTTTTATAATTTTTTGATAGATATTTTTGCTATCTGCTGACATAAAAGTACTTTAGGGTTAGAAAGTAAAATTACACTGTTAAATTTTGTGAAACTAAAAAGAGCAACATATAATGTGTACACCTAGCAGTTATACCATTACTACAATTCTGATCCAATTTCCTGATGTGAAAGCTGAAATAATTACGGCTTTGTAATGGGTAATGTTATTTGGTTTCCCAAAAATAATTCAGTTGGCATGATTTGGTGCTTATGAATGAAAATACATTAAGGGCCGGTTGCAGAAAGCAATGTTAAGTCTGGTGTTAGCTAACATCGCGTCAAAGTGAACAAAAACGAATCAAATCTCAAATGCTTATGGTAACTAATACATTAGTAAACAAAATTTGATGCGATTTTGTTCACTTTGACCCGATGTTAGCTAACACGAGATTTAACATTGCTTTCTGCAACCGGCCCTAAGAGACCGATGCGCTTATATCAAACAAAATATTCAGAGAAAATTAAAGGCCTAGGAGTTGTACTTGACAGCAGACTGATATTTAATAAGCACATTACCAAAATTCTAAACAAAATCATCAAAACTCAGCTGAAACGATTAAAATTTTGTTTTTGACAATAGTTAAACTTAATCTGATGTATGCGAAAAATGTAGTTATGTCTTAACTTACGTCTATAGGTTAATGTCAGATTTCATTTTGTTTATAAACACATTTGTCCCTGTGACAGGCAAAAGTTTACCCTGCATTACGTTTACTTGTATCAAGCAAAAAGGAAAATAAGATGGCATTTACACAACAACAACGGGTGTATTAATTATAACAGCTAATAAAAATTGTTTTTATTAAAAGTTTTGTATATTTTTAGGAAAGTAGTTCAAGATCAAGATGTAATTTAGTTCTCTCTGACTTATGGTAGTTCATTTGCTTCAATCGATATGTATCAAGTTATGGAAAACTAAGCAAACTTCAATTTGATCATGGTATGCTGCGAATGAGTTAAATCTATATCTGTATTTTTCTTATTCTCTAACATGAGCAGGTATTCTTTTATTTTCCGTTTGTGTCGTTAAGTATTTTTCCATGCTCTTATAAATCGGTTAGTTGTTGAAAAAAAATTAATTATAACAGGTGATTCAAAAAAAATATTGATCAAAGTGCATTTGGAACATTTGAACTACTTAATATTGCATCTACTCTGTCAGAGTAAGTTCTATCACTATTGATTCTTTTGATCGTTCTACTTTTCTAAACTGTATTTCTAGCAGGCGCTGTATTTGATGATCAGTGAAAATCATGACATAAAATATACAACATTAAAGGGTTTGTCTGAAAAACGGGTTAGGGCCTGTCAATTTAAGTTGACATGAAGTGACAGTTGTATTAATTAAAATTACTTACTTTCTGAATTAATACCACATATATAGAGCTTATGTCTATCTTTTTCTTCCTTGGCCCTGTTTAATCAATCGTTTTTCAATCACCTGTTATAAAGTTTATAAAACAGTTGTAATCACATCTCCACTTCTTCCACAATTAAAAAATGAAGTGTGGTCAGCAAAGGACTTTCTTTTACTGCTTCTAAAATCGTATTTGGAGATTTTTCAAAACTATACTATTTACAAAAATATTTTTTAACAAATGTTATAGATAATTACGTAATATAATATATAAGAGATTAAAGGATGTATTCTCATTATTGTTGGACTTTTTTGTAAAAATCTAATTTTGCTATTTTTTAAAAGTTGTACCATTTACAAACAAGAAATTTTATCAAAAGGTATAGACAATTACATAATATATAATAGGTTTCACAATAGTATATTACACACCAAGTTTAGAAAAGTAAAGTTTTACTAAACGAATATAGCTTGATTAAGTATTAGCGAGTAACTAAAAAGCTATATAAGTTTAGTAAAACTACTTTTCTTACGAAGTGCCTATACTATTTTTTCGCATTTTGTATCAGTATTTATAAACAAACATTTATATAAAAGCATTATACCACATGTGCATTAAAAAGGCGGCTGTGGAACTTCAAACGTATGAATAATATGTTGGTGGCACTGTAAGTCTAAGTCAAATTTGAGGTTAGCAGGTTAGGTTTTCTGTCAGTTTTGACACAAACTGACACAAAACCTAATCTGCTAACCTCGAATTTGACACAAAACCTAACATGCTAACCTCGAATTTGACAGTGACATTACCATATGGTAAAGTGACATTTCTATGCACCAAATTGCTACTTTATTAATCGATTTTGAATTTAGTAAAATAGCACATTATTATACACAATGCGAAAATATATATTCCGTATTAATTTTTTAAAGGAACTTTTTTTAAATGTAATTTTTCGAAAAACTGTAATTACAAAAAACTTTTAAAACAAAAGTTGTAGATAATTGCATAAAATATCATCTTATTCTATGAAATTTAATTTTTATTAAAGAACCTTTCGAATTTGTATGAAAAGTGAGAATATACATTTTCAAGCGGATCGATTAAACTGTCTGGGCTGTAGAGAAGACACAGACTGACAGACAGACATTACCTCAAAATCCACTTTTTCTGAATCAGAAGACACGAAAACGGATATTTCCACAAAAATCTGGAGTTTGAAAAACTCATGATGACAGGGTGGAACTTAATTACGCATGCTGGAAAGGAATTGCGGTGAGAGTGTTTCTTGGTACGCAAAAGTGGAAGCATACAAATTCTTCTCCCATTTGGTAAAGTGCAGTATGGATAACTGGTCGGTAGCAGATTTTGTTGAGTATAAATCAATAACCGAATTGCGGAGAAGATTTAGGTGCTGTTTTAATATTCCACAATCTAGTAGAATTTCTGTATGCAACAGTATTCTAAAGTGGGTGGAGAACTTTAATGACACAGGTAGTATTGAAGATAAAATTACTGGTAGGGCATGGTCAGTACGCACACTGGAGAACACTATGCGAGTAAGGGCAGTAGAGTCTAACTCGCCCGATTGCATTAGCCATATTGGTCAGGAGCCTTTACCGTGTTTTACACAAGGATCTTAAACTCCACCATTACAAATGTCTCCGCCAAATTGCAAGAATGCATTCGCTGTGGTACAGGCCACTTGGAAAATGTTATTTTTAAAAATGAATTGTACAATAATAAATTGCATTATACGAACATTTTGTTTTCTGTACGTGTTTTATGTCGAATCAACTCCACTATGCTATAATAGAACTCTAAAAACTGTCAGATTCTATTGCCCCACCCTGTACTTTATTTTACAAATGGAAGAAAAATAGGTTTTGTTCTTGAAAAAATCTGGTGTGATACACACACACAACTTCTTTTTACAGTGATTTTATAATTAGCCAAAAACTTGATTTTTAATTTTTCAGCATTTGTCAAAAAAAAATTGCAAATTCTACAAAAACGGTACAAAATACAGCGTTAGTTTAAGAGACAAACTTTCTCTAGAATTTTAAGCTGGATTCAAAATGTAATAATATACCGGGTATTCTATTTAAAATAGGATATAATAAACAAAAATAGAAAAAGAAATAAAAGAAACTGGAAAATCACATATCTCACATCAATACACATTAAAAATTTAATAAAAATGTAAAGTTTAAAAAAAATCGTTATAGCGGTTTTTGAGAAAATCTAAAAAAACTGAAAAATCACAAGAGTAAACACCTACTTTCGGTTATGCGATTTTCTTCAAAAGCATGCCGTCGCATCTACATAGTACACCAAACTTTTATATATATAGTTTCAATGCTATGTCTCTTTCCGTTTTTGAGATATTCTGTTCACACACAGACAGACAGACAGACAGACAGGCAAGTAGACCAATGAACAAAAATTGGGATCAGGGGACTCTAAAACGTGAAGATCTGTTGAAAACTCAATTTCGAATTTTTGGGGTGAATCCAATACTTCCTTTATTGTAAAAGGAAGTAAAAATTAGTGCAAGCAAGGAATTTGGTAGCGATGTTGCATTTATCTTTTTATTGAGTATACTGAAAGTCCCCTAAAATCGAGGCTGTGCTACGCTCGCCATATTGACAAATGGAGGCTTATTTTAGTTTTTTTTTATATAATTTCTTAACCGCTGCAAATATAAGAAAAAGTTTCGAATACAAAATGTAGACCATAATCAAATGAACGGTTTCTGTTATAATCTTTTTTTGTATACCTAACGGTTTTTTAAGTATAAGCTGTAGAATATTATTGATTTTTCAAAAATCCCAATTTGAAAGAAATGGCTTGAATACCGCTTACTATTATATGTTTTTAGACAAAGTTAGTCATAACTAAATAGAATTCAGTTAAGGAAAAAGATGGAAGGATTAACTACCACCACCAGGCAGTTGTCTCTAAACTATTTCCCATCTACTGCTGGACTTGGTATGTAATAAATAATGCAACAATTTGTAGCAGCTTCGGATTTTTTTTCTAAAAGCCATAAACCTTTAATTTTGCTCTTTCTAAAAAGCGCCAAGGTTGTGTCACAATCACAGTAGAAACAACACACGGTTTAGAGTGTTCCTGTGCAAATTTTGTTGCTTTTGTACCTATGTAGAAAATTGAGTTTTCTATTCCCCGAGCGTGGCTGTAGAAACCAAAGATGCAGCCACAAACAAGTAATAGTTCTACGTCCTGGCAAACAACCACTACTCAGAAGCTGCTGCTATGATGGACACATCAGTAACAGCTTTGGCTTCTTCTACATGGGTTATAACTGGGCAGCATGATATTTTATATGAAGTTCTTTATTTCTATTATCCGCTTACTTTGTAGCCTAGGCATATTAAGTAAATTTTAAGGCAAAAAAAAATAGTGCTGATTTTTGGGACACATTTCCTTAGTCGTCTAGGAGCCACCCTCAAAGGTCTCCGCCTCTGGGATGCTGGCGTAGTAGTTTTTTTGAGTGAGAAAAGATCCTGGCACCAATAATATTAGGAAAATTTAAAGGAAATGTCAAAAAAATAATATAATGCCAATTTTTGGTTAGAACCTTCCTTAGTAGCCTAGAAGTAACGCATTAAAAGTGCGTTTGTGTGATGCCGGCGTCGTACTTTCTTTGGGGCAAGAGGTGGCCAAAAGCCCTGTAATATTAAGCAAATCTTAAAAGAAATCCGAAACAAATAATTTAGTACTAATTTTTCAAATGGAAATAACAAATATTGTTTATTAGATTATAGTCTATAATTTGTATTTGAAACTGTCTGCATCGGTTACAGAATTATATAGAAAAAAACAAAAATTAACCTCCATTTTCCAATACGGCGGCCGTAGCACAGCTTCGATTTTAGGGGACTTTCTTCGAGAAGGTAACTTAAAACTTTTACCAAATTCCTTGCATGTATTAATTTTTTAAGGTTGGGTAATTTTTTCTGCACTATACTTTTTAAAAGCGAAGCTGTTGTGAATATCTTCTAACTTTAAAAGACCTGTAAAACGTTTTATTTTTAAAGCAACAATCTACCTTAATAATGAATACGAAACGAAAACATATTTTGCATCATTTAGTCGACTCCTTGTCTCTTACTGTTTGCGATATTCACGTTTGGAGTGTATATTTTGTATTTTTTGTTTTAACTTTATGATTTTGAATGTAAACATTTAACTATAATTTAATTAATGTATAATAGTTTTCCACAGATGGATATGAGAATATTATGCATAAAAACGTTAACACAAAACAGGTGATATAATTAACAACCGATAGCTCAATATAAGTAAAAGCAACGCCCAGAGCGTCTACCTTCTAGAATGTTCGCCGGCTATAGCGTCATGGATGAGAGCAAATATTTCTAAGGACATGAAAGATGGAGATATACTGACTAATAAATAACGTATACATAATTAATTTAAATTGGCATATAAATAACCATGTTAGTTTTAAATATTCTATTGTAAGCAGTTAAAATCATTTAGTGTCAGTTTAAATGCTTTTTAATGTAATTTTTTATTTATGTATTCCCTGAAGGCAAGTTAATATAGCAGCACTTTCCAAGTTTCTAAATAATGTAATAAACATTTATGTAATAGTAAAAAAAAATAAATTTAAGGGAAAACCTTCAAGGAAACAAATAAAATTCTCAACTCGATAATACGCCGAACTATAACATCAGCCTTAGTCTTCATACGCTGTAGATAGAGCAGTAGATCGATACAGACCGACATTTAAGCGTAACACAGGTTAAATTATGCAATATAGGTATAACAAAGTCACTTACTAGCATTTATATCAATACGTCCTAGACTGTTTATGTCAAATAATAGAATTCTTCCATCCATTTTATAGTCTCCTTGCAATCTGAAGGATGGCAAGGTCATAGAGCAAGAAAATCTAACGGTATCCACATTTCCTTCCAACGCTGTTATTTTCATATCTTTTAATCCATTTATTGTTCCATTTGAAATATGTATATCTAATCTTGTAGATGTTCCTTCGCCGGTGTTAATATTTACGGAGTCAAATATAAGAGGTTCTATTGAAACGATATTCATCTGTGGTATACCCTTTTCCAAATAAGGAAGTATTTCGTATATTGTATTGTTGAAACATTTAGAAAAATCGGGGCTGTTTCTTCTGCATAAATGAACAAACGAAGCTGAAACATAATAAAATTAAATTAAACGACCCGTCGAACCGGTAATGGTATCTCTATGATGAAAGGTGTAACAAAACAGGGCATTTAACAGACAATAGTTAGCATCAGTGAAAACATTTACCAAACTTTACAGACTAATAAAAGATGATGAACTGATCGAACATCTTTCATTTTACGTTTACATGTATAATTCGGACAAAAACTTGCATCTCTACTGTTTGAAAAATATACATACATGCGTGATTGACATATATTATTCCAAGAGGTGTAACAATTTACCAGTAAATTAAGTATAGTAAAATATATCATAGCAGAGTTATCTAAGTAACCGCAATTATTTTGCGAAAACTTCACCGTTTCTTCTGCTGGAATTAAACATGGCCTTTAAATATTTAGGCACACAGATTAAAAACAAAATTAAGAACAAAATGCTTCTGAAGAAAAAACAAATTTTGAATGCAGCCAACATCAGTAAAACGAACAATACCCATTGGATTGCAACTGCTACTTTAATTTTATTTTGAAGGATCATAATCTAAACGTCTTTTCATTAGTAATTTAATGATAGCACTATTCGCCATTCTTGTTACTGCACATAGAAATGTTTTAAAACTGTTTCAAAACTGTTTTAAAACTGTTTCAAAACTGTTTTAAAACTGTTTTAGAATAGTGTTGTTAAAAAATATTATACCTACTTTTTGTAAATAGAGTTTAATTCTCCTTGATTTACCGGTTGCCAAATTGTTTATGTTACTTAATTAAATACCTAAGCATCTTACAGCAAATTTGAATGAAAAAAAAGATAATATAAAAACTAATATTTTTCAGCAATAACTATGATAATATGCAAGCAGATACAGGGCCCCCGCAACCGCGCGTGCAACGCGTGCACCGCACGCGGGCGCCGCTCTAAAGGGGCGCCAAACCGGAGATTTGTATACAGTTTGAATTTTTATTTCATACTGATGTCAAAAATGACATTTCTTGGATTATTTATGGTACAAAAAATGGAACATTCAAATCCTAGTACTTTAAAGTAAAATTTTAAAGTTCAAGTACTTTAAAACTTATTTATTGTACAAAAAATGGAACATTAAAGTCCTAGTACTTTAAAGTAAAATTTTAAAGTTCAAGTACGTGTTCCTGCATTCAATGTCAGGTTACAGCATATGCTGCTACAAGAGTATCGCCGTACCAATTATTGTAATAATAGTCCGCTGCAACGAATTGTAGGAACTGTTAATAAGACAAATAAAGCTGATATTATTGGAATACCATTTAACACTTTTATTAGGCATATAAAATCTTTATTTGATATGTAACCCAGCAACCCTGCATGCATGTTTTTTTTTCGTTACTGTTATTTTATTTTCTTTATATGGTAAATATTAACTTTTGTTGTATTTGGCTGTTTTTTTAGTATAATATTGTAAATGGTATAATCCGTTGAATAAACGTTATTATTATTATTATTATTAAAATTATACGTCAGTTGTTGACATGAAATTTGAAATGATTTACAACTTTTTATTTAAAATTCATTAAACTTGCAGTATGAAATAAACCGTTGTATTCACCACGAACGAAAAGTGTTTTTAAAGGTCCTCGCAAGTAATTCCAATTTTCTGGTCTTTAAAATGCCACTTTTCGTTCTAGATAAATAAACTGCTATTAATTTTTCAACAATTTCAAACGATTCCAATGAACAAAGCACTAAGGCACTAAAGAAATTAATTTTTTTTATCTCAATTCATAATATAATGTTCGTTGATATAATGACCTATTCCTATTGTGACAGAAAACATTATATTTTTGTAATCTAATAGCTATTCCTTTAGCTTTAATTATTAAATATAATAAAATCGATTGGTTAGTTAATTCTGTGTGCAATATGCAATACCCTGAATAAAAATTATGATAATGTTTTCGAGGAATAACTTGCTCAAGCTGGAAAACTAGCAGCCGCTCTTGACATAAAACAAGGTTTTCCTCCGTTAAATACTGTTAGACGAAACCAAAATTGTTCGATTATGAACAGAGGTATGAGACACCTCAAGATCCAAAAACCACGCTTAAAATAAATTTCTTTTTTAAAAATAATTGATCAAACACTAAGTTCTTTAAATAGTAGATTTGAAATTATATCTGATTATGAGAACGTTTTTGTTTTTTTAGTGATATTTTTAAATTAAATGAAGAGGATCTTTTAAAAAGCTGTCGTGCTCTACAACAAAAGCTAACTAATCAGAAAAAGAAGGAGACTGACGTAGAAGAAAATGATTTATTTAACGAGATAAAAGCCCTAAGGTTGTTTTCATTACCTGAAGCGTCAAATCCCCTCGACTTCTACAATATATATTTGAAAACAATCTAACCTCATATCTACCAAATATTACCATTACATTAAGAATATTGCTTACTTTACTTGTGTCTGTAGCTTCTGGTGAGAGATCCTTCTCAAAATAAGTAATAAAAAAAAGTATTTGTGGTCTACCATGTTACAAGAAAGATTATCTGGTTTGGCAATTTTAGCTATAGAGCAAGAGTTCCTCCATAAAATTCATTTTGGCAATATTATAAAAGAATTTGCAGCAGCCAACTCCAGAAAAAAACCTATTTAATTTTTGGATGATTGAATGTTTTATTTGTTTATTGTTTGGTTTGCTTTTTCCTTTGTAACAAATTTAAAGAAGAATAAAATTTTAGTTTTTGAAATCTGTGTTGTTTCATTACAAAATTAAAATAAAATGTGTTTTTGCATTTCGCTCAAATGTTTAAACAGCTACAAGAATATTACAGCAAACCAGGAAATTTAAAAAACATATGTAACAGCTTAAAGTTTTTATGCTTCAAAATATTATTTATATAAGTACTACATACAGGGTGTTATGAAAATGAGTGCAAATATTTTAACCAATGATTGAGCTCACCAATTTCAACAACTTTTCTATTTATCGTTTTTCATTTAATCGCATATTTTCTCAATCATTTATCTCCCCTAAATTTGACAAGCCGCTTGGTAAGCAAATCTACGTTAAAGGTAAATGACACAAGGTATATTATAAAACTGCAAAGTTTTTGCGCAAAAAACATGCGGTTTAATAACTTACCTACCTCAATTGATAAGGTACGTTGCTGATCATATGTGAACTAAAGGTTTTATCAGTAACTATGCAGTTTTTACTGGTTTGCATATCAAAGAAATGTTTTTTGTGTTCTGTTCGATTAAATTAAAATAGTATTCCATAGGCGGGTATGCATTTTTAGAGTAAAACTGGGGCGTTTTCAAAAAAGTGATAAATGGAGAAGTTCTCCAGTTTAGCGAGTTCTATTACGGGTTAAAATATTTGCACTCATTTCCATAACACCTTGTATATTCAAAGGGCGCCAAAATATTACCAGCACGCGGGCGACGATAACCCTTGCGGGGGCCCTGAGCAGATAAATACTTTTCAATATATTATATTTTTTTTCTCTCGCCTTAGAAAGCTGCAGACAATGCGGCTATATAGTTATCTGGCTGGTCTAAATTTTCAGAACAAAGAGAACCAGTCTATGTTTCGTAAGTTTGCAGTTTTCAAATATGCTCCACGTTTGGAAAGTTTCTTCATCAGACACCCTACGTGCGAAAGTTGTAATCATTAGTAATTAGAAACACGACACACGCACTATCACAGTCGCAGAGAGACTGCTCGAGTAAGCCTACGCTGAGGTGGGTCTAATTCAACCCTAAATAGCGTATCTTTGTATCTACCTCCTTCGCAGCTCTCCCCACGCAGCAGTATCTAAACTGTCGAAAAACTGAGCCGTTTCGATTTGGCTTTTATATTCATATTTATATTCATGAAATAAAAATTACTCGTGCTTTAATCAAGATTTAAAATTAGAAGAACTGGTTTACATAACCTTGGCTCTTTGGCTCATTATAGCCAGCCGTCACTGCTTTAATGGCTTGCTCTGACAACTTAAACAATTTCTTATATTATTTGCATTTACTAAATAATTTGGATAGTTCTAACAACAATGTAGCAGCTCATGTATACTTCTAGCTCTTAAAGTAGCAGACTGCATTTTTGTTACAAGATGTTTTACAAATAATGCCTGTTATTTTCCTTACATGCAACTAGATTAATACAAATTGAAATTAAAATGTCCATTTAGTACGTTGAGGTAATCTAGTCCACCTTATGTAAACACGTACATACGATGAAATTCTTGGGTGTCCGTAATGGTAATATCACTGCTGAGAGTACTACATACGCTGAACGTTTTGATGCAATAAGGTGTCAGCGACACCCACAATCTTCATGAGATGAAAATGTACACAATTATTATTCCAAGAACTGCATTTGGTCAAGTCGTGTTATATTCTCATTATATTCAAAGTTTATGGGAGAGCAATTAGAAGAATTAGTTGAGAATGTACGAATAAGCAAAAATTATGGTATCAGCCAAAGCGATGCACCTCCATAATTTAGTGTAGTAGCGCTATTAATTTTTTTACTGGCAGAGCTAGGCCAACTGAAAATCTCATTTATATTTTACAAACGTTAATTTATGAAATATCGAAAAATATTTCTAAGAAAGTAATCTACAAAAAAGTCGCCAGTGACTTATTTACCTAGAAGTTGCTTCAATAGCTGTTGATGCTCAACTCGTAAAGGTATAATAATGAGTAGTTACATAACAAAGAAATTATTCGTCATTTTTAATTGCTACTTAGGAATTAACAAGTGTCTTAAGCAAGCAACTTTTTTGAATGTGTGTTAAATAACTAATATATTTAATTTCTGGATGTCGGCTGATGGTTGCTCAATAAATTTCAAGGTTATCTAGATGTTTCCTTCAATTTTATTAAAGATTTCGTGCACGCATACTTTTAATTTGCTTAAACCTCTCAGACAAGTGTTATAAAACAAAAATAATAAAAACAAAACTGCCTTGGGATATTTAACCCGCAACACTGGTTTTGGTTACCTGCATGATCCATACATAAAAGATACCTCACTCGCTTTTACACGTAAATGTTTTTCTCTAAGCTAACCTTGGACCTGAATGTGTCATACGACATACAATGTCAAGAGAAGTAAAGAAAATAATTCACACAAAGTTAGGTAATTCAAAACTCTTCATAAAATGTGGACTTTCGCCTGGAAATAATTGTTGACAATTTCAACATATATTTGTTATTTTTCTGTAAAATAATTACAGATAATTGAGTTGCAAATAGTGTTAACACTACACAGATATTTGATATTTACCCGTCTTTTGTTCGACTTTAAGATAATATCTCGAATATTCGTTCTAAAATTCAAATTAAGCAAATTTGGCCAGGCTGCACTTTTGATGTGTTTACATAATTGGAATTGTTAAATTTAGAGTTGGTTGATAACTAGTTCAATACTTTGAAATACAGGTTTCATATTGATGACAAAAACTCTAACACAAATTAGCATTGCTATTATTGCTATATACATTGCAACTATTTTGTTATTCGTATTAATTCTATCGTTACACATGGTATATGATAATAAATTATTTAAAGGGCTACTTACGTATGCTTTTACATAAAACACATTCAACAGAAATATAGAAAACTATTGTAAAAAGCAACATCTTTTGTAATAGCATCTTTAGAGCACAGTGAACGCAACTCCTGTCACAACTTTTATAAAATGTATTTCAAAAGCAAACTGGTACTATTTATATCATTTCCTTAGCTTTCTTAGAAGGTCAGCCAGGCTGTGGGAGCAGGTCATGAACACACATTAATTTGTATTATTCCAAAATAAAATAAAGAATACAAAAATCACAATAAATTACTTATTTTTCAAATACGTTCAAAAGAAAACTACAAATTCTAAATTTAATACTATTTAATCAAGCTATCGTGTTCTGTATTATTACCTATACTTCATTTAACGAATAAATAAAAAATTTAAATAACTGGGAAAAAAGCCTAGATTGCAGAAACCTGTTTTAACTCTACAAATTAAAAACCTGGTAGAATTCAAACATTGTTTAATTTCAACTAAATTGAGCTGTGTACAACCATTATCTATGTAAAATTCACAAATAATGTAACAATGCAAAATACACAAGCAACGTCAAACACTGTTATGTTTATGGAATGACGTTTATTTCCTCTAAGGCTTCTTTTTGAAGAACGTGTTTATGGCATATAAGTGCTGTTGCTCTAAAAAGTTGTATAGCATGTGTCTTTTATTATTTCGTGTACTACATCCGAAATTTCCTACTTTATCTACATTTGCTGCTAGTTTTTCTCCCAACTTTGCATTAAAGTCTCCCGTAATAATCAGATAATTGGAAAACTCTTCTTCTACTGCCTTTGTAACAACTTCATGGAAGCTTTCTATGACGTCATCATTGTAGCTTTCAGTAGGAGCATAGCTATCTGTATAAATTTAAGGTTCGTATAATCATCAATCTTTAGGATTATGTATGTAACTGATATCCCTTTGAATTTAGCTACATTAAATGCTATACGTTTATTTATTATAAATCCTACACCTCTCACACCATTTCCTTCACAACTTGTACAGAATAAGGTGTTAGCTGAGGTAAGAACTATTCCTTTCTCTTCGCTTCTTCTGGTTTCTGAGAGACCGACCATGTCCCATTTCAGACGTGCAAGTTCTTCTTCGAATTCATGAATTTTATCATCTGTATTTAGGATTCTGATGTTGTAGCTCGCTATTATTAGTTTAAAATTGGAGTTTTTATTCTTCTTTTTCCATTTCCCTGTTTTAGAATCTTCGCCCTTCGCAGAATCTGTAGGGCGGCCGGCCTGTGCGTAACGGTAGTCTGGACTAATAGTCCTACCCAGTTGGGGTACACCAGTTTTGAAATTCGACATCTTTTATACTTGGGGTTTTGGGAATTTTAGCTAGTGAGTCACCGCGCTAGCCCTGCGTGTTGGTGACGTAGTGGTAGTCTTTTTTACTGAAACTGTGTATGCTGGAGTGACACAATTCGTTAAAAACCCTTTAATCACACAAATATTTAACAACCGCTAAATAGCCATTTGGACAGTTAAGCTGCCATTGTCAGTAGTTTTGGAGAGAAACTAACACGACAAAGTTAGCCGAAGATATACTCTTCACCCAATCACCAGTGAACACACAAATATTTAACAACCGCTAAATACGTATTTCGACAGCTAAGCTGGGGTTTTTAACAAATTGTGTCAATGCATTCTTCTTTTAAAGTTACAAGCAATACTTCTAAGCTCAGCCCCACATGCGGCCACGTTGTAGAAGACCGGGCCTTCTTCATCTGCAGCAGGTGAATATCACCCTAGTTTCTATTTCGCCTACTATCTGTTATCTGTTAAATCGTCTAGTAAATCAATACTATCTATGGTACCTATGGCGATTGAACTTCTTCAGTTAATGGATTAAGAAGTTACGATGTTGTAAACTGCTTTAGATCTACCTTGATCATATTTACTGAAAGTTTTTATACCATTCCACACGTTGTTGTTTTTGTGCTTCGGTTAAACCGTGTGGTATTCACAGAGAACAGAATATTCTTACACCCAAATGATTATGTAAATTCTTGTTTATTGCAGTCATGCCAATGCCCAAGGTGTTCCTACCAATTCTATAAGTGACTTGATTATCCTCCGGAATCATTCTTTGCACGACGTTTACGTTTGTACTTTGCGAAAATCCCACTGAGTGAAACTCGTTCAAATTTAAATTTGTTAAACCAGCTATAAACAGCCCTATGCAAATGCACTTGGTCACCAAATAAAACACGAAGTCATCCAAAGCCTTTTTTAGGAGATAGGAAACTTTTAAAGTCATAGCAAATCATGGCTCTAAAACTTTCTGCACAACCCTTATTTCAAAATCAATTTGTATAATAACTGCTGCAATTATTAAAACTAAATTTGAACCATCAAACTAGAAAACATCAAACATTTGTTTCATGCCAAGTTTGATTTCGACGATGCACTTGATCTATTAGTTTGCAGAAATTATGGGTGCTATTCCGCATTGTAACGCTAAAAAAATTACGCATTGACTGCCGATCGACCTGCTATCAAAGCTGCTTGACAACAACCCTTTCGTAGATCTAACTCTACAGAAAAAGCTACTCTAACACCTTATTAAAAAACAGTAAAACGCCGAAAGTATGAGGGAGCATTTTTCTGAATGATAACAGAGTGAGAAAGAGAACGAAAATATCGTACTTACAAATCCATTGCGTGATCCAAGGATAACTACTAATATTTGTATGAAGGGGCAATGCAGTAAAGTCACAGCCCTCATCCCGATACACCATCTTTCAAAATATTTATTACTGAATATAATACCTTAGTACACCTGCTGATCAGTTAATTAGATATCACTGCTCACAGATAAATTAAAAGAAGAAGAGTACCGTAAACATCACATTGTTTTAAGTAATAAATTATGGGAGGACAGTAGGTACCTATAGACAGCTTGATTAGAAAGCTAACTATCGGAATGCGCTACAAAAACTATCAAATGAAAGTATAAGATATGCTGGCTGTAGTATACGAGGGAAGCAACCATATCAAGTATAATTTGCAAGCGGTATTTTATCTTCTCTGCAGATTTGTGAAAATTAAATTTAATAAGTATAACAAATATAACAATCTGACGGTTATCTTATTTACGATGACTGGTTATTTTATTAATACGAGTCCCCCAGAGGTACAGAAAATTTTAAAATTCAAATGTTATAATCTGTTATAGGAGTGGGGTGCGTTATTATTCTATGTTGTCTTCACCATGGATGCAGTAAAAATGAAAAAGTGGTTCAGTGAACATCGTGCTTTCGCTGTGAAATCATTTTAGAAGAAAGGCAACTCATTCTTTAAAAGAAAGATCAGAGTCCAAGTATTCACTAGTGGAGGATCCAGCAATTATTTCCAGCTGAATACCTCAAACATGTAGTACAGAAATATACAAGCAAGAATATGACTTAAAAACGTCTTACCAAACTGGTCGTAGCGTTAAATGTAAAACAAAAGAATACCAACGATATATAAGGATTCGAAATATTTGATCAGCAGTGGTCAAAGCAATCGTTCTGGAAACATAGTGTAAACTACAAAGAAGTAATATATAATAGCTAGTAACTCACACTATTACCATAACATGATTAGAGAAACAAATTGAAGAATATTTTATTATTTGCACTGCATTCAGATAAGTTAAATCTATTTTCAATGTATGTGTACTTTATCGCAAATTTTGAATATGTTGTATATTTTAAACTAAGGGTTTTTTAAAAAAGGTCTCAGTGGAAGTCTTCAAACCATATTTTAATACGAACACTTATTTTTGAAAATGTATTAAAAAGTTAATGATCTCTACTGAAGAATGATTTACAGGTATAATTCTGTAACGTTTGCCCTGAAGGGAATTATTTTCTAATCAACATTAAACGCAGCAAAAATTTTTTTCGCGCCTAGATTTTTAAAATTATAAATTTGGAGGGCATCGATAACCAAATAAACAAGGAAATTCGCCAAGAGAAAAAAAATCGAGTTATACCTCGCTCTTCTCCCATACCTTCCTGAATAGGTCTGACATCAGAGCTGATCCGATAGTTCCGCTGACCGATCTCGGCTTTGGTTCTTCAAGGCAGAGAAAAGCTAGCACCCCGAACCGTTAATTCTTGTTGACTATTCTACTTACGTACATATACTGACTCCAAACCATAAAAGCGAAGTGTGTTGGATTATATAGGAAAGCGCAAGTTGAAACCGCAATTACAGCTCGTCCGTATCTCCGCCGAGGGGTGATTATCACATTACCTGTTATACCTGCAAGGAGTTCCGGGACCGTCTTCCGCCGTCCGTAATCAACACACAGTTATTAGTAAGTAATCCACTAGTAATATTCCCCCTGTAAGACATAAACTATTACAAATTATTTCGAGTTTGTCCACCGACAACAAACTAACATTTTTCTAAGTTGCAGACATTCGACCTACTGCGAGCTCGAGGACAACTGACCTACCCCTGATGATCGTGCCGACCAGTACCCGAAGATTGAATATTATTGTACATACAACTTATTTTTTCCCAGTAATTAAGAGAAGAATCAATTATTTATGTTTTACTTACGTCTATTGTTAATGTTGGGCCAAAGCTAGATTCATACTCTCTACGATTTGAGCTACTTGATGGTATGAACTATAAGCACAATAATTATTTGCAAAATGGTTTTACGTTCCTGTCAAGCAAATACATGGATACATCTGACAACTTTTGCACGTTTCTGTGATGTAGTCCAGTCGTTTTAATTTTTATATATTTTTTAAAACTCGGTGCTCCAATGAAAAGTTTTCCAATTGGGCGTTGTTCGTGACCCCATCTTAGAAAAATAGTGAGCAAAATCAGTTTTTCGGGAATATCTATTTTTCCGTTAGTCACACGACCAAAATACCTATTGTAGTTTTTCAAGGACGTCAATTTGATTGAAATATTTTTCTTTAAGTAAAATAGATTATGAGCTAGAGCAGCGTAAAGTGAAGCGCAATACGAAAAATGTTTCTGTTGTCAACAGATTTTTCGATGATTATTGATTAAAAATTATGTTTTTATTGTGACTATTATTTTTAAGTCATTTCCACACTGTCGTAAGAATTGGGGATCAGGTAGTGGTGTGGGACCTCATTTCTAATGGTCGAATTCTTTCAAATACGCTCCCCTGTGTGCGCCTAGACCTTGGTTCAAATAGAATTACTAGCGTCTATAGACAAGAATTTAACTCCGGCTTAGGCATGCGTACTGTAAGAAATCGGCTGTTAGAAATGAAGTCCGACAAGACTACCTGATTCCCGAAATCGTCAGTTACTGTTCCCGATACGTATACTATTTTATTTATTTAGCAGAAATCTTGAATAAAACATAACCAATAAGTTATTTAAAACGTTTTAATTAATATAGCAATTGATTTTACATAGCTAATTTAAAATGCACTAAACAGCATTAAAACTAAACTCTACAATCGTTTTTAAATCTAACAACCATTACTTTAATAACAAGCTCGAAACTGCTGGAATACTTAAATAAAAAATTGCTTGACCTGTTTGATAGCAATTATACCTCGAAACATACAGTCGAAGGAACAATTAGGTGAATGAGAACAATTCAAGAAAACATTAAAATCTACATGAAACAACACTGACATAAGACAACAATTTCAGTTTTTAATCAATTATCTTTTAATCCACAGGAAACAATTCATCATTCGCGAAAGTTCTATATACCCTGTTAAATATCTCCAAAGAAATTTCTCCCACAGTGTCTTTAATCAACACATCTAGTTCACTCCATATCGTATCTATGTTATCATTAATTGCTTTATTGATGGTATCTATAAAAGGCTGCCTTTCTTTGTTGGAGTCCTCTAATGACAATACTATGTTGTGTAGTTCTAGTTTTTTATATTCAATTTTGGTGAAACGGAGATGTTGCTTTTTTTTATCGGTGTAATGTTCGCCGTACCATTCTACTTCCATGTCAACGTCGGCTGTAAACAGAAACAAGGTTATCAGGCAGATTATTTATAAAACATTAGTTGTTGCTTAAAAAGATTTAATAATAATAGGATTTCATTTGTTATGAAAGATTAGTGCATGAAATTTAAGATAATTAGGTAAATACAGTATGTATTACAGTTTTAACGTGGATAGAAAATAATACGAAAACAAATAATATTGCTAGGATATACAAAATATTCGAAAAAGGTTAACTCCACCTTATAACATTTTCAGGTTTAGGGTACCTCTGATAAAGATGAGTAAAAGCAAACTGTTTCTAAACCGATGAGACCATAATTATACAGGGTGTAAACGGAAACGTCGACTTTCAGCTAAACGTCAACACAAACAGAATATTTGTACTTTCGTGTTAACATAACATTCATAATAATGTTCCGACATTGCCATGAACAATAAAGGGAATGGTTGAGTAAGAAATAAATAGCCATACAAAACAATTATTTTAGTAGTCATATTTAGTAGACATATGTCTTAATTAAAAAGAGCGTCATGCCTACTCAAATATGTGTTTCTATGTTTATCTCTCTTTTACTCAAGCATTGCTTTATATTTTCTCGTTCATGCTATCGCATTGCTGTTATAATGAGTGAATTTATTTTAATACGCAATGTGGTCTTGCCATTTCCATGACGATTTTATTGTTACCTACTGGTTTATAAATATAGATAAGCTACGCCCACACCTAATAACTCCCACACTTGCTGTAAACTGAAGTCTTTATGCCATTTGATCAACAAAATTTATTACATTATTTTTTACTAGTCAGTAACGTTTCTATATCGAATTTTAAAATAAACACATTTATACATGGTGTGGCGTGTCATATCTAACAACCAATAGCTGACAATCAAATCATCATGGAGACGGCAAGACCACATTGCGCCTAAAAATAAATTCACTGTATAATTATGACCGAATCGGTATTTACAAAGATATTAAAATGAAGATATGTTGTGCTGTTATAAAGTTTTGAACACCGTGATCAAATTTTAACGTATCCTAAGACGACCATAGTCGAAAATGCTGTTGTAGAGTGGTGAGACTATTGGAGTATTTGGAACATTGGCGTAGTTGGTGTCAGTGAGGACGAGCAGTCCAGTTCGGATAGCTGTCATTGAAAATTTGCATTCCTTTGCTGTATGCAGTAAGTAACAAAGGATGGAGTAGAAAGAGAAGATGCAGGTGAAAATGTGCATTTAATTTCTGAGGTGCAGTAAGTAGCAGAAGAAGGAGTATGAAACGGAGTTATAAGTGGACAGGTGAAGTAATTCATGAAGCTGGAAGATATGAAGGTATATGTATAATTAAAAGTGTTTAAGTAATATTAAACAGAAACATTATAAGATAGAGAGTACTTATTTATTTAAGAGATATTCAGAATATTTAACTGTAAGGTTTGATTGTCAGTTTGACATTTGAATGAAGTTGGCAGACAGAATTAATTTAAATAATTAATTTTTAGTTTAAAGATCAATTGATATAAAAGCAAAGTGAACTAACCTGAGAAAGAGTCAAATGCTATACCAGAGCTAGTAGATCATATTAATAAGATTGATAATTTAAAAAAAGGGCCTATTTCAAATAATATTATCAGTAGTATGAATTCTAATAATATCAAGATAACAATATAAAGTATAGTTCATACACTACACTATATACAGATGGTGTACCTGCGTCCCTGCGTTACTATTTCATCGCTACCGATCGGGAGCATGGCTCCCAAAATAATAACCCAACTGCGTCATTTATAGCGCAACGATAAGCATATGGATTTATCAGTAAACGCGAGTTCAAATCCCACCGGCTGCAATGTTTTTTTTTATTTCTAAATTCATGTTATTCACATTACTAAGTGTTTTTGTATTATTAGCAGCATTAAGGCATTTTTCTACCTATTTTCTAGATACTTTTGAAGACTTCCAACCATAATTCGATCTAACAAAAGTTGTTTTTCTTGCAGCGCGCTTTCTGTATTAAACACGTTGCAAACATTTTCTTTTATAACTTTTTTATGTACAAATCAATTTTAAAAATGCAAAAATTATTTTAATTAGAATAAGACCACCTATATGGTGCTCTCAACAGTTAGTCAAGACATACCAATATGTTAAAATAATACAATATAAACAAATAATTACATATTATTGTGCGTAGTAACATATGAACATAGAATAAGGTTATGTACTCGCAGTCACACTGCCACACTAATTTGTAATAAATATTTAAAACGTGAAGCGTATTCTGTCGGTACGTAGTATGAGCCTTGCATCAGGCCCATTTCGATAATTCTTTTTTCTTTAATAAAAGCTGCCACCGTGTAGGGTCGCAGAAGTGTCTTAAATTGAAGAAATTCTACCGGGAAACTGATTGTAGCGGAAATAAGATAGTAGTCGAACAAGTAAGCTCTCAAAATCGGTCTGTGGTGTTCTGCTGATTGTTGCAATGGGCCACTATACCAGCGATGAGCCCAAAGTAGTGAATGTGTTGTATATGAAATATGTACAATCAGTGGACCCGCTCCAACAGTTGTTTAAAATTTAAGTTAGTTTCTCGCCACTGCTGTATTAATTACATTGTTTTAAAAATGGAAACATTTTTATAATTAGAATAAGGCCACCTATGCGGTGGGCCAACGAGGTAATAATTATAATGTTTTGATTGATATAGGCGGGAATTATAAAACAAACGCCGTTATAATCTGGTAAACATATAACATTTCCTTTGCAAATTGCACAAGGCAATGTAATGTATCGACTAGATTCTGTGCATCGTTAATATTACAAATTAATTTATTTGTAAAATTGACCATTGCTTATTTGTTTTTTTATTAGTACGAAAGAAAGTCTTTTTTTCACTGTCATTTTGACGCCCCTTGCCGCTTGCGCCTGTAAGCGGAGCCCTACTCGGACTATACCTAGTTGCGGCCGTGTAATAACTGAATTCTCAAGCAATCGAAACTGAAAATTTCAATTTCTTGGTTTCTAATATAAATGAAATAAAAACATATTTTACGTTATTTAATCGATTCCCTATCTCCTACTGTTTATGAAATTCACATTCTATATCAACATAAAAGAGTTGATAATAATATGCGCTCTACAAATATGTATACAGCGTGATCAGAATAATGGGTAACAAAGGGGCAACTTTTTTATTATCCATTTATTAGAAAATTTTGTTTTTGTTAAAAGTTTCTGCATCTTCTAAACCTCAAAATAAACTTACCAAAATTTAAATATCTTTTTTCGTATACGGGAGAGGTTCAAAAATATGAAAATGGCTTAAGAATAAATCACCCTTATTTTTCAAAATACACAAAAATGTTATTTGAAAAAGTTGCTTAGAATTGAGAGAACCTGTAAAATACGAAGTCACAGCCATCTACTCCAAAAATAATTTTCTCTGTTTTTCCCTTTGTATTATCACCATGTGTATTACGGTTAACTTATTATTGCTAGGTGAGCGAAACTCAAGGTTAACAAAACACTCTCATCATATCTAATAATAAATTAACTTTAAGGTATCTAATTTTCCTTAATACACAAGGTGGTACGAACAAAATAAGAAAAACCAAAGAAATTTTTTTTCCGGAGAAGGTAACTATAACTTCATATTTGACACCTTGCTTTAATTCTAAGCAACTTTTCCAAATAACATTTTTGTGTATTTTGAAAAATAAGGGTATTTTATCCTAAAACCATTATCATATTTTTTAACCTCCCCCGTATACGAAAAAAAATATTTAAGTTTGGTAAGTTTGTTTTGAGTTTGAAGATGCAGCAACTTTTAGCAAGAACAAAATTTTCTAATAAATGGATAATAAAAAAGTTGTCCTTTTGTTACCCATTATTCTGATCAAGCTGTATAATTAACAACCGATTACCCAAGCAAAAGCAACTCACACTGTCTGTCTACCTTCTACATACGCCGGTTCCAACGACATCCAAGAGACAAACTTTTCTACCGGCAGAAAGATGTAGGTAGTCTGACAAATAAATGACGTGTACATAATTCACTTAAATTTGCATATAAATGACCATGTTCGCTTTAAATATTCAGTTTTAAGTACTAAACATTATTTAGCGTCAGTGTAAATCTGTTTTTTAATATAATTTGTTATTTATGTATCCCCTGATGGTTAAACAAGTGGAACATCATTTTCACAGCTTTCAAGTAATGGTAAATAAATATGTCCCTAATGGTGAAGAAATATGACAAAGTAAGAAATAAAATATAAAATCGATAATAGTCTTGACAAGCTATCGATAGAACAATAGATTAATACACAGGGACGTTTAAGTGCAACACAGGTTAAATTATGCAGTATAGGTATGACAAAGTCACTTACTAGCATTCACATCAACACGTCCCATACTGTTTACGTCAA
>OW679198.1:105216430-105410799 GCA_940337035.1 Agriotes lineatus
ATTTCCAAGCAACAAGTCTCAGAAATTTATTTTGTACGCTCTCTATTCTGTTGATATACGTTAGGTATTGTGGAGCCCATATGTTGCTAGCAAACTCAAGATGACTGCGGACAAATGCAAAGTATAGGGCTTTTAAGGTTGAAATTTTATGAAAATATCTACAATTTCTATTAATAAATCCAAGCATCTTATAGGCTTTGCGAACTACTGAATCTATGTGTTGGTCAAAAATTAACTTGCTGTCGAAGATGACCCCAAGATCTTTGATGGTTACAGCGATCGACACTATTTCGCGTGAAATGGAGAAAGAAGCAGGCACCTTGTATCTGTTTCTAGTAAAAGAGATGTGGAAACATTTTTTGGTATTAGCACTCTTTACTGAGCTAAAGATTTTGAGATCGTCTGCGTAAATTAGGAATTTGGAGTGGTGGAAGTAATTGCACATGTCATTTATAAAATATTAAACAGCAGGGGTCCCAGATGAGAACCCTGTGGCACACCGGAAGTAATGGCGCTGTAATTTGATAAATACCCGTTCACTACAGCAGTCTGCAATCTGCTGGTTAAATAGGACTCAAGCCACCGCAGTAAGTTGCCATGCACACCGGCTCCAGAAAGTTTGGACATAAGAATAACGTGGTCAATGGTATCAAAAGCCTTGCTGAAGTCGGTGTACACAGTTTCCACCTGAAGGCCATTGGCCATACTACCCAGTACGTATTCCGCGAATATAATCAAATTTGTGTTCACCGAACGACCTTCAGAAAAACCATGCTGCTCAGGTACAATCCATGTTTTGACATGAGAGAATAGTATTTCATAAATTAATTTTTCAAAAATTTTGCTGATTATGCTAAGTTTGGATATTGGGCGATAACTTTCAACAAGACTTTTGTTACCTTTTTAAAAACAGAACAACATAGGCTCTTTTCCAGTCGTCCGGAAAACACCCTGTAGATAGGGACTTATTATATAATATTGATAAGGGTTCAGCAAGTGTTACTGCACAGGATTTCAAAAAAATTCCAGGGATGTCATCAGGAGCAGCACCTTCTAGCTACGTCAATATCAGTTAAATGGTTTATGACCGAGGATTTGTCGATAGCACAGTCGTGTAGTGTAGCATTGGTAGAAAGCTCTAAAGTTAGGCATGCTGTTGAACTAGGTAATGAGTACACAGATCTGAAGTATTCAGAAAAATAGTTCACATACTTCCTGCCCATTGACGGCTACTTTGTCTTTATATTTTAATAAAGATGGTAAACTGCGGTTGCTAGTCTTATTAGAAATGTAACTCCAGAACTTTTTAGGATGGTTAACAATACAGGTTTCTGATTTAGAAGTATATTGGCTGTGAGCTTCCTTAATTAAGACTTTAGTATACTTTCTGTAGCTTTTGTACATATTTAAATCGACAAGTGCTTTCGACTTCTTATACTTCATGCGGCTAGAATGTTTTAATTGAATAGCCCTGATGACATTACCATTAAACCATGGGGGATAGACACGACGTTCAGACGGAATCCTTTTTTCGTGGACATGTTTGGCGACCGTAGACCGCAAATGCAGTAACACAGCATCAGCTTGACGCTCAAAGTTGAAAGTTCTGAGACCCAATTAAAAGATCTGAGCTCCTTATTTATAAGTTCATAGTCCGCAGAATTGTATAGGAGTATATTTTTAGTGTTTTTACTTTTAGATGGTTTATAATTGTCTAAGCATGCAGTTATCTCAACAGGAATATGGTGAGCGTCAACAATACTGATTGGATTATCGCATCTTTTGTACAGAAAGTATTTCTTTATTACACATTATTAGATCGAGTATACGGTTATTACAATTAAGTATACAATTAAACTGAAGCAAATTACAATAATAGAGAGTGTCTAATAGGAGGCTATTAGCTACATTCGAAACGACATGGTTGTGAGGTTAGAAGATAAGCCGTATCATATCGCGAGGTCCATGAGGTATGAGGTAAGTTGACAGTCACCACAAATTATAAAAATGTCCTCTGAACAATCACTCATACGATTAAGATTAGGGGGAGTATACGCACAGCACAGATGAATTTTATTAACATACGCACTCGAGGTAGATTGTAAGGTAACCCAGATGTCTTCGGAATTCGAATTCCACTCTGGTTGTTCAAAAAAGACGTAGGAGGAGATAGAGTTGCTGATAGCGATTAGTACCCCCGCCTCCATCAAGTTTGTTGGAAGTTAGGGGAGATCTGTCTCTTCTAAAGACGGTAAAAGATCACCGAAAAGTTCACCGTCATTAATATTGTCATTTAGCCACGTTTCACAGAGCATAAAAATATCAAATTCTTGTTCGGATGAATTAAGTAACAAGTCTTTTGTTTTAGTTCGTAAGCCGCGACTGTTCTGATAATAAGTTTTAGCTCCATAGTGAGAGGTGAAAAAGTAACAACAAATATTAAATTACAATAAATAGAACTGTTGCCGGTTACATATTAGCCACTTCGATTCAGAGAAGACAACTTTGACGCGGGCTCCGTCATCCTTCCTAACATGAATTTTGCAGTTTCTAATCCAGACGTATTTGTACGATTTTACTCTTGCAGCTTCCTTAACGCATTTCAAAAGATGTTTGTTAAAGGGTGTCAAATTAACAATAAAGAGAATGGTTGAGTAAGAATTAAATAGCCATACAAAACAATTATTTTAGTAGTCATATTAGTTGGCATATGTCTTAATTAAAAAGAGCGTCATGCCTACTCAAATATGTATGTCTATGTTTATCTCTCTGTTACTCAAGCATTGCATTCTATTTTCTTGTTCATGCTATCGCATTGCTGTTATATACAGTGAATTTATTTAATACGCAATGTGGTCTTGCCATTTCCATGACGATTTGATTGTTACCTATTGGTTTATAAATATAGGTACGCCACGCACACACGTAATAACCCCCCACACTTGCTATAAAACTGAAGTCTTTATGCCATTTGATCAACAAAATTCCCTCTTCTGTAGAATACATGATTTTTTTAACTACTCAGTAACGTTTCTTTATCGAATTTTAAATAAACGCATTTATACATGGTGTGAGCATATCATATCTACCAACCAATTGATAACAATCAAATCCTCATGAAAACGGCAAGACCACATGGCGCCTAAAAAATAAATTCACTGTATAATTATGAACCCATCAGTATTTACAAAGATATTATTTTATCGTATCCTAAGGCCACCGTAGTCGAATTTAATCTAGTGCACCCTGTCGCTCGTTAGTAGGGGTTCTAACATCCCATGCAAGCACGCAGCTCCACGTTGCTGTTATTCCCGGCTCACAGTTGACGTATTATCGAGGACCTGGCGTAGGGACATGGCAAACCAACCGCCAGGGATGTGGAATCCCTGCACTCAACCTACCGAATGATAATCGGTATAAACGATGTTTCTCTATAGTGCCAACAGCCTTTTCATTGGGGATGGAAGAGCAGATGGAGATTGAGGACACTCTCCTGCCCTTTGCCGTGAGAATTTGCCTCTAAAGGCGGGGAAACCAAAGAGGTCAACACCATGGGAGTTCAGAAAGCAACAGAAAACCACTGCATTAAAGATCCTGATGAATATCCCTAGGGAATTAATATAGACTAAATTCAAAGCAAAACATTCCGGAGTTTCTAGCTTCGCGTTGGAATCTCCAGGGGTGATGGCGCGTTTTGTATAAAGCTAAAAAGAGGAAGAAAGAGATGAACATAGGTACGCGCAGGCTAAAATTCGCATTGTTTTTAAAAAAAATACAGCGTGTCTTAGAGTAAACATAATGGAACTGAGTACAAACCAACAGTCCCAAATTCAGAAGATATGCCGAATTAATCAAAGCAATCATATACTACTCAGGTAACAACGACCCACAACATTGGAATGAAGTAGTGATACTAGTTGACAAAAGCTGCGTCGGTAATTAGTTTCATACCTATATCGAATAGAGAAACCATAATAATAACACAAGCAGTCCAAGGAATATTGAACATACTACAGGAATAGTATTCCCCTAACGGCAGATTGAACTGACGAACAAGTAGAACAGTTTTATAACGATATTCAACAAGGCCTACAATATCATAAAAAATACAGATATAACGATTATCATAGAAGGTTTTAATTCGGAAATAAGAAAAGAAAAAGTGGAAGGTATCATAAGTAATTATAGAGTAGGAATAGAAATGGAAAGAGAGATAGATTGAAACAATTCCTTCAAGAACAGTATATGGCCATATCAAATACGCTCTTTAAACTATCTGAAAGAAGACTTTATACATAGAAGTCACCAAAAGATAATGATAACAACATCGTTAAAAACCAACTAGACTGCTTGCTAATAAATAAACGATATCTCAATTCCATCATATCAGCCAAAGCATAACCGGGAGCAGACGCAGAAACTGACCGTAATCCAGTGATAATAGAATTCCAAGTACGATTAAAGAACTAACACCGCAGCAGAACCAAAACAATTAGAAATATCTCAATTTAAAAACCAGACAAAAAAGATCAACAAATAATAAAGATTAATAAGGAACTAAATAAGATGGAAGTATACTCTAATAGAGACTGAAATAATAAATGGGAAAGTAGAGAAAATATTAGAAATACCAAAAATCAATAGGATGAAGAAGGCATGGATGACGGATGAGATATTAAAATCGATATAGAACAGAAGATGGTATAAGAATAGAGACAACGACACGTATAAAATTGTCATAGCTATTTTCGTCTTGACCTTTTCGGATCTGTAAGTCATCAGGGTGCGATCTTGTACTAAGGTATATTTTTGATTAATCTTCTTAATTTGAGTTAAAGATTTAGCCGTTTTATTTATGCTGCTTTCCACCTCTTAACTTCCATTTAAAAAAAGCGACACTAATGTTAATATTTGTTACTTTAAACAGCCTTACTCTTACTTTTAGAGTAAAATTGTGCTTTAATATTTTTGACACTGGTTTGCCGCTATCATTAATAATAACTGAATTCTCAAGAAATCGGAACTGAAAATTGCAATTTATTAGTTTATAATATAAATAAAATAAAAACATATACGTTATTTAATCGACTCCTTATCTCTTACTGTTTAGTGAGATTCACCTTTTCATATCAACATAAAATAGTTGATAATATGCGCTCTACAAGTATGTATATAATTAACAACCGATTACCCAAGCAAAAGTAACTCACAGAGTGTCTGTCTACCTTCTACAAAGAGTACTATATTTATATATAAATATAGTACTCTTTGCTGCTACATACGCCGGTTGCAGCGTCATCGAAGAGAAAAACTTTTCTACCGGCAGAGCGGTGAAGGTATTCTGACAAATAAATGACGTGTAAATAATTCACTTAAATTTGCATATAAATGACCATGTTCGCTTTAAATATTCAGTTATAAGTACTAAACATTATTTAGCGTCAGTGCAAATCTGTTGTTTAATATAATTTGTTTTTTATGTATCCCCTGAAGGTTAAACAAGGTGTACCATCGTTTTCACAGCTTTCAAATAATAGTAAATAAATATGTCCCTAATGGTGAAGAAAAATTAACTATCTGAAAAATGCCAAAGTAAGATATAAAATATAAAATCTATAATAGTCTTGATAAGCTATCGATAGAACAATAGATCAATACACAGTGAAATGTAAGCGTAACACAGTGTTAAATTATGCCGTATAGGTATGACAAAGTCACTTACTAGCATTCACATAAACACGTCCCATACTGTTTATGTCAAGTAATAGAATTCTTCCATCCGTTTTATAGTCTCCTTGCAACCAGAAAGATGGCACTGTAATAGAGGCCGAAAATCTAACGGCATCGACATTTCCTTCAACGCTGGTTATTTTCAAATCTTTGAATCCATATATTGTTCCATTTGAAATATGTATCGCTAGTCTTACGGATGTTCCTTCGCCGGTGTTAACATTTAAAGAGTTTAACTCTAAGTGGTTCTATGTGCAACTATATTCATCCTCTGGTATACGCCTTTTTCCATATAAGGAAGTATTTCGTATAATGTATTGTGAAACATTTAGAGAAATCCGGGCTATGTCTTCTGCATAAATGAACAAACGAAGCTGAAACATAATAAAATTAAATTAAAACGAATCGTCGAATGGGTAATGATACCTCTATATGAAAGATGTAAGAAAAAAGAGGTAGGCTACTTTTGTTGGCTTCCTCTGGCAACTTAAAACGTATCTTGTTCATCAATAAACCATTTATTGCATCTATACCATAACATCGGTGTGGTCTCTTTCTTTGTATGTTTGTATCTTTGTTCGCGTATCTCCTCCGAAGGAACTGGACCGATTAAATTGTATGATAACTTAAAATTTTGCTAATTTTTAGACTTAGATCGTAGACCGGTTTTTATTTTCAAAAAAAGTACAAAAAAGTAAAGTAATATTAAATTATATGTAATTTAATTAAATCCTGTAATTAGCGAAGGCGAAGGGTAGCTCAGGTGATTCACTAGCTGTTTATATTTACTTAACAATTTGAATTGTCACAATGACCACAAAAATATAGCAACTGATGTGTTCATAGGAACTGTTTTGTCATTTTGATGTGTAAATGCTTCTAAATGTAAACCTATAGATAAATTAAAAGTAAAATGTCAATTTTGTATTCCGTATCTAGTCCATCTCACGTAACCACGTTAATACGATGAAGATCTTGGGTGTCTGTAATGAGATGGTCGCTGATGAGAGTGAACCCATATGTAGAAGGTTTTTTCTACAAGCTCGGTGTTCAAATACAGAAACTACGGAAAACATGAAAATTTAATATACGACAAACATTTCTAAGTTAACGATAGATATCTACGAATACATTGTTGAAGAAGGTCAATTAGCTGGTGCATCAAGATAAAAGCTTTCTGAAAAATGCATTTGAGCGATAAAAGCAGCGTTTATGCAACAACCTGTCAGAGACGCCGATGATCCTTATAATAGGAAAATTACACAATAACAAGTATTTCATAGGCTGTACGTGGTCAAATAGTATTATATCACATTATATTTCAATTGCAATTGCTAGAATTCCACTACGAATATGCACAAAGCGCCGTATGCAAACAACGCATTTCGCATTTTGGTAAAAGTAGTATTACAAATATTAAAGTTTTCTAACCTTCAACTTTTCAAAACAATAATAATCTGCAAAAAACTCTCAACATCAGTGACATAACATATTTTACCTGCAGCTACTTCAATAGCTGCTAATACTCGACTCGCAAAGGTATAACAACCAGTGCTTTTAGAAAAAAATATACGTCTTCCTAAGTGCTACTTGTGTATTAACACGACATTAATTAATACCTAAATATTTCTAATCCCAGATTGTCTGGATTTTTCATACGATTTCGTGAACGTATTCTTTTTATTGGCTTACCAAACAAGTATTTATAAACCAAAAATGATATAACCGAATAGGCCTTGGAATATTTAGCGGCGACACTGGTTTCGTCTAACTATTCTAACTGCAATGATCAATAAAATTACATAATGATGCTTTATTTGCTTTTACATATAAATATAAATTTTCTCTAAGGTAACTTTGGTTGTGGCTTTGTCACGTTTGTCTACATGTATGTAAATAGCAGTTAAGGAAATAATACACAAACTCTTCATAAAATGTAGATAATTGTCTGAACTAAATTGTTGACAATTTGAACAAGTAATTTAATGGTTATATTTCTGTATCTTATAAATTCCTATATTTTATGTTACCATATAATGTAATGCTAAAAGAAGTGCCAATAATTTAATTGTAAATAGTCTCAAAACTACAGAGCTGCGTAAATATTATTTTGTTTGACTTTAAGAACGAATTATCGAAAATTCTGGTCCTTAGAATTCAATATAGAGGCAAATTTAGCCAGGCTGTACTTTTTGTTTTATTTACGTAATTGGAACTGTCAAATTTAGAGTATCACGGTTTATAACTAATTATTATAAAGTATTATACAATACCCGGTTTGCGTTAAATGAAACAGTGACAACCACTATAAAACAGAAGACAAGTCTAAGTTATCATTGCTAAACTTTTTGTAATTGGTAGTAATTCTATAGTACACATGGTGGATATAGCTACAATGATAAATTAATTTAAGAGGTTACTTACGTATGCTTTTAGAAAAAAACACATTCAACAGCTATATAGAAAACTAGAGTAAGCAGTAATATCTTTTGTATTTTTCTCATCTTTAAAGCACAAATGTTTCAGCGAGAGGCAACTACATAAAATTCAATGGCTATTGATACAATCTTCTTAGCCTTCTTACAAGGTCAGCCAAGCTGTGGAACAGGTCTAGTGTTTGATTATTAATTTAATGAGGTACATACTTCAAATACATTTAATTATACTGTGCATTTTTAAATGCGGCTCCAAACTTCTATAGCGTGTAGTACTAATTAAAATAAGCTAAATAGGTATTTCACCAATAATAAATCGATCAGGAACGATTAAAATGTTCTAAACATATTTTTACTTCCCTCGTCTAAAAGACAAAGTATTGTAATCGCGAAAAAATCACCCTCCGAAATTTCTTCAGATCCTGACTTTTCGCAGGGTCCCTAGATGACGAAAATGATGTTTTCCCAATTCCGTCTGTCTGTGTGTCTGGCTGGCTGTCTGCCTGTTACCGGTGTAACCCCAAAAAATATTTGTCGGAGAAAGACGATGTTTTGCATGTGGATTAAATGTCTATCTGCCAGAAAAACCAAGAACATTTCAGTCAAATATATACAGGGCGAGTACATTTAAAGAATAAAATGTAGTCTATGTTTGCTTTTACTAAGAAATAGATAAAAGTAATAGTTTGCACGTACCTCAGGCTTAATTCTTGATGAAAATGAAAACCAATAGATACAGGATACATTTATAAGAGACACAAAGAGGCAACGATTACGTGCTATACCAAAGAATTTGGAATCAACTGCTATTGCTAAAATGGAATCCTTCCTTCTTATATTCAATTAACTCAAGACGTTTTTATAGATTGTAGAACAATAGAATTATATATATATATGATCGAAAACAACCAAAATCAAATTAATGAGTTACCAGTTACCGTAACCATTGAAGAAGTCAACAAAGCAATTAAGTCAATGAAAAAATGGACGATCATCTGGTCCAGGAGCGATCACATCAGAGTTAATTAAAAATGGAGGTAACAAATTGCTACTACGTATTACAAGGCTTGTAAATATGTGCATAAAAAATGTCCAATTCCCAAACAATGGAAGATCTCCCACATCATCTCACTGTATAAGAAAGGTAAAAGAAACAATCCAAAAAATTATAGAGGCCTTAGTATTAATTGTACTATGTGCAGACTCTTTGGCAAAATTGTGAAAGAACAAGTAGAAAAAATGACTAGACATAGCATAAGTGAAGATCAAAGTGGATTTATCCATGACCGATCATGTATAGACAATCTGTTTATAATACGCCAGCTAATCGAAAAAAGGATAAGTCGAGGAGAGGAAACACATCTAGCATTCATCGACCTAGAAAAAGCGTACGATTCGATTCCCAGAAAAAAACTATTTGATGTACTCCAAGACTGTGAAATAAACTAGGTGTGGATTAAGCATATGTGAAAGCGGGAGGTAAATTGTCAAGAGTAATTCATACATCCAAAGGTCTTAGAAAGGGATGTAGTTTGTCCCCACTCCTATTTAATTTATATTTAGAAGCTGTGTTAAAGGAGTGGAAAAGAAGAGTGGGAGGAATGGGCATAACTATCGGAGAAGACTGTTTATTTACTATTAGTTTCGCGGATGACCAGGTGGTCATTGCCCAGGACTCATATAATCTGGAATTTATATTACGACGACTTAATCAAAGTTATAACGAATGGGGAATGTCCGTCAACTTCGACAAAACGGAGTATCTAGTAATTAACTCAGACGCTAGATATCAGATCCTGATGGACGACAATTACACCATTACGCAGGTTGATGACTTTAACTATTTAGGTACAAAAATATCCAAAGATGGACAGACTACGTATGAGATTAAACATAGAATTGAGGAGAGTAAAAAGATTTTAGGAGCTTTAAATCCGATATGGTGGGACAAACACATTTCTAAAATACTAAAAAGCGAATCGGTAGAGTCTTTGTTGAATCCGTTCTATCATATGGTTGTGAAGTTTGGACTTTGAATGCTGAAACCAAAAGAAAACTGAACTCTGTGGAAATGGACTAGTTAAGGCGTAGCGCTGGAGTATCGAGACTAGAAAGAATAACAAATCAAGAAATTAGGAGACGTATGCAGGCAGAAGACGATATAGTTACAAGAATTGAAATCAGAGGTCTGAAATGGTTCGGTCATGTACTACGTATGGGTGATGGAAGGTGGCCCAAGAAACTATATCAGTGGGCGCCTCCTGGCAGAAGAAAAAGAGGTCGTCCAAGAAGATCATGGAACGAGAACATAAGAAATAGTATGAGAGACCGGAATTTGGATGAAGACGATGCGCAGGACAGAACAGATGGCGGTTAGGTGTAGGAATGCGGCTTGAGCTGTAAAATCCTGAATATATATATATATATATATATATATATATATATATATATATAGAACAATAGAAACCAACTTTGAAAGTTATTCGCAGTATATTTAAAATTCATTAAATAGAGAACTTCTAAATATTTACACAGAAATTAACAAGAGTTTTAAACCAGTGAATCACAGACTACTAATTCAAAAACTAAAATTCGTAAGAGTTACAGGACCAATCTTTACTGATGATATACATTTTCACACTGGAGAGGTTCAATATATGCTGACTCTGAGAAGCCGTTTACGACCCTGGTTGGTTTTTACAAAATTTAGCATTAGCGTTTCCTTATGTTCCGTATTCTGTCAGACACACTGTATACTATTGCTAGAAGTTACTCGTATTTCGAGAGCAAGAAATCATAGTTTTTAAGTTGTATATTAACACGCGCTGGTAAAGCAAGAAACTATTTTGTATGTTAACTTCATACTTGAATATTTCTCATTTATGGACGTCAGCTCATAGCTACATAATAAAATTCAAGGTAGTCTGGATTGTTCTTACGATTTTGTTAAAGATTTCGTGAGTGTATTATCTCAATTCGCTTAGACAATTATCTATGAACCACAATTGATAAAATAAACAGGCCTTGGAACATTTTAGCAGCAACACCTGTTTTGTCTAATTATTCTAACTGTATGATGCTTCACTTGCTCTTATATGACATTTTTCTCCAACTTTGTCTCTGCGTTCATCACGATTGCCTAAATATATGTCAGTAGAGGTGAAGGAAAATTCCAAACAAACTCATAAAATGTGAACTTTCGTCTGGACCAAAATTGTTGAATTTAAGTGTTTTTTTTATGTACTTTTCTATTAGACCAATGATCCATCACGCAAAATAAAAGTGAACTTGTCGGCATGGAAATCCTGCGTAGAATCGACACTATTTGAATAGTAACCTTTTCAACTTCGTCTATTATTATTATTAGTTCTCTAGTTGATTTATCTAGTAATTCTATAAATTCATGGCAGATAGTGTTAGAAAGATATGAGGCTTTAAACAATTTGCATTATAAACAATAAGCCATACTGTTGAACCACAATACAAAAACCACTCCGTTCAGAGATTTTCAGGGTTTACTAATTTTACTATAAATATTTTTTGAATGCGTATCTACTTCGGTTTTCTTTTGCGTACCTAGTTTTTTCTGGATTTTTCAAAATCAATTTCGACTATTTTTTATATTTATTTATTTATTTACACCAATAAAACGGAGCATGCCCAATTACATTATTGGCGGTTCAGGCCTGTTACCGTATATATTAGTATAATATAAAAAATAAAATAAAAATAAAAATAAAAAATACAAACTACAAACTAAAAAGTACAAGCTAATAACTAAAAATTTAAATTTAGAAACTAATAATAGCTAATTACAATATGAGTATACTTGACAAATACTGCCTTAATCGCCCGTTTAGCACGGTCCAGAGAATAGTACATTGTTTTTAAAATTAAAAGTGGCACTTGGTTTGGCAAGCAATTATGTTTGAATTTGGGAGGAGCAAACGCAAAAATTGAGAGTCAACCAGAACCGACTAATAAATAAACTTTTTTTCTGCAACCAAAAAAGCACAAAATATTCAAAATGTTAAATGATTTATTGCTTTCGGCGTTTCTCGTTTGAAAAGCATTACGACAACTGCATTCATAGGCGGCCAAATAGGACTTACATTTAGTATATAGGAAATATAAGTACTTTTAATCATAGGAACTAAAAGCAGATCAGTAAGAGAAATGTCACAATGACAGATTTTCGTATTAAAAGTAATGACTTTTAAAACAGTTGCAGAAAATAACATATTGTTTCATTCGGGTTAAAAATAGCTTAGGAAATCTAAAAATTAAGAGTCAAACAGAGCCAGTTTTGATTCCAAAAATAAATCTTATTTTTTCGACAACCAATAAAATTATAAAATATTAAAAATTTTAAATGACAGATTACTACCTATTGATTTTTCCCATTTAAATAGTATTGTAACAACCCCCATAGAAACTGATATTTTATTCCCTTTTCATAAGCAGGAAACTAAAGATTTCTCTCCCTAAGAAAGTAGAAATGTTTGCCACCCTCATGTTACTCTTTAATGAGAAATACTTCTGTCTAAAATTTCAATAAGCGAATTTAATGAAAAAAAAATGCAATTACAAATTTAAAACTAAATAATCAATAATTATTTGAATTATTATGAGTAATGATATTAACTGCCCTTCATATAAAGACCACTAATCTGAAGTTAACTTTAATTCGTTCTTAAAATAAACAAAAGCGGTGTCAAGCCGTTGGTTACTGCTTATGACATTTTGATCATGTAAACAAATTTTGATGCGCTTTTGTTTATTTTAACAAGAAATTAAAGTTAACCTCAGATTAGTGGTCTTTATCGTATAATGACTGGTTGTACCAGCATTGCAGGTTAAATTACTTAACTCAAGCTAGCTAACTCTCATTAAAATTTTAATGTGGATTAAATTGAGTGTGCACTAGCGTATTTTAAACTCAAGTTAACTAACTTGAGATTTGATCTGACAACATTGCATTATCTAAACGTTAGCCGCATCTGATTGGCCAATCAGTGACTTTGACATTGACAGTTCTCATTGTTCTCACATTTAAATCCCTGGCGTATTTACAATTTATTATAAATATAGAAAAACGTGAGAGATCTTCGACAAGAAAACACTGCTACTGAAAATTGTACGGTATTATTTTCATGTGCTAGAAAATAAAAAAAACGACGGTACAACAGTGAAAAAGAGGGCAAAGGCTGACACAACAAAGAAGCTGACATGCGGTTAATTAATTAAATCATTAACGATGGTAGCCAAAACCGCAGATCAACCTTCTTGCTGCGCGTACAACACGGAAGCTCTGAAAATTTTCGTACACTTACCGCGATGGCCGAGCTCTCAATCGGCGATATGGTCGTGGGTTCAAATCACCAGCTATGCACCCCTGTAAAGTCTTCAAAAAAATATTGTTGGGCGCCAGAAACCAGATGGTTTCGATTAAAAATAAATGAACTACAAGTAATCAAAGTTTATTAAATATTAAATAATCTTGCAGTCAATAACTGTGATTTACGCAATATGGAGTTTATTCAAAATTTGCAATAATACAAGCAAACAAACTTAAGGTTGCCACACGCGTTAATACAAATAACCCCTTTGTAGGTCGTTAAATTAATTAAAATAGCAAGGTAAATCGAGTGATATGCATATCGCTGTCATTTATAAAAAACCTTTCTGTCTAGGCTGTTGTCAGCAAAAAACGTGGGTGCTCCTTTCACAAAAAAGGCGTAAAGTGCACATAAAAATGTAAAGCAATCTTTAATTAAATAACAGTGAGTGTTCTACTCCATGGAAAACAAATCGAAGTACTGGTGTAACCAGCCCGGGTTTAACAACCGGAAGCACTAGCCTCTGGCGTCTTGTACCTCTTAAGTGGTAGTGCAGTCGAGGGGTTGCTACACAGGATTATTCTAAACGCGATGCTGCGGCTTGACCAAAAGCAGACCACATTGCAGCATCGACGCTAAAGGTAGCTGACGGCCGTTTAAAATTGTGACGAAAAGCTAGCCTCCAAGTGTAAAATTATCAGGCGAAAATAATTACTTCCAAGTAAAATTTCCAGGAGAAGATTTCCCAGATAAAAAATAATTCCTGGTGAAAACTTATGAGTTCCAGGCGAAAATAATTTCTGGTAAAAACTTGTAGGTTCCAGGCGAAAATAATTCCTGGTAAAAGCTAAAGAAATGCAATTAATATGAGGATAACAGAAAGAAAAACCCATCGTACCTGAATTCAATTTTCAGCTTTCAAACACAATCGTCGTGGCGTGATTAGCACGAAGAAATTCCTCGCAAGCAAGTGACGGAACGAAAATAGAATGCCTCCGCGTTCGGACAATCGAAATGATGCAAGCTGGGCCTTTGAGATAAGCCAGCGAATGTTTGTGGGGCTTTCCAGAATCGGTACGAAATGAGCGAACTAATAAATTCAAATAATTCGAAATACGATTTGATTATTATTCGAAAACAATATACAGGCTAGTCCTGAAGTAATTTCCCAAAAATTCTGAATTAATATCTAAACAATAAACAATACATATTATTTTAAAAATGTTAATAACCATAAGTACTTATGTACACAACGTATTTATTCACTCTTGAAATTGATTACTGTTTATTTTACATATACCTGATTACCTTCACTTCATGAAGTTGATCCGATACTCCTGAACAATTATGCAAATGCAACCAGCTTATTCAGGCACTTCCGTTTGTAACCCTAACAAAGATTTCTCCTTCAATTGAGAACTAAAACTGTCACAATGGATAGAAGACCAATGAAAACTCACACAGCGATCCAAAAAACCAATCAGCTCACCTAGATGGTAAATCCTTTGCGGCTCACACAACAGTAATTCCAAGATGTATCTATCTTGACAGCAACTCAAACGGAATCCAACCAATTAACCCAGGTCCAGATGTATTTACCTTGATAATGACTTTATCACAGCATACCAAATTCAAACCCAGTTACAGATGTATCCACCTTGATAGCAACTCGAAATGCAGCTCCACCAATCACTCAAGTCCTGAGGAATTCACCTCACCAATTCCATTATTCTTAATTTTTCTTCAAGTAATTAGATGGTATTGTTCTTCATGTTAAAGTTTTTTTTTAATTCTTGCATATTTTTTTATTTTTTTTTAGTTTGTCTTTTGCATCTTTGTACACTATTCCATAAATTAATTAAGTATTATAAACGGGTTTTATTATTAAATTTTCTTAATATAAATTGGTTAGATGTACATTTTTGAAACGAAAAATCAATTGCTATTTTTCTCAATTACAATTCACTATAGTAATAATTATTTATACAAAATGTTTAAAACTAACACCCTGGATTAGTTTTAAATACGGTATATTGCAGTTTACATTTTTCTTTATCCAATTATACGTTCTACAAAATCTCCTGATTTAGAGGATAAAAAGAACATTTACAGGATTTTTGTAAGAGGAATTTATTAACAGGGCTAGATTAGAGTTTTTAGAAGCCATTTAAATTGATATTAATTAGAATTGAAAAATATTTCTCATGAAAAGCGTCTTGCATAAAAAACGTAAAAATTATGCAAACATACTACTTTTCGGTAGATAATAAAAAATCTAAAGAAGTAATTAACATATTATATTATGTTTTCCAATTATAAAGCTTTAGTTTTCACGTAAAAAAATCAATTTTAATATTAAGTCTTGGTAGTGAAAATTTGAATAAATCTTAAAAACATTGAAAAATGTATTTTTAGCTGAAGCTAAAAAAAATAGGTGTTTGCGGACCTTGAGATAATTCAGTTACCTAAAAATTACACACTCTAAAAAAATCTTATTTAAATCTAACTTAATTTCCGAAAAATGGTACTTTCTAGATTTTGACAATTTCGAAAAACTCCATTTTCTAAATAAGTAAAAATCACTCGGTATTATGATAGGGGCTAAATAGGTTTTTAGACAAGCACAAATTATTGACGAAAAAAGTTTTTTTGAAAAATCAAAAATAAAAATTGTTTCTATATTATCCGACCTTTTGGCGGTCACTGTATATAACACTGAAGGAAAATCTCCTTCCCTCCATTGGATAATTGTTGTCCCTCGCTTCGTGTCGGGCATGAAACTTCTTCCGCGGGAGGAAACATATGACTTTCCACTTTAGTTATGCAAATAACTACTAGTTCTAGGAACTAAAGCTGTCGCTTATCAACATATACTTTTTGAATCAGTAAGAGAAATATCAACTTGAATGATAAATCTTAGTATTAAAACTACTGACTTTTAAGGCGGTCGACGAAAACAGTATATGGTTCTATGGATTCAAAGTATCGTAGTGAACGCAAAAATTGAAAATCAAACAGACTCACCTTTAATCTGAATAATACATACTTTTTTGCAATCAAGAAGGGTGCAAAATATTCAGACTTTTAAATGATTTGCATTTGATGTTTCTGATTTAAAAAGCATTCAGACAACTGCATTTATAGCCGACCAAATAGAACTTACTTTTAATTCATATAAACTAAAAGTGCTGCCTAGTAAACATATACATTTTTGTACCAGTAAGAGAAACGTCAACTTTAATGACAGATTTTGGTATTAATGTAATTACTTTAAGACGGTTTAAAAAAAACAAAAATTTTTCTTGTGGCGCAGAAACAAGCGCGTTAGGTTCTTTCTGATCTTAATACTGGAATATCTTGTTTTGAAAAAATGTTTGATTAAAACAAATACAACCTCTGCTCGAAACAACAGTTTGGATTTCAAGAAAAAAACTATAAATAATGCCACCGCTTCTGCAATTTCAGAAATACAAGAAGAAATAGAAAATAGAAATCTTTTCCTAGGCATACTCGTAGACCTTGCAAAAGCTTTTGATATAGTTGATATAGTTAATCACAATCAGCTTCTAGATATTTTGTATGATATTGGTATCAGAGAAACGGCACATAAATTAATCCAATCATTAAATCAGGAGTCCCACAAGAGACAATATTAGGACCAGTATCATTCAACTTACATATAAATATAAATTTACAATTGCCACACATGGCCAAATAGTAGCCTATTCAGATAGCACTGCGATTCCTTATAAAGATGTCTTATGGCCACAACTAAAACAAAAAAGTAAAGTGTCATGATCCACATAAGAACCTGGTTCCATTGGAAGCTGTGGACAATTAACATCGATTAAACTAAATTGATAACTCCAACTAATAACCACATTTTAGGTTAAGTGTAACATTCTGAGAGACCAGTGAAACCTAGAACAACCCAACAATTGAACAACAGGTTCGTAGCTCTAATAACCAATGACAATGTAAGCAACTACACAGCTTGTGAAAAAACGAAAGCAACGAAGTATCAGAAAAACGACCCGAAAGACCAGTGCAATTTGTATTATACCATGTAGTATTCATAGCCCCACTATTAAGTATAATTGATAAAGCAACCACTAAATATTATCATTATCAAACTTTGAAAGGTAATAAAATTTATACAATAGAAAATTATAAAAAACAAAACCAATACTTGACAAAAATAATGTTGCGCGGCATACATTCAGCTTAAAAGATGAAAGAAGCTACAAGGGAGTAATTAGGAACATTCATTATACAACTAATATTGAAAAGCTTAAAACAGCTCTAATTGCAAACGCTCACACGCCGAGAAACATTACAACTTGTAGAAATAAACAAACGCAAGAGCTCAAAACATATTTTTCATAGAATTTGATCCCAAAAAACATAATAAACTGATATTTAGCATTCACTACCTCTTAAATGCAAAAATTCAAGTAGAACCACCTCATAAGAAACAAACAATTATGCAATGTAAGATGCCAGTGCTACGGACACACACGTCTTTTTTGTACACATGTGGAGCTAACCACGATACCAGGGAATGTAGTGTAGGCAAATCTATAGAAAATAAATGCGCCCTGAGTAAAGGTAACCACTCCGCTAACTTTAAAGGCTGTGAGGTGTACTTAGAAATACTGAATCGGCGTTACCCAAACACTAAATCAAAACCAAAAGCACAAAAACCGCAAGTGGTGCAGAACATTACGATAGCACCACCAAAATTACCACCACTAAGACAGATAAGCAATCAGAAACCGATTGTAGCAACGTATGCACAAGCAGCTAGGATGAAACAGGCAACGGCAGATACAGACCAAATAAGACAAACTGAATTGTTTCAGTTTATGCAGGCAACAATTATAAATCAAAATAATGTACTTAAAGACCTATTAAGGGAAGCGTAGAATAATAGAGATACCTTCTAATGAAATCACCACACTTAGACAGCAAATTAGCTACAGAAGTGGCTCACTATAATATCGCTACGTGGAACGCAAACGGCTTAACGTAACATCGTCACGAAGCAGAGGCATTTATTAACACATATCAAATAAATATCCTACTTATCTCAGAGTCTCACTTTACAGAACATACCTACTTTAAAGTACCTGGATATGCGATATATGACACAAACCACCCTAATGGTAACACCAGAGTTGGTACTGCAATAGTTATCAGACAAAAAATAAAGTACTACGAACTGAATAAATTTTACAAAGATTACATTTAAGCCACAACAACAATGATGGAAGACTGGATAGGCCCAATACTTATATCTGCGGTATACTGTCCACCACAAATAAAGAAGGGTTTCATAAATACTTTCGCTCACTAGGTGCAAGATTTATCTCTGGAGCAATTACAGCGCTAAGAGTTTTCCCTGGGGATCGACACTGTATTGTCCAAGAGGCAGAGTTTTAGAAGCGGTTATCCAAGAAAAACATCTATATCGACCATCTACTGGAAAAACCAACTCACTGGCCAACTGATTTGACCAAAATTCCAGACTGTTTAGACGTTTTCATTAGTATGGGAATTGGTCAGGTATACTTAAAAGTTGAAGAGAGCTACGATGTAACATCTGACCATCTGCCAACTATAAGTACAAAAATTATTGTCAGAAACAGGCCACCACAGCTGCACAACCATCAAACTGACTGGGATTATTTCAAACAGATAGTGGATGAAAATGTTTCTCTAAATATCGCACTTAAAACCCCAGACGACATTAAAAGAGCAATAAAACATGTTCTGAAGACAGTACAAAATACTGCTAGGAAATCAACACCTACAATATTGAAAGAGAGGCTATCCCTCTGAAATTATGCATAAAATAGCTGAGAAAAGAAGACTGAAAAGAGAATGGCAGAGAAGGCGATATCCCGAAGAAGAGTTAAGGTATAATAATGCCCCTTGAGAACTCAAAAATGTTAAAGGAATACAACTTCCTTTAAAGAGCATCTAGAAGGATTATTGACAACAGAAAATAGTGACTGCCTGAAGCTCCTGAAATGAAAAAGACATTAATCTTTACCTAGACACTCCACTACAAGTATCGCCACCAATTAAAAACTGAAAAAAGTTAAAACTATGGTTGGTAAGCTGACTGTAAAGATTTGATAACAAGCTATATAACTATAAAACTATAAAAACTGTAAAAAGTCCCAAAAAATATTCTAATCCAGCAACCCGGAAAACCACCCAACCTAGCAGAATCATGCTTCTAACGTCGCTCGTTCATTCAAACTATTCTCTCGTAAAAAGCTTGATAACGTTACTTGAATCGCAAATTAGTTTAACCTGTTTTACAGTATAAATATTCATTTACAAAACAGTTTTATCTCAACCAGACATTGAATACCTGCAATATCAAGCACCGGACAATTCTTTACACATTGGGAGATTGGGAGCATTTCCATAGTAGCCTCTGTATAGTTCCTAGGAATCTAATAATATCGCCGTTATTTGCCACATAAGAAACATGGTATTGTTTTTTGCTGCCTTCACAAGAAACTTCTTGCTGGTTTCTGCTGATAAAGATTAAACAAGCTGTGCGGTTAACCAATGGCACCCATAAGGTTATCACTATTGTAACAGTTCAGGTCTTCTTGTTATCGCCGAAAAACTTTTTAACTTTCACTCCATACTCAGTCCAGCTCTGTGTACATCCTTAGTCACGAAAATATTCAACTAAATTTTAAAATGGTTAGATGTTTTTTATGTAAGAATAAAAGGGGATGCGGAAAGTTCGTTTTCCACATTTCGTTCCTCACATTTTGTACCCCACATTTCGTTCCCGGGATATTTTTTCTCCCCACAGCTCGTACCTGGAAACTTCGTTCCCGAGCGAGCTCAATTTGTCTCCTAGATTACAGGGTGTTGAAAAACGAGTGCAGCGATCGGAATGCAGTTAGAGAAACGAAAGATATTTTAATTAATTTATTTATTATAATAAACTTATAAGAAAACAAATTTTAAATATAAAGGTGACGGTTTAATGTAAGTAGGCACATCTACCTAAAATTTTGTATAGGGCCATAATTTTTCATTCTGAACAAGTTTTCTTAGTAATATATTGCCTTATAATGAACAAAAAGAGCGCCAGCGTGGCTCGGTGGTTGAGCATTGGACTACGGCGCGGAAGTCTGGAGTTCAAATCCCAGATCGATGCCTGGCGGGCGGCCTACCCAGTCGCTTTAAATAATTGGGTACCTGCGTTCGAAAGAAGAAGGGGTAATAATGCGGTTGTCTAATGCGTGATGCTCACTACATCACCACGTGTCATGAATTTGACACGCGACAGCCGGGTGTGAAAGCGAGGATACGGAAGCTCTGACCTTCCGCTTTGCAGGCCAAGCTCCTTCATGGGGTGTTAGTGCCTCACCACTATATTATTTTATGAACAAAAAGAGTAGTTTACCTGAAAAGAAAATAGTGTTTGCTTAACTGTCAAGGTCGACTTGTTTTTCAAAAACTGAAAATATTCTTAAAATTATCTACAAACCAAGCAGGAGTTTGAATTCCTATAACATTTTAATGTAAAACTAAAAATAAAATTTAATTCCCTCTTATAAGCTCGATCCGGTGACATACTGTATATAATTCTTTATTATAATAAATAAATTCATTAAAATATCTGTCATTTTTCTAACTGTATTCCGATCGCTGCACTCGTTTTTCAACACTCTGTAATCTAGGAGACAACTTGAGCTCGCTCGGGAACGAAGTTTCCGGGTACGATATGTGGGGAGACGAAATATCCCGGGAACGAAATGTGGGGTACGAAATGTGAGGAACGAAATGTGGGAAACGTACTTTTTGCAAACCAATAAAAGGTATCCGTTTCTTCAACTGCCTAGTGAATTGTGTGTTCGGCAGCAATGGGTTGAATTTTTACAAGAATTTTGTGATATTAATAAACATTAAAAAACTACATGCTGCATGTTAACTACATTTGTATTGCAGATATATCTAAAATTACAGACTACACAGCCTTATGTAATAGCTATTTAAGTCACAAGGAATGTAAGGACCTATTAACATTTGAGGTAGGCAATTACAAGCCAAGACAAAGTCGCGGCTTGTTGCCTGCCGAAAATGTTAATAGGCGATACATTCCGAGTTATCTTATTATATTTTTCCCGCTGCATATCAAAATTTTACTAGATTTTTGAAAAAAATTGTTTGGTTTGTCACCTGTCACCAGGATTAATTTTCGTGAGTCGTGTCACCTATGAGTGTCACATGTCACATAAACACTTGCAATTTAGAAACAAAACGTCTAAATCTGCATCTTGCTTTGCTAATTTTATTATCACATATAATCTCATAAGAGCATTAATTCTTTCCGGAATTTTTTTTGAGTGCGGTCCAACAACGTCGTATTAATTTGCCCGAGCGGGACGCGTAACGCCACAAACCCTCACAGTTAGGTTAGTCTACCTACAAAAAATTTCCAAGAAATTTTTTTATTGTCTTGGTTACGGCTCGTGAACTAATTTTTCTATTGGTCATTAATGAGTGTCGTACGATTTTCCTAGGAACTTAATAATAATATTAAGTTCCGTTGTCAAGAAACAGCAGCAAACAAATATAATCACCGACTTACACGTTTTGTTACTAAGGCTGTATCACTGACTTACATGATCAGCAGCGGGAAAAAATCATTTCGAACCACAGCAGCTTGTTAACAGAGGTAATTTCTGCAACTTGTAACTAATTATGGTTTTGTTGTGTTACAACTGGTTACGTACAATTTTTCATCTAATGGTGCACTCTTTAAAATGTTTATCTACTCCTATTGTATAATGGCCGTGAATTATGATTCATAATTCACGGTTTTCAGCCAATCATGAAATTCTATTTTCATAATTCACTTGTTTGCAGCCAATCACAAAATTCATTCTTATTACCAAATGACTTTTGCAGTTGACAATTGTCACAAATGTCTTAATTCGGAAATATGAACACAAAACTCCTATAGGAGTAGTTAAAGTATCGTATTACATTTGCGATTATGGCCATTATTCCTTCAGATGACTTGCGCCACACGCCTTCGGCTCGTGACTCAAATGTCATCTTCTTGAATAATGGCTGTCATAATCGCACATATAATAAGTGGGGATCAATTAGAAATTACATTGATCATCCTTTTCTTTCGCCACTAACACTATTTTTGTCATTCAATTATTGTCATGCTTTAAAAAATGCCAGAAATTGGTTTTTAGAACGTGATATGTATTCCTCGAATGGGGAAATTACTTCAACATCTTTGAAATTATTATATAATTTACAGATGGAATTGCCAGTTAAACCTATTTGATATTTAACAAGAACGCATTTATATCCCACAAATTTTGAAAAGATGAATGTTCTGCGAGCTATCCCAATATTTGGCCCTACAGTTACTAGTTCATTTAAATTTTTGAAAGAATCCGGTGACAATAATTTTCTTAACATTGATGCTACAGTAACATACATGGAGAATATTTATAATATTTTCTAAATACACATGTTAAAAAAAAGTAGTATTCGTTTCTTAGATAGTACGATAGCAGCATTGCACCTTACGTTCATGTGCCGGATGAACGTTTTCATTAGTTGCATGTAACTTTTCCAAATTATATACAATGAAATACAAAATAGCTCCAGTAGCATGGGATTACCAGGATTGACAAAGGAACCGCACATGGCCTAAAATTCACTTCAGAAAGTACTTATCTATGCATAAAATTTCTTCTTGCTGGCTTCTATTGTGTATTAACACGAGCATTTAGTTCTGATGCGGTCGAAGCAACTTTCTTTCATATACTATTAAGAGGCCAATCCAATGTCGCTACAGGTGCCCGAACAGCAGAATATTCACTAAGGCGAATCTTGCACTGTGGAATAGTTAAATCATCTGCCAGTTCAAATACCGCAGAACAGTTAATTTTTATTAGTAGTACTGGTACAGTATCCATCAAGAGCGAAGGATTGTTATAACCAGTAGCACTACATGGTTGAAAATCAATGATATGCCTAAAACCAACATTTATTCAGCATCCATAGCATTTGTATCGGAGTACATAATTAGAAAAATACAACAAAAGATTACCTGTGATAATTGTATCTCCCCATTCTTGTCAACTACTGTGCCAGGACTCTTGCTACGATTAATTTATTTGCAAGACCGTGGATTAAAACTTCCACAAATAAACTTACTTTATGTATTGATTGGTTAGAAATTGTGTTAAATTTCAACAAAAACAATAAACTGAGATTTCACAGTACAGCTGACCCTTTCAACGTCAGATGCACTAAAATGCTTTTAAATTCTCACAATATGTGGCTGCAGGAGGTGTTACTTATCAGAGCCAGTATAAATAGGAGAGTACCGCCATGTTTATTCTTCTGACATATGCGCCACTTTGAGGTTTGTAGCACAATTTCGTCAACGTCATGTTTGTTGGAAATCCAAAACTTTACTTAAAATTGGCAAGACTGTAAGTCTATGTCAAATTTAAGGTTAGCAGGTTAGGTTTTCCATCAGTTTTGATACAAACTGATGCAAAACATAACCTGCTAACCTCGAATTTGACACAGACTTACAGTTTGGTCAATTTCAAATAAAATAATACCTCTATAGGTAATAATGCAGAAGACTACAAGCCGTGTTTACACAACTAAAAGTACCACAGTTGCAATCGACCATTGCTATTTTTGAGTTTTTGTAAACAAACTTCTCTTAACTTGTAATACGGATATTATCACAGAAAACAATCATTAATTATGCCTATTTCTTGTGTTTTTTAAAACTACGCAGGCAGCTTCGAACGGAAGTCAATTTTTTTTAATAGTCATATCTCGTCATTGAATGCTGCCAAACACTCAAACAAAGAGCCGTACGTTTTAACATAGTGTAAAAGCGACTCCAATGCTTACGCTACATAACTTAACCTATAAATGTGCTCTTCGATGTTCAGCCAGAGATAAATTCGGTGCAACTGTGAGCTAAGTGTTGTTTTATTATAATTAATAGAAAAGATGGTGTGATTCGCCACCGATTGCAAACATTATAATGAAAAACATACGTGCAAGTTTTTTACGTTCCCAAAAGAACCTAATCAGCGGCGACGGTGGATAAAATTAATTAGGTAAAAATAAGGTTATGTTATGGTTTATTGTTTAATAAGGTATTAGGGTGTTTTAAGAAAACTAATATCTATTTTATATTTTTAGGAGAGCAAATGCCGTTTAAAAGAATGACACAAGCAGCAGTGTCGTAACCGAAGCTGAAAACATGCTATTGAAGCAGCCGTTTGGACATTGCTACAAAGAAACTAGAGAAGCTGGAAATATCTTTCAGCTTTACGCATATCGAAAATCAAGACGATTTAATTGTCTTATATACTGGACTACCCAACCAAGAAATGTTTTTATCGCTTTTCAATTTGTTGGAAAATATTGATAAAAATTATTATTTAGAATGGAACGTGTAACGTATTTCCGCCATCCATCAATTATTTTTAACGTTATATAAGCTGCGCCAGAATCCCCCACGTAAAGATTTAGCTCAGCGATTTAACTGTAGCACTGCAACAGTTACTAATATTTTTTTAACTTGGTTAAATTTGTTACACGAAGTAATATTTTCCAGTTTAATGTCATCTGTACCGTCTGTTTAAGATAATCAAGCGTGTTTACCTAATTATTTTGCTTTCTTTCCGAACACAAGAATGGCATTAGCTTGCACCGAAATCTGCAAAGTGTGTGGCGCACTAACCAATTTCCACTAATAAAGGAAGTTGAAACATATTTTGAAGGCGAACAGTAAAAATAGAAATAAGAGTGTTAATTAACAACTGCTTATTTATTTAAATAAAACATTTTTTCCTTATTGTATAGTTGTACATTACTATATGTGAGTTTAAGTTCACTCAAATATTCGTTTTGTTAATTACAGAACTTAACAAGTTAATAAATAAAAGTATTTACAAAAATATTGCTCTAACTGCTATCTAATAAACAAATTCTTATTAATGGTACAGCAATATCACGGAAACAAACTGTGCACGTCATCAAATATTTAGTTATTAATTTAAAATTACCGTTTGATTCCGTGATTTACCTATAGTTACAATAAATACGATTAACTATAGGTAAATCACGGAACCAAACGGTAACTTTAAATATACGGTACCCCCCAACCAAGAAAAGCGCCCTTCCGTGCTTTTCAAGAATACTTCGATACTCAGCATCACTCCGTTTCGCTAATACAATGAAATGCTATGAACCAGTTATTTATTAAAAAAAAAAATTTTTTTGCCGACGACCATAGCTCAAAAGTTGATGTTGCCTTCATTTTCGGAGGACCTATCGTATGAAAACGATCCAAGACTTCAGGAAGGTTCCTGTCGACCGGAATCGTGTACACATACGAACATACATCCCCCGTACAGCACGTTTAGGCACCCCTCAATACGGGGGATTGATCTAGTGGGCTGGGATCTTTACCAAAAGATCCGCACCGCCGAGACGGAGATTTGATATAGTAGGTTCATTAGTCGGTTGGCTCGAATTTTAGAGATATTTGACTCAGAGTGGTTTTCGATATGAGGAAATTTCAATACTTCGTGTCGAAGTAAATTAATAACTAAATATTTGATGACGTGCACAGTTTGTTTCCGTGATTTTACTATATGTATATTGCTTCCCGCGCTGGGATGAGCTCCATATACAGCTGACCGCTGGGTTAGTCAGCCGAGGTGCGAAGCACTGAGGTCAGCTAAAAGCGCGAAGCTGGAATAAGCCTTCCCACGAGGTATGTATGCTATTTTACTCACAACATAGTTACACATTTATTTAATTTTGACATTCACTAGAGATGGAAGAAATTTTGTATGATACAAATTCTTCAAAATTTGTATATTTTCTGCCCATTCTTCTTTTTTGTAGCTGGTATTATTGCGACGACTTGAGGAGTCCAGATAACTAGATAGCATTTCTTTTTATGTACCGTAAGACGGGGCTATTTGCAACGTGCCTGCCTATTTGGAACGTGCCCGAGTTAAGTTGCCAATCGTGGCCTTAACGAAAAAAAACTTTATTTATTTTACTACACAAGTTTTTAATTAAATGTAGGAGTTACAAATTTGTACAGAGTAACGTTCTGTAAGAAGCACATCTAAAACTAGCAACGTTCTGTAAGACACAAATCTATAAACTAACTTAAAATTACACAAGCACGGCTGTTTATAGCCTCTGCCATCTTCGGGTGGGGTGATTGAGTGGCGTCACATAATTTCACAATATTGCACAATGTTTCACAACTCTAACACTTCTTGTTAGTTCAGAGAATTCTAAATATAGAATTCGCGGCAGCAAGCATTTATTTTGATAGTTAATTGATTGAGTGGTTACATTACTCCCGCCTATTTGGAACAATAGGTAACTTTTTTGAATTTTGCGCCATACCAACTAATTCCGATAAGAGTTTGGTTCGTGCACGTAACCACAGCTAGAAAACAAAATTCACACACATTTTTACATTTGGTGATATAAATTCAATTTAGTTTGTGCCGTAATTAGAGGTTGAAATCAAGGTAAGTTTTTGTTATTTTTGAATACCTCGAAGAGTCTCCCTTGTAGTGAGGTAACTATATAAAAAATGAAATTTCTTTAACTAAAGTCATTTAGTACATAACCTCAACAACCAATTCCTTTGTTTACCTTTTTTTTTACATTTGATACGAACGAGTGGAACAGCTAATTTATATAAAAACTACCATTTGCAGGGTAATTTGGAACGCCTGAAAATGCCCAGAAAACATAAGCGTCAGCTAGGAAGTGCCCTGCGACGTGACTATGATCCCCAAAAAATTGAGGAGGCTTTACAAGCAGTGGTTGACAATAATTATTCTTTGGCCAAGCTGCTGAAAGATTCGGTGTACCGAAGACGACCCTGTACTGGAAATACAGGGGTTTAAATGGTAACAAAATAGGACATCCTACGGTTTTAAGCAGTTTAGAGGAAAAATCTATTGTCACTGCATTAAAAACAGCAGCTGCTTTTGGCTATCCGTTTACGGAAAAAGATCTGCGTTAATTTGTTCAAAGGTATTTAAATCACAAAGGTGTGCAAGTAAACCAATTTAACGAAAATCTTCCTGGCCGTGACTGGACATCCTATTTTCTGAAAAGAAATAAGGAGCTATCTGTTCGATTCTCCGAAAATTTAAAACGTGCTAGGGCTGATGTGAATGAGGAGGTTATTAACACCTACTTTGACCAATTAGAGGAAACATTAGCAAACGTCCCTCCACAAAACCTGGTGAACTATGACGAATCAAATTTAACAGATGATCCAGGAAAAAAACGTGTCATAGTAAGACGTGGCTGCAAGCACCCATCAAGAATTATGGACGCGTCAAAAGCATCAACTTCCATAATGTTTGCTGTGGCTGCGGACGGGACATTGCTGCCTGTGTATGTTGTATATAAAGCTAGAAATCTATACCCCGAATGGGTACTAGGTGGACCCAGTGGTGCTTTATATAACAGATCTGAATCAGGATGGTTTGACGGAGACATTTTTGAAGATTGGTTTGCAAAAATTGCTATTCCGTATTTCAGAAGGCTTGAAGGAAATAACCTTGTGTAAGCAGCATGATATCAGTTTTGCTTTCTTGCCCCCAAACAGCACCCACGTTTGCCAGCCGTTGGACGTATCGTTTTTCCGTCCATTAAAAATTGTCTGGCGTGAGATGCTGACAGAATGGAAGCTTCGAAATAGAGGAGTCCTTCCAAAGACACAATTTCCTGCTGTTCTAAAATAAACGCTGGATCAAATGCAGCCCAATAATTCGAAAAACCTAATAGCAGGTTTTCGAAGTGCTGGTCTGTGTCCAATAAACAGATATGCGGTCTTAAACAAAATTATAAGGAGCATTCGTGATAAGGAACTGCAAGGAAATGTATTACAACAATCTTTTGAGGAAATTATGTGTGCACGCCAGGTTCCCAAAGAAACCACGAAAATTAGAAGAAGAAAAATAAATGTTCCCGAGGGTCAAGCCATAACAATGGAAGGCTTTGGCAACCCTTCCGAAATAGAAAATGCTATACCAGATACAGAAATTCTTTCAGAAAATGAGAGTCCTGAAATACTTGAAGAGGAGAACCAAGAGACCGAAGATGCTAGGCTGTCTGTAACACCAAGTTCCTTAAAGGACAATATGTTTATAATTGCAGAATTTATTTATAACTCTGGAACGAAAAAAGATTAAAAAAAATTGTTTGTTGCTCAGATAGTGCAGTGCAAAAAACAGTCTTATAAAATAAATTGCCTAAGAAATTATCAGAGAAGCAACAACACTTTCATCTTTCCTACAGTAGAAGATGAAGCTTTTATTAAACTACATCAAATAAAGTGGATCCTCAAAGACCCTGTTATCTCTCGAGGCCGCCACACTTTTTGTTAATTATAAGGCCATATTTTTATTATAGTTTTTTTATGCAATATTGTATTTGTGTTCCTATTATTTTAAATAGATTATTACTAAGACATTATTCATAGTTTTACTTTTTTCTATTGTGTAAAATATATTATTAAACATATTTTTTTTATTTTAACAATCTTGTAGATTTTCAAGATTTATTTTACATTTTCATAAATAAAAAACGAATGTAAATAAACACTGTTTTCTTTATATAAAATACGATACCTAAAACATTTTATGCCTGTAAAAAGGCTTGCATAACAGAATTGCTTGTTTTTTTTTTTAATATAGATTGTGATTATATTGCTGCCTATTTAGAATAAATATGGTTTGGAACATATTTTAAAAAACATTGCTGTGTAATTTGGAACACCAAACATTTGTAAATAAAGATCAGAAAAAAATGTTTTTGTTACATGACTACTATGTACGTGTCCTGACATATATCTTCTTACTAATGTCATTTATTGTTTCTTACCAAAAAAATTTACTGCAAAATTAAAAAAGAAAAACTAAAAAAATCGTTCCAATTAGCCCCGTATTACGGTAACAAGTGCAATGCGCCCTGTATTTGGTGAAATATTCATGGTTTTCATTTACCACAAACTGTTTAAATGGACATTTAACTTCCACAAGCTCTTCCTCGCCTACAAGGCCATCTGGGATGGCCCCAAGGTATCCAAACTGATGGAGCCATAGTCCAGCAGATGTCACAGAAAGTCCAGTTGCTGCCCCAAATGTTTCAATTGTATTATTTTCATGTTCTCGCCCCCCACCGAATGGCCTTTACTCCATCTAAGTTATATGTTCCTGCATAATAACAGAACTTTATAAAAAAATGTGAAAAATATTTTGCAAAGCAAACCTGTTAGTTTTTTTTAAAGCGATGCAGGGTAACCATTTCTTTTGCAAGCTGCTAGCACCGTACCGAATGAAGTGGCTGTTAAACGAAACCTGCGAATAATTAACCACAAGGGATTTTTGACTGCCCTATGGTTTTCTCAAATATAGTTATTACTTGCTCAGGAAAAACACTTTTTGTTCAAAACTAATTTTTTCAGATATATTTTGATATTCTGCGGAGAAAATTATATAACTAATCTGTGGAACAATATTATCTTCCTGTGCAGTAAGTCTGGGTGCTAGAAGCCAACTAAATCCTAACACCCCTCCAAACGAAGCCAATTTTTCTCTAAGCGTTTCGATCTCTTCCTTGGTAACACTTCTCTTTGAAGCTCGATATTCCTTAGACGGCAAAAACAATTCATCGATTGTTCTCAAGTTTTCATCAAGTGCTTTAGATTGTTTAGGCACTGACCAGCTACATGACTGGTCTGTAACTGATATATTATAATGGGCAAATAGTGCCAGTGCAGCAACATGGTGACATGAAACTTGTCCACGAGGACATGTGCAAGAAGTTGAGGTTATGTTTTTGTCTTCATCTAGGAAGATCTACAAAGTACAAATATATACTTAGTATTCGTTACTGCTTAGAATCCATCTGAAGCAGCAATCAGTATTTTAAATAATTATACTTGTTAAGCTAATCTTACCTCAACATATGCACTTTGGTATCGCTTATCTTTCATGCTTGCGTGTACTGTACCATTTACCATTTAATACTGAACAGAAAAAGAAGACACTATTCAATTCAGCAGTATTGGCCGTATCCAATATGAAAGAAAGTTGCCCGGAGGCTATCCAAGAATGTCCATAAAACGCTCTCCAGAGGCGAGCGTTTCCTTTCCAGAAACTTTCCATTTGAAATTTTTTTTTTTTTACTTTTCCTTATTGGCATTCTCTCGAGTGCTTTTAAAACTTTCTTTAGTGCAACAAAAGTTATTAAATCCGTCCTAGATTTTAAATGCGGCATTTGCCGCGGGTTTCAGCTAGTTTTAGACATAATTCAATAGTAATTGCTGATGGGAACAAAAATGGCGGCGATGGCGGCATTTTCACGGATCAAAGAATGGCGGTACTCTCCTATATAGACTGGCTCTGTTCCTTATTACAGTGACTATATAATCACAGTGTGGCCATACGGTGAACGGTGGTCATGTTTTCTATTGGTTGAAAACAAAAGTTTGCCAAGTTATTGTAATTTTTAACAGTGTACAGAATGTTTAGTTACAAAAAGTTACTAATGTCAAAATAAGACTAACATTATATAACTTTTTAAAGTTTGGGTGGACGTATCACGTGATGAAATCCGCCATTAGTTTTCTCGCGGTCGTGAGTTTTGCAAATTATAGTTTCTTTCTACGTAAAAGAAGCATATTTTGACATTTTTCGCCAAGTAGTTATTTACGATATTCAGAACAGTATTAACATCAAACAAACCATCACATTTAACAGAGAAATAAATATTTTTCTATAAGTTTTATATTACTTAAATATTCATAAGTAACTGCTCAATAGATTATTGCGGTGTACAATTGCAATTCCAGGTTAAACATGTATAGCAAGTAGTTTAGGGATAATTTAAATTAGTTAGTTTGGTTTAATTATAATCTTTGTACTTGTTCCTTGGAAATAGTTTGTGTTTAACGCATTTGTAACTGAAAACAATTTATTCGTGTTACATAAACCAACTTCATGTACTATTATTGAAAACTGGCGTTTATGCCATTTTTGAAAAGACAAGAAGAACCCTACATCCTCGAAACGTTACCGTCCAGTGGTTGAATAAAAAAGACGGGTAACAGAAAGTTATCAAACAGTACATTTTAAGCAATTCTTTTTGTCACTTTACGATGACTTCTCATAGAGTCACTGTAGTTTCTCATGCAAACCTATTTTGAAGATAGAAGAAACATGGCGGCCAACAAACCTATGGCCACACTGTGATTATAAAGTTACTGTATTTATATAGTAACGCTCATAGATTTCTTCCAAAAAATACATACAATATTTTTATTTATATGCATTTGAGTTATTTTATAAAAAATAAAGTAAGAATTATACTAAATTTTAACCAAGTAATAACATGATATTAACACAGTAGAGTATAAGTGATACAATTTGAATATAAAACGATAACACTATAACAGTAAGAATTCGTAGAATTAGTACAAATTGTGAATTAATAGAGATTTTTTAACGCCAACTATTATACAGTAAAAATTTACATAATGAAATAGCACAGGTAGATATATGTAAATTATTAATTATTATACATTGCTTATTACACAAGTGATATTGGGTAGATACTGTTATTTTTCAATTTACATTCACATCCCATCATATTAAAATTTTAACAAATATTATACTATTTAATTTTAATTCATATTTTGCACAATTCAGCAGATTGTCAAAATAAATGTTTATTTTTCGAATGCATTTTCAAAATATTCGGCATTTTAGTCACCGACACCGTTCGGCGTTTTAGACACGGTGGCAGAATGGGAGTCGGCGTTTTTGACATAGTCGGCGGAACGGGAGTCGGCGATTTGGACGAATTATCGGTTCGGATTTTGAGCATTAGACATTTTGTCTTGGACCCTATAGCTCATAGGTGTGCCTTACAATTAAAAAACTTACTCGGGATGAAAAATGTTCTTCCTCCAGTTATATGCAAAATAATACGGAGGTGCTGATTCAATAAATATCTAAAGGATAGAATTAAATTGTATGACAAAGTTGCCAATACAAATATTTTTAGGTCTTACAAAACATCACTGGGTTTATTTAACTCCAGCGTATAGATGTCATCTTAAAATTATTCACAAACACTAGTCGGGAACAATCATAAAAACTCAGCCATTTATCGAAACACAAATATCTATTTAAATTGGATTGGGAACAAAGTCCCACAAAACTTCGGCGAATCGCTTTATTCTTTACTCAAATTGTTTTTTATTTCTAAGCGACGAAAACAAAAATAGTCTAATACCACCACAACGTGAGAAAATGACACTAGAATTCTTTATCGAAATTGAAAGTTACTGCGAACCCGCGTCAAATCCTATGAGCGCCAAACATATAATTTCACGAATCAGTTAAACAATTTTTCGAATTTCAACAGAGAACATAGGTTAAGCTAAGACAACTTCGAAATATTACGTAAGAATTGACATGAGCACTTCAAATCAGGTCATAACGAGCATCAGCTTTCAGTTAGAGTCACTTTTACGAGACGAGAGGCACAGACGACTCTACAAGTCAAATTCTTAACCTTCGAACGTCAAAGTCAACAGATAAGTAATTATTTGAAGCAAACTCGTTAATGGCTTTAAGAAAGCCAACAAAACTAGATTAGTAAACGCAGTTAGTAGTCCCGACCATAATTGTTACTGCTACTCCACGATAACTGCAGCGGAAATTAGATTTCATATCCTTTTTACCTTTCTATAGTAATTAAGTGCGTTTAGGGTAACTCAAGTGAGGCATAGCTTTGTAGGAATATACCCCAACTTTAGGTTATCGTCAAAATATGCCCAATGTGACCGTAACACAATTAATATTTGTAAACCAATTACACAAAATACTAGCAAAGATGATAAAACTGAATAGTATTTTTGTTTATTATCAAGCTAAAACTTCTAGCAACCCTACTGTTTACTTGGACGTAAATGATATTATAATTAAATTAACCAAAACGTACACACTTATTCTCTCAAGAAACAAATAGGTACATACGGTATCTCCAATTTGACAAAACAAAAATATATGTTATGAAACTTAAGCAATATGTAATTAAAAAACTAGATGTAACACTACATTGTTGTTATAATGACCATCCCCGCATCTGTTTTAATTGCCTGGAAAAAGTTGATTGTATGAAAACAACTTAAAAACCCGGCCGTAATAGTCCATAAAAACTTCTTCCATAGTATCTTTAATTAACACATCTAATTCTTTAGTTAAGCTTTCAATGTTTTCATTTATTGCATTATTGGCGATTTGCATAAACTTTTGTCTGGATTCATCAAAGTCTTCAAATTTTAAGGCCATATTCTTCAATTCTACTTTTTTATAGTCGATTCCATCTAATTGTATATATTCTTCTCCTTTTTCTGTGTACTTGTGTCCGTACCAGGTTATATCCATGAACACATCAGCTAGAAAAATGTTGTTAGCAATGTACCATAATAGATCAGTTTGTAATGTAACATAGTTCACTGAAATGTTCAAATTTTCTTTACTCACTAGCATTTAACTCGCAGCGACCAACACTATTAATTTCGAGCAACATCACTTTACCTCTCGCTTTATAATTCGTCGTTGCATATAGTCTGGGTATAATCAGTACGGCAGAAATGTTAATGGGACTGAGACTTGCCTCAAATTTGGGTATGATCACTTGAGACAATCCGCTCATTGTTCCATCCGATAATTCGCCATCTAGATTAACTGCCATTCCTTGGCCGGTGCTAACTTTTACAGTTGTAAAAGTAAGAGGTTCGACTGGCGGCAAATTCATCTCCGGTATTCCTTTCATCAGGTAAGGCATTATTTCGAATACACTATTATTAAAACATTTCGAAAACTCAGGATCATTCCTTCCGCACAGGTGTACAAATGAAGCTAAAAATATATAACTAACGCTTTCACATATTTTCATGATTCGGCAACTTTTCGAATTTGTACAAACTTACGAACTTCCCTCAACAAAACGCTCGCTGGAAATATGTACAACAGTATGATAGAAACCTTTTTCATTTTAGCAACAGTTATTGAAGCTTCTGTATCAGTTTAGTGCATTAAAATAACGTTGCTGTTTTTAATGCCAACTCTTAAACAAAACTAATGAGAGATTTTGCATTAAAAATAGCAGTTCAGGTTTGCAGCTATGACGCTGTTTACACAAGGACTTACTTGAACTAATAACAAACCACTAATGACGGCGACTGATTAATCATACAACTAATCAAAGCTTATTATTGTAAAACTGTTCTTTTTGAAGTAGTTTTAATATCAGAAACGCAGAGCTATTGCAGTGTATTATGCTTTAGCTTGAATTTATCAATAAAATTAATAAATTTTCCTCTTTTGGACCTTTGTTTAATTATTTTGATTTGAAATATTTGATACAATATAAAAATAGTATTAAATTATAAATTTTTTTATTAATAATAATTATATTTTAGCTATAGAATTAGAAATTACAGCACTGATACCAGTTTACAATTACAAGTATGTTTAATATTAAATAATTGTTAATAAAGAAATAATTTAAATACACACGATAAACACCGCTCAATTTCGCTGTAACTAAAAATTAACTTCGATCTGTTTAGTAGATGGTCATATGAGGTAGAGTAACAGGGCTATATACAAATGTGACTTGGATGTAGCACAATGCGGCCACCTTAAATCCTTGAAGCTTAGAAAAACCCAGAATCTAATTGAAAACAGAAATCAAGAAAAATAAAGATTTAATTATTAATCCGCACTTCGATTACTCCATTCGGAGAAGCTATCACCTAAATTAAACTAAGAGCTGAATTCGGTGGTGTTTTATGTCCTAATTTTGAATGCGAAACATTTTAAGTAATTGTTTTACTTGTTCAGTTATTTATTTATTTATTTATTTATTTGACGAACAAAACGGGCGAAACGCCTAATTACATTGTTCGATAGTTATCGAAAAATATCATGCCTAATACATGTCATATTATTTACATACAGATATTTAACTACAACCATTTATCAAATAAACAATTTTAAACAAAAATATGCAGTGAATGTGCCTACACGTCAACATACGCAACATGGTATTTATTGGTTCAATAATGTATTTATCTGTGATCTAAATTGTGCTAGAGATGATGAAAAAATGTCTATTTGAAAGTCTAGTGCGCTGTCTAAATAATTAAATAAAGAACATATCCGAGTAATGGGTAAGAACTTTTTTACAAGAGTTCGATAACGTCGAATATAGAAAAGATTTTTTTTCGTGATCTATAATCCGGGACATAGAACAATAAGAGCGCTAACAAAGGTGGGCAGTCTATAAGATGGTGTATAAGTTTAAACAAAAAAGTCATACTAATTAAGTTGCGTTTTTGGGAAAGTTTTACAATTTTAAATTCTTGTCGTATTCCCTCATAGGATCCAAACCCAGGATACCTGCGATATTTCTTATAGTATATGTATTTTAAGAATTTATTTTGCCATGTTTCCAATGCGTGGGCGCGCATCGCCACTCCTGGATCCCACACTATAATCGCAAATTCTAGCTTCGATCGAATGAGGGTATTGAATAGTGTTTCGACAGCCAAAATGTTATTAAATTTTTGACAAGTTCGCGTTATGAATCCAAGGGTTCTCAGGCAACTATTTACTGTAGATGTAACGTGTTCATCAAAATTTAGAGTGTTTGTGAAGTGAATTCCCAAATCTCTTATTTTTTCAACCCTTTGCAAGTTGGCACCGCTCATAGTATAATTCCAAATTTTCTTGTTCCTGTTGAGACTATACGTCATTATCCGACACTTGCCTGCATTAAAATATAGTTTATTTTTTCCGCTCTATTCAACAACAGAGTCTATATCTTGTTGTATTCGTATCGATTCTTCTAAGTTTCGCGAGTTTGAAAATAATTTCAGGTCATCAGCAAAAATAAAAAAAATACAGTGGTTAATTGATTTTGAAATGTCATTAATAAATATCAGAAATAGAAGAGGGCCCAAATTGCATCCTTGAGGCACCCCCGACGGCATACCATATGCTTCTGACTTATGAGGACCTATTACGACATATTGTGATCCTCCTTGCAGATAAGATTGAAATAATTGTAATAAAGGAAAAAACAAATTTAGCGTCTCAAGTTTTTCAAGTAAAATATCGTGATCTACTCTATCGAATGCCTTTGATAAATCGGTATACACTACATCGACTTGACTGTAATTTTCAAAATCAGTCGATATGTAATCAACAAATAAGGCTAAATTAGTTTGCACAGACAGACCTGCCCTAAAACCATGCTGCTCTATGCATATTTCTGATTTTACGTGTTGGTATAATTTTTTATACAAAATTTGCTCAAAAACTTTACCGGGAGCAGAAAGAATTGATATAGGCCTGTAATTTGAAATGCTGCATTTCTTTCCAGATTTATGAATTGGGATTATTTTTGATATTTTCCAAAGAGTTGGGAACGTAAGTGTTTTTAACGCCAAATTAAAAATAATCTGCAAGGGTTGTGCCAGCTCATCGGCACAGACTTTTAATAGATAAGGTGGTATGCCATCAAGACCTGAAGGTTTATTAGGTTTAAGGTTTTTAGTGCATTCCGAACCTCCTCAATCTCGACACCATCAATAACAAGTAGATCCAACATTTCATTAGTGACTCTATTGTTAACTGATAAACCATACGTTGAGGGTGGTCCATACACCGAACTAAAGTAATTGGCGAATCCCCGAGCTGCAGTTTCCGACGTGAAAGCCTCCCCCTCCAGCTCGTAAGAGTACGTCTCACCCGAATCTGATTTCGACTATTTACATAGTTCCAAAACGCCTTAATATCTATTTGTAGGTTATTCTCAATATTTTCAATATACGTTTTATGATGTTGTCTAATACTATTTTTTGCTAAAGCGCGCAAGCGTTTAAACTCACCAGCATGATAAGCTGCATATGAATTCTTTTTTTGTGAAAGTTTTTATTTTAAGGATATCTTTCGTTTCTTTAGAAAACCAACTCGGATAAGTCACACCTGCACGCCGACGCCCGAAGGGGGTGTGGAACATAAATATTTTTCAAAAATAGAATAGAAATGTTCAACACATTCATTGATATCAGAAAAACCCTCAAGAATACGCCAATCTGCATCCCTCAATTATAAATACATCTGTAAAAAATCTGCTTTTTAAAATCTAGTTGATTTTGATTATTCGATATTGCAATATTATGGGGTCGTTTTTTGTTATCAGTTATCGGCATACGCAATACAAGAGCCGGATGATATACGTCCTCAGGAACAAGTGGTTGCTCTTTAATTATTTCTAACTTTATACTAGACAACACCAAATCTAAAGTTCTACCATCAACATTCACAACGTTATTATATAATTTTAAATTCAAAAAATTATTAAATTCGCTCATGTTTTTAGTTACTGTATTTCCCTGCATTAAATCATAATTACTATTATTGATAATTGGTATGTTAAAGTCCCCAACTACAATAATTTTATTATTAATTCAATTGATGTTAATTTCAAAGTAATCGAAGAAACGTTTGTAAACCGCCTGCGATGCATTAGGTACAAAATACACTACATTAAAAATATAAGATTTACCATTAACAATTATGGCCACCGAAACACCCTCATAATGAGAATCATTTTGAGAACAAACTAATTTAGGTTTATATTTTTTTAAAACTGCAAGAAGCACACCACCTCCTCTTTTTTTGCCAGTAATTATCTCATCTCTATCACATCTGAAAACATCATATCGCTTGTAAAATAATTCAGAACTGCAAATACTATTATCAAGCCCCGTTTCTGTTAACGCGATTAGGTCGTATTGTTCGCTACACACGTTTATACTGAATGCATCAGTTTTCGTTCTTAGACCTCTGACATTCTGGTAATAAACAGAAAACGTTGTAATACGTTCATTTTCAGCTGGAATATGTGTACATGTAAGCAATCGCAAACAAGAAAAAAAAGCTATTAAGATAAATTAATTAAGACAGAGAAAAAAAAACAAATTGAATGAAAAAAGAATTGATAATTAAGTAAATAATAAGTAGGTACTAATTTAACTTGGGGGTTGCAACATTTAACAAACAAAAATAGTATACGACAAATTTTTAAAGATCTCCATATCGCAGATATATCCACACACACTAGGATTACTAGCAGTTAGTTCGATCCAGATCAGATAAATGAAGATTTTATAAATTTACTACGAACGAAGTTTTCCCAATGCGTTCTTTCTTTATTCAATTTGATACGCTAAAAGAAATTAAACAGTCGTAATAGATTCAATAATATATGAAGAAAATGTATTAGAAACGCGGACAGTTGGCGAAAGAAAATATATAAAATGTTGTTGTTGTTGGAAGCTGGAGATCTAAATGGACACTTTATTTTAGTATACCACCTTATTTTGTGCTTTTGTTAAAATACATAAATTTGTAAACTATCCAAACAGACTGTCAGTCGCGTAAATTGACACGAAGTTGAGAATGATAACCGACGGGCGACTGATCGCGACATCAGAACGGCTAGACCGACACAAGGTTTAGCTCATGCCCGGCAATGGAGGCTGGCGCTCCTACCGGCTGTGAATCAGGAAGACCGATGACGACGCATTCCACTGCGGCGAGGTATCGGACACGGCGGAATACGTTTTCTTCTAGTTTCCGCTAGAAGTATAGTACAAAGGTCTAGCTGAAAGACGCGATCTCGGAGCAGAGCTGAGGTAGCCGACAGATTTACAGGAATTCGCCGCAAAAGAAAATTATGGCGAGTACTTTGGAAGTTCACGAGAAAGATTGCATGATTATATAGTAACTTATATAAACAGTGACTTACAGATAATATTCATAATATATTTAGCATCTTAAAGAAAATGTCATACAATATACTTGTACCCCGTATGCCTTGACAAAGCAATCAAAGAGAACCATATTCTATTTTAATCAAAATTTTCAACCGCTAGATTACCAAAAACCATTTGGAATTTTATCGAATAAGAAACTGACAATTGTGCCATGAAATAATTTTTACATTGCATGTAAGAAAATAAAAGGCTTGTTGTAACAATACTTGTATATTACGGCAAGCCACGAACAAGTACCAGGCATTAGATCTGCTTCTAGCGCAGGCTACGAGTATGATAAGGACCCAAACACTTCAAGGACAGCGTCAAATCTGATGTACGGTTATTTTTAAATAGTACACTTCTCCAACAAGTTGATGTTTAGCCCTGCACAAAATTACCCCGGCTAAGGTCAATCGAGATATGAGAGGAGTTGGTTGGACAATAAGTTGGAGATTATATAAAAGCTTGAAAGATGTTTGCCATCGGCGCCATGCACTTGAAGTGCGATTGCTCCCGTGGAGTACGAAACAAGCAACAATCACTGCTTGTCTCGCATGTCTCCACTAGAAATATATTCTTGGTAAATGTCTACACGCCGCCTGCTCATTTACAATTTGAAAAAAAGAGAATAAAAGTAATACAACCGCGACATGTTACAATCCATCTATTGATTGTTCCAAATATTAAGGGATTACACATACAGGGTGTACCAGAACTGCTTCCCCACCGATTAGTCATAGATTCCTTAGGTTATAAAAAATCGATTAAACTTAATATACCTTACTACAAAGTCCCTCCAGTAAGAAGTTACAGGGCCTTGAAGTTACATTTTTTAGTTTTCCTTTTTATGTTTAATTTCCACAAATGTAAAGATACCGATTTGAATTTTGGTATACATGAGCATAAATTCAAGTAAACTTTATAATATAAAGCAACTAGCCAGTGCCGGATTAGTTAATGTACAAGCAAGTGCCCTAATGAGGCTAATGATTTAATTCAATGCTAGTGTATAAGACGCAACTTTAGTGGTTCAACGTCTAGTATGACTGAATAACTTGTGAAAGCACTGATCTTGAACACAATACGCATGCGATAAACAGTATTCCATCCACCTTGCTGTTGTGTTGGAAACGTTCATACTGGATAGCGCCATAACACAGCCTAAAGGAAAATGAGGCTGCCTCTCGGGAGATGGGGTCCAATTCAGAAACTGCTACGATGTGTGGTACGACGACAATAACAATTTACTGAGGGTGGTGTGTGCGAGAATAAAAAAATCAAAGAGCCGTGAAACCCACTAAACGGGAGACGCATGGTATATCGCAAAACAATACAACTATGCCAAAATGCATCCCATCAACTAGTAATTTATCAAGAAACTTGGTAAATCCGGCTTTAGCCGTGATAGTATTAAACTACTTAATTCAACGATACAAGGTTCCTTCAGATTACGCGACTATTCTCCCGCATAACGCCACACTCGATTCCAATAACAACCCCGGGGTTCAATCTTTGCCATAGCGCAGCCCGAAGACCCGCAAGCTGTGAGTTCGCAGCTTCGGCGAACGACGCGCTAACACCGAGACCAAAATGCGAATGCCCGCGGAGAGAAGGTAATGCAGCTGCTGAATTCTATGTCAACCCAAACTGCATACGAGCCATCCCTGCCCGTGAAAGACAAGAAAATTATGTTGCAACCGTCAGTTGCCAAAGCAAGTTAGTGTTACATTCACGCTGCCATATAAATGAATTACTGGGTCGGACTTCGCACAAAAGTACAATGTGTCAAAAATTTAAAATAATCTAACACGGTAGGATAATTTAATAACTTTTTCTCTTTTGGATATAAGTATACGAGGTGAGATCCAAAAATGTCCCGGCCTGACTATAAAAAAAACGGCGTAAACTCACAATAAAATTTTATTTTCCACGGACATAAATACATTTATTCCATTGTTTCAGCAACAATTCAATACCCCTAAAAAATAGTCCTTCGGTTTGCCTTCAAAATGTGCCCAAACTGCAGCGTTCACCTCTTCGTCGTCACTGAAATGGCGGCCGCAAAGGTCCTTTTTCAAATTTCCAAACAGGGAATGGTCACTGAGGCTTTTATCTGGACTATACGGAGGGTGATCGATTTGTTCGAAACCGCAGTCACGAATTACGGCGTGCGCAATTCCAGCAGTGTGCACGCTTCATTATCATGCAGCTTTTCTCCCGAATTTTTTATCGTAGGTTGTAAAGGAGTGCTGCATAATATGACCAGTTGACTGTGGTGTTGCGTTCATTAAAGTCTATAAGAAGAATGCCCTCACAATCCCAAAAATCGTAGCCATCACCTTTTTTGTCGACTGACAGACGCTGGACCTTTTTGGCGGTGCTTTTTCTTTTCGCCTCTATTCCATCGACTTCCATCTGGACGAAGTATCAGAGTAAAGAACCATAGATTCATCCCCTGTGACAGTTGTCTTTAACACGTTTACAGGGTTTTCACCACAGAGCTCCAAAAAAGATCGACAACATTTAACATTACGCTGGCGCTGAACTGTTGAGAGAGATGTTTGGGGGCTCACCCTGCACTAACTTTATTTATGCTTAAATAATCGTGGATGATTTGATGAAAGCTTATATCGGAAAACCCCGACATTTTTTATATTTCTTTCACCTTCAAGCGTCGATCGCTTAATACGAGATCCTACACAAGGGCAATATTGTCGTCCGTCATAACTTCCACCGTCCTTCCTGTTCTTGCGTCGTCTTCCAATGATACCTGTCCCATTCGAAACCGTGTTCAATCTTTAAGACGGGGAATTTTCCTTATACATCCCTCCAACCGATCTTTGATGCTGTGAGAAGAAATATTTTTTCAGCTAAGAAATTTGATAACAGCTCGATACTCAATTTTCGTGACTTCTGACATCGTGATGAACGAGTGTCAGTTATAAGAAAACTAATTGACATAAAATTCATTTTGGGTTTTTTAACGGCTAATAATACGACTTGAGTCCCACCAACATTTTGACCCTCTGCGATACCTGGAGCTATGTCAAGCTAAGATTTTTTGCGGCACTTCGTAAGTGTAGATTATGTTAGAAGTGCCATGGAACAGTACCTTCTCCCATAAAAAAGTGGCAGAATTCTTCTCTGATTTGTATTGCATATCTTGATCAATGATTACCTGTAACTCCAACAGAGCTGGGCAGTAATTAATTACTTTTTAATTAAATTACTAATTAAATTCTTTTTTGTTTATTTGGCTTGGAATTGAATTACTTTTCAAAATGAGGTAATTGTAATTGGGAATTGCCATTTTTGTTAAAAAGTAATTGAAAATTACTTTTTGAAAGTAATTAATTACTACATTCAACTACTCAATTACTTTTGTGTAATTAAATTACTCTAAAGCATTTAAAATACTTTACAAGTATTGGAATTACCTGAGTTAATTGAAATTACTCGAGGTAATTGAATTACTTTGTGGTATTTCAATTACTGAATTACTGACCTCGATTAGGGGATCTCCAGAATACCAAAAAATATGATAAGGTCTTATTAAGTTACATATTAAGCAAATCGCAATAAGGTCGTATGTAGATGTGATCTCTAGCTTGCAATAGTGACACTCACATTTATTGTGAGAGAAGCTAAGTGTAAGACGCTAAAACTATATTTGCGGTAAGTACATTACAGATTACAATACATACGGTAAAAATATAATTTAAAATAGCTTTATTAGACGATATTGGTTCATAATAATTATTTATTCATTTCAATTTGCTTGTTTTAAATGATGTACTAACATAGAGCTCTACTGCCGTACAAGTGTAACAAGCGTTAAGTCCAGAAAATTACGTTTTTGAGCGAGGAACTGAACTAAACGGCCAAAATCCGATAACAACATTTAAACAGCGTAAAACACATAAACAAAAGGTACCTAATTGCAAAATTCCATGCCTGGTCGACTCAAAAAACAAAAGTTTACCGTACAGCCTCATGTTAGGCGTATTTAATGATAGATTGTTCTACAAGTTAAGAAAAGAGTTGATTAATTTATCACGAACATCGTGCTATTTTGCTAATATAATTACAAAATCTAGCCAAAATGAAATTCGACATTTCTTCATATTCAAAAAAAATTGTTTTTTAAATCGGCAGTGAAGAACGTCGAAATCGTCAAATAAAATACGAGAAATGGGCAGTGAAGTAATCCATTGTTTTGAGACCTTTTGTAGGCGGCGGGGCGATAGGTAAACGTCAACCGACGTCAACATAACCTAGAAAAGTTGGTTCACACGTTGTAATTTTGCGATTTCTCGAGTTAAAAATACAATGTGTGGCACTGGAAGTTCCTTTTTATCCCTCATGTGGTTTATTTGATATCATCCTACGGGCCTGGGCAACTAAATCCGCAATCGTGATAAAAAGCTCAACTTCAGTGATAACCTATGTGGAAACTAATATAAAAAAATATATTAATTTGAACTTTCAAGTCTCTATACCTTCTTACTAAAGGGACTTTGTACTAAGGTATATTAGGTTTGATCGGTTTATTATAATCTAATGAATCTATGCCAAATCGGTGTCCCATTTTTTTGGGACACCCTGTATAATTGTTATCCTTTAATTTATTTATTTACTTACATCTTACATCAAAACAAACTGAAAGCTTTTAGCTTTGGTGAACGGTGCATGTAGCTACAAGATTTAATTATCACAAAAAAACTTCAAAAGTGAAAGAGTATGTAGGTTACTATAGTTAACAAAACATAAAAATTAAGCATTTTTGAATTACGATTATACGAATCGACACAACACTAATGGTTGTTGCAACTTGTAAGAGAGTTCTACTAAATACAACTATGTATATGACAATAATTTTTATTGAAAGTAATTGAAAAAGTAATTGATATTGTACAATTACAATTACTAACTAATTGGTAATTGAATTACTATTTCCTGTGAGTAATTGAATCTCTGGTAATTAAATTACTGCATTGGGCGGTAATTGGTAATTAGTAATTAATTACTTTTTAAAAGTAATTTGCCCAGCTCTGAACTCCAATAATGGAAAGTTATTCTCGTCCATTTGTATACTACACATTTTCCGGATATTCAGCGGCCCTGACCCGCCGCATCTCAGACAATATTCATATGTATGGAATGACGCCCCGAAACTTTACTTTACAACATGTTTTAATAATTCCGGGCGGTAAACATGGTATGTGATTTGCAATAATACAAAATCTACTAGGATTCTAAAACCATTTTCACTATCTACAGAAACAGAGGTATCGGACTCAATAACTGCATTTGTTATGTGTATTTAAACTGAGGTGTATGAATAAGGTTTTATCGGATATATCTTCAGTGGCCAAACATTACCTCTTACTAAGAATCCACCTACTGGTACCTACTAAATCATTTTCCACTGCTTTAAACAAATATAATCCTTGATATATACCACAATCTCGTCTTGCATTACACCCACCATTGACATAGCGAAAGTAGGAATTATAATCCACAACAGCTAATAAAATAATATTATTGGCTCTTCTATAATTAAAACAAGGTTTTTGCCATGCGCTCTTTGGAACAGCTGCTTTTTACCATACACTAATTTAGTCTTTTTAATCTTTTAAAATCGTACTTTTAGTTTGGTATGGCTGTCAGCATATTGTGTTACATACAGGGTGTCCCGTAATGGTTACTAAAGCTTCAGGTAGCGATATTACTTGTACAATTCTGAGTCGAAAATCTTAATACAAAAATGCTGGATTGGTCTTCATGAGCTCTCAGAAGCGATAGATAAAAACAATTGTTTTTCACGTAAAGTACCCTTTCTGTTTTAAATAAGAGTTGGTGTAAGCAAGAAACCTACTATAGTTAAAATACTGCAATGTCCGATGGTGATTCACTTATAGAAATAAAAATCAGAAAAGTGGTTGGTGTGAACTAAAATCCTACTAACTGTTAAGATACTATGATATCAGATTGTGATTCACTTAGAGAAATAAAATGTAACCAGGAATGATTTGTTAACAGTCTTCCTGATAATTCTCGGAGATACATGGAGCTACCCAACCTTGCTTTCTTTGCCTCTTGCACGCCCGACTCAGATGCGTATTCTAATTTCGTCTAGTCCTTATGTCATAATTTAGAACCACTTTTTATTCTGTTACGTAAAACCACGCCCTATGCTAAACGAGATCGTACTACAACGTCCAGATATCACCAAATTTTTCTAACACCTTCAAAAACAGCGTTAATGTTTTATAATTACTTGGCTCTAACTACAAATCATTCCCTGAGCTTTAGCTATTAACCTACTAGTCTACATGCTTTACCTGAAAATAAAATAAAAGGTAACATTCTCGCGTTCCCGACCATTAAAGCCTTAAGGCCAAGGTCATGTTAAAAGGACTAGAAGGTGAAATAGCATATTCCGTAATAAATTATGGATAGGCTAATATTGTTTGACGAGGTGTAACAATTTTTGCAAGGTTACATGAGTCACACAATATTGCACTCTTCATAACATATTATGTACATAATTTTATCTAAATACTTTTGAATTCATTACTAATAATTTTTAATAATTACTAATTAAACAACAACTGCGGCGCATAAATGAAAATAGACTTCCAAAAATTGAGTGCGAAGCTAGTGTAACGGGAAAAAGAACACGAGGTCGACCGAAGAGAACTTGGGTGAACTGTGTAGTGGACTATATTAACAAAAAGGGAAAAACTTGGGAGACAGCAAAACAATTAGCACAACATATAACTAACTGGAAAAAATGTATAGCTTGACCCCAAAACGACGACACACCTCGACACTGCAAATGCCGTGGAAGAGGAAGGATTAAGTAAGTAATTTACGTTTGAATTTTACTTTATTTATTGCTAGTTACGTTATAGATATTAACTATACAATTTTGATTATGAGCATCTTAACGAAACGAGTTTTGCGACAATCAAACGAGTCTCAAACGATCCTCGTTGTTCCTACAGATGAGCTTCTGATCAATGGCGCTTTACAGTTACACGCATGATTTCTTTTAGATGCTGGTCGATGTTCATTAAACAATGGTTTACTTACTGCAGTTGCTGAAAAGGCTATGTTTGGTTGTATGCCCACAGGCTCAAACATGGGACCACCAAAAAGTTCTCTACACGGAAAAACTATCTTAGTCGTCATTTTCAAAGATTGCATTCTTGAATTTTTCTGCTTGCTTCTGAATCGAAAGTCCACATAAATAAAAACAAAAGTTATTGTATTCTTGTCAACATGCAAATACGTTATGAAATTTTATCTTCATCGGTGTTGTTATAGACTATTAACCAAATTAATTTTAGTATCATTAAGAGCTTCATTACCTTCATTATATAAAAAAAACTACATTGATAAAGATAAAATGTTGAACAATACACGTATGCTTATGGTACTTAACGAGACTCGCAGGCGGGTGCTGGCCCGCCGGGCTACCGGGCATTTCCCGGTAGGCCCTGAGTTGCCGGGTCCCTAGGACTATTCTTACAATAGTCTGTTCTTTAAAATATATAAATTATCAAAATGAAGATCACTTTCGTTTGACCACGTTTGACCACGGAACCAAATTATAGTCTGTATAGACACCAGATTTGTGGATCATTGATTATTTTATAGTGATTTAGAATACTTGAATCATCCTAGATTTCCTGAAATTAATCAAAGTATGCCAATGAACGCCTTCAACAGAATTTATGAAGTTATTCCAGCCCTCTAAAAAGCAAAAAAAATTAGGGAAAAGTTAATGACAGATACAGCTAAAAACATGATCAAGATGAACAAGGACAAGAAAATGAAAAAAGTCTTGACACTGACTTTGAAGATGAAATTTCCTTGGCAAATGTAGTCCCCTCTTATAGCTATTGTTGTAGACACTGTTTTCGCAATGTGAAGTGCATTAGTTGTGTATCGTATGTATTTGTGATTATATGCAAGTATAATTTATGTTCTACTGTATTCGATGTGTATGATACTCAGATGCCAAATTGGCCCAATTACCGAAATTAATTTGGCCAATACTGCAACTGAGAAAGAATTTGGCAATTAATTCGGCAATTGAGTGAATTGAGGTTTTACGCAATTCTCGTACTAAGTATTCTATTTGGGCAATTCGACATCTGAGTCTAACCTATACAAGTTTCTTCTCACAATCCAACTTAAGCAAATATCTTGTACAAATTTATTTTCTAAACTAAAATTATTAATTACTCGTTTATGTAAGAACATTTGGTAACTCTGCGCTGCTTGTCAAGATCCACCAAGCCACTCTAATGTCAAATTTTTTTCTGTTACAGAATCGACGTCAAACGTATAAACTCGATTTTTTTCAGTTTTAACAGACGAATATAAATCTTTTTATAGAGCTAGTACATAATTTGAATTTATTTTATTTTTAAACCATAATCCTGTTTTATTTTCCACTGATTTTTTGTTTATATCTGTGATAAGTGGTATATAAAGTAGTCTATAACGCCATAGGGCGTAAAGAGAGGGCGTAATGACAATGCCCGCTCATTATGCCCTCTCGGGCGGGCAAGCTTTTCAAGTTATTTGCGTATTCAAAGTGGAAAATAAAACAGTGTACGCACGCGTTACTTGATGTTTATAGCCCTCGGCCGACATAAACCCTCGGGTCAGAGCCCTCAGGCTTGTAAACTTGTCGCCCTCGAAAATGCATAAACATCTTCATAATGCCTTTGGTACATACATAACTATGCTGGCTCTTAATAGCGGGCGTAATGTGACTGTTATGGTCTGAGGGTTTATAAAGTTGCTAGGCAGTATAATAAAGATTAACAATATAGTATAGCAACACCAACAATCTACATAGAAACCATAGCACACCAAATATTCACAACTCCAGCACAACGATGACGCAGTAGTCTGTAGCCAAAATATTGAATCCTTCAATTGTGTACATTTCAAAAGTAAAATAAAATAAAATGTTGTATGTGCCACGTGCATAATCACGTTATTTATAACCATCCAGAAAATTAAAGCTTGTAATTTTTAAATGTTTTTAATATCAAATGTCATGTTAGTGTAAAATAATTCAGAAGAAAAAATAAGTTAAAGAGATTTAATAGAGGTAATGGATAAAAAGCTGTATAGGACGGCCCACACGGGCGTCGTGGTTAAATTTTTCTTTCGTGACTAATTTATTTATTTTATTTATTTTTATTTTATTTTATTTTGTACTCAGCCGTACGTGGATGCTTGTTCAAGCTACATTCGACACTGATACATTCAATAACTATTATTTTTGAATACATTTTATTTACTAAGTTTTGAGTTTTGTAACCCTACCTAATTCTACGACATCAATTACTGTTTATACTATATTTCTCGATTAAATTTCTACCGTTTTATATCCTACAACCTTGAAAACATTACAATTTTGCCACGGATATTTGTTAGGGGCCTTTCCCAAAATTTTAATGCCCGGGCCCTCTGTAGAGTCCCAGCACGCACCTGATCGTTTGACCTCTTCCATTGATACAGACTGAGGCAATTGAAGCATCAACAGAAGAGGTGGTACAGGTACAGGTGTTTTAGAATCAAAAATCTTTCATCTGCAGAAGCTAAATAACATGTGAGCAAATGAAAACAAAATCAAACTTGGCTGAGAAAAAAATAAGTCGTGTGCTCTATTAGTTGTGATATTTTTAATTTAAATATGACAGTTATTATAATAGTACAAGTGTCAAATTGTTGAAATTATCAAATTTTAAAAAACACATGTTTAATCAAGAACACATTTTTATAATCGAAATGATTAGTGAGCAGATGTAATACTGTTTAAGTGATGGTTTTTATGTTGATTTTTAAATAAAATTTTCGCATGACAGTCGGTGACAGTTATGCAATGGTTTAGGTTATGTATGTGTATTTCATTCTAGAACATCAACATTTTGTGAATTAATAATCGACATATGTTTCAATTTTCAAAGCTTAAATTGATTCCATTTTCATTTCCTCACATATGTATATGGCACTCCGCGATGCTTTGAAAGGATCAGCCAAAGACTACTTGATATATTTCTATTGTAACATTACATTTACTTAACCCTATACTCTACTGTACTATTAATTTATATTGTCTTGGGCTCGCTAGCTTAAACAGTCATACAGACATGAGACTCTATTTAAATCTTCAATGCTACTAATCTTGCGTTGGGTTTGACAACTATGTCACCTAGAATGCTAAAATTATGCATGCAAACGCTGACAGCAATAAAAACTCACCAGTTTACATAAAAAGATATATAATCTGTAAAGAAACACAAATACAGAAAAATATGTGTACTTAAAACACCAAGAATAAACGGATCCAACACATACGGTAAAGTTGTCAACAGTACTTTAATTATCTACGGACATAAGCTGTTTCTACTCGAGTTATTACATAAAAATACATGTAAAAATACAAACTGTTCATAAAAAAAGACTGTGCGCTACATGCATGAAAGCACCTTAAATAGTGCGTTATGTTCAGCTGCTGACGCAAAGTCAAACATCGATAGTGCAAAATATATTTAAATTTCGCGCAAAAATACACTCAAGGCGAAGCTGTCTATTCTTTACCGAGCTTATTGCACTTGCCGAATTCAGCTGACACATTCGTTTAAGTGCGTACAAAAAATGCGTGACTCAGTGGAGACGCCAAGCTTCGCGTTTTTCCAGATTTAGCAAGATTGCGTCATTCGCTCTTAAGCTTCCGGTTTCCTCAATTTTACTGGTTCAGACAGTAAATGGAGGTAGTTGATTATAGTAACTAACCTAGTTTTAATATTTCCACCAAAGATGCTGGGGCCAGCGCTGTGTGCTTCTTTGAGGCCAAAATTACAGCTTCTGGCTGTGTTAACTGGGCGACTTCAGGGTTGCTTTCACGGTGATGATTTGCTATCGAAAACTGCACCCCAGCTTGAGATGCAACGGGCGTCGACTGCTTGCTAACGCAAATCTACATAGGCACTTAATAATGCCCTTTTAAATCAGGCGTCGCGTCCCTTGGACTTTAGGACGACACTCACGGTCGCTAATTTAGGCGCGAATTGCTTTGCGGTCAATTGTCCACGCTGGCTTCCTTCCATTTTTAACTGCACTATTTTGAATCATGCTGTCGTTGCACATTCCTTCGCACTCCGCAAAACTCGCGTTCGGGCACTTATAATGCGTAACAATTTAATTAATACATAATGAGACATACGGTCCAGCTTTATTGCTAACAAGATATGGTAAAAAGATGTGTTTGTACAGAAAATTTAACAATAATAGTTGAGAAATGAGACTATATGCACATATCAACTATATTATTAAAAACCCAATTAAAATCAAATTATCTTTGATTCCTACAAAGAACTACAAATCGACATCGAAATGATAAAGGTGCTTTCGTCATTTTAATGAATGATATCACAGATCTGCGACCAATTTTTTTTCTTTAAAATAATGGGCGATTCTTATGTATTTTGGTGCGCTGAGTTCGAAAATGCCCTCAGTTTTTTCCCAGCACGTAAGCATTTCCCGCAAAATGCATTTTTCTGCGGGATTGCCTACCTTAAGGCGTATATTTATGAATACGCCGAAAAAAGTTGTTTTTCCTATTCGGCTTCATAGTTTTATATTAGAAACTATGAAATATGATAAAAATTAGTATATTTAACAGTATTAGTCAGCGTATGAATCATGGAAACCCATTACCTTAATAGTATGCAATTAAGGTTTATCGCTTTTCTTCGGTGTTTTCAGATTCCAATGTTACTGTAATAAATGTTTTTGTTATTAAAAGTACATAAATAAATAGGAGAAATTCTTTCTGGTAATTAGCGTAATTGTGGTGAACATTATTGACAAATGAAACCTGGATTTTCCCATTGCCCTATACAGTGTGTCCAAGATAAGGAGGGCCAGTATGGGGATCTCGGTAATGGTAAGAGATACAAATTTGGTTAAATGGGAAGAAAGTTGCGCAATTAAAGGACTAAAAAAATGACGTCCAGAAATCCTTGATATGATTTTTCGTTTTTGAATTATCTCAAAAAAACCGAATTTTTGGATTTTCTTTTTTATTTTTTTCTGGCGTTAATATTAAAGTTAGAGCGAAACTGATTAAACTTCTTTATAACAACTTTTAGTGGACTTAATGATTACGTTATCAATTTTTTTATCCGACGTTTCGTCTTCGAGAAACCATCATCAACTTCATTTTTTTAAATACGGTCCTGGTTTTTTGATGCCAAATTTGCAAAGCCCTTGTTACTCTGAATTCAACAATGTACCACATATTATGATTTAATTACGTTTCGAGCTATTTTCTGATCATCATCAGAAAATTTTTTAGATACGGACCTGCATTTCTCATAATTTTGTAAAAATAAGTTCATACAGAAAGATAGGCGTTTTTAGATGCCGTTAAAATATTAAAATGCACATCATAATATCATAATTCTGATACATTAATTTAATAAGCAACCAATAACTATTAACAATAAACAACAAATAAATGAACAAAAGATAGGCAGAAAGAATGAGAAAACGAGGCTTGAAAGACTTGAAACAATGTAATAGGTATTTAACGTTTTGAAATAGAAGAAGAACTTAGAAGATTGGTTCTTGAAGTCTTTCAAAGTATAACACCAGTATTGCTGAATAATGTTTTATATTCTACAGTTAGAAGATGTTATTTATGCATAGAGAATGATGGCAACCTTTTTGAATACCTTCTGTAAATTTAATACCTATTAAATGGTTTCGATGTTCGTTTTGTTATTCTTTCTGTCTATCTTTTGTTCATTTCTTTTTTGTTTATTGTTAATAGTTATTGGTTGGTTATTAAATTAATGTATCAGAATTATGACATTATGATGTGCATTTTAATATTTTAACGGCATCTAAAAACGCCTATCTTACTGTATGAACTTATTTTTACAAAATTATGAGAAATGCAGGTCCGTATCTAAAAAATTTTCTGATGATGATCAGAAAAAAGCTCGAAACGTAATTAAATCATAATATGTGGTACATTGTTGAATTCAGAGTAACAAGGGCTTTGCAAATTTGGCATCAAAAAACCAGGACCGTATTTAAAAAAATGAAGTTGATAATGGTTTCTCGAAGACGAAACGTCGGATAAAAAAATTGATAACGTAATCATTAAGTTCACTAAAAGTTGCTATAAAGAAGTTTAATCAGTTTCGCTCTAACTTTAATATTAACGCCAGAAAATAATAAAAAAGAAAATCCAAGAATTCGGTTTTTTTGAGATAATTCAAAAACGAAAAATCATATCAAGGATTTCTGGACGTCATTTTTTTAGTCCTTTAATTGCGCAACTTTCTTCCCATTTAACCAAATTTGTATGTCTTACCATTACCGAGATCCCCATACTGGCCCTCCTTATCTTGGACACACTGTATATACTCCTCGTAGTCCTTCGATTTGTTCATTTCAATTTAAATATTCTTAAAGTGTCTTTCAAAATGTCTTCAAGAGCTTGTGTTAATAATCCTGATAGTGTCTGTTACATTTGTGGCGAACTTGTATTAAAAAAACAATCTCAAAGTATTACGGAGTTTATTAAAAAAGTGTACTTTGCCTATTTTGGTGTGAAGATCGGAGATCAAGAAAAATCTTGGGCCCCTCATGGAGTGTGTTCAGGCTGTGTTGAAGGACTTCGCATGTGGTCTAAAGGAAAGGTAAAATCTTTTCGTTTTGGGGTGCCTATGATTTGGAGAGAGCCGAGAAATCACGGCGATGGCTGCTACTTTTGTTCTTGCAACATACAAGGGTACAATGCCAAAAATAAAAAAGATATATGTTACCCAAACATGCAATCTGCACTTCGGCCTGTGCCTCATGGACCCGGTATTCCAGTACCAGTGCCCCCACACAATTTTGACGATTTGCCAGAGTCATCAGAGAGCGAGTCAGAGCAGTTGGATGATGAGTTTCAAGTCGAAGACTGTGGACCCCAACAGTTTTCACAAGAAGAATTAAACGACCTCGTTCGTGATTTAAGGCTTTCTAAAGAGTCTGCTGAATTACTGGGCTCTAGACTTCAAGAAAAGAACTTGTTGAGATCTGGAACTTCATGCTCTTGGTACAGAAGCAGAGAAAAACAATTTGAGTCAAATTTTTCTCAAGATGGCGAACTTGTATATTGTTCTGATGTTCCCAAGTTGATGTCAATGTTTAACATTCAACATGTATCAGATGAATGGAGGCTTTTTATTGACTCGTCAAAAAGAAGTTTAAAAGCAGTTTTGCTACACAACGGCAATAAATACGCTTCTGTACCCGTGGGGCACTCTGTGCATCTAAAAGAAAAGTATGACAACATGGCTTTTATCCTTGATAAATTGAAATATAAGGAGTTTGGATGGCCTATCTGTGGTGATCTCAAAGTCATCTCTATGGTGCTTGGACAACAAGGTGGCTATACGAAATTCCCCTGTTTCCTATGTGAGTGGGATAGCCGGGCAAAAGCACAGCACTGGAGCCAAAAAGTGTGGCCAACGAGAACTTTGAAGGTTGGAGAAAAAAATGTTCACTTTGAGTCTTTGGTTGATCCCAAAAAAGTGCTTTTACCCCCACTTCACATCAAGCTTGGACTGATGAAGCAAAAGATGGCGAAACGTTCAAATACCTTGAAAAGAAATTCCCGGGACTGTCTGAGGCAAAGTTAAAGGAGGGTGTTTTTTTTTGGCCCGGACATTCGGAAACTAATGAAAGACAATCAGTTTGAAAAGGTGATGAAAAAAGCTGAGAAAGAGGCGTGGATATCATTTAAAGAAGTTGTGACTAAGTTTTTGAGGAACAATAAGGACCCGGATTATGAAGAAATTGTAAATAAAATGTTGAAATGTTTTAAAACCTTGGGGTGCTCCATGAGCTTGAAACTTCACTTTTTGAACTCCCATTTGAGTTATTTCCCAGAAAACCTTGGTGCCGTAAGTGAAGAGCAGGGCGAGAGGTTCCACCAAGACATCAAAGAAATGGAACGGAAGTACCAAGGACGATGGGATGTGAATATGGTGGGAGACTACTGTTGGATGCTTCATAGAGAACTTCCAGACATCCCACACAAACGGAAAAGCTCAAAACGGAGTTTTGGGGGAAAAAGATGTAGATATTATAAAGAATTATAAATCCTTATTGTATATACTACATATTATTTTTATCAAATTGTATTTAAAAATGTAAATAAACCACTAGTAATATATTTTTTTTAAATTTCAAAATGCATTTTTACCTATATGTACTGCAGGTTTTGCATAACTTTCTTTTTCATTTTGCGGAAAATTCCTACGTGCTGGAGAAAAACTGAGGTCATATTTGGACTCAGCGCACCAAAATACATACGATTCACCCATTACGGTAAAAAAAAAAATTCAATTTGCAGGCCTGTGTATTTAACCGTCTGGAAACAGTTCGTCGATTGGGAATAAAGTATAGACCCTGTTAAAATAATCCATCACTGTAGTTGCCAAAACTTCATTTATTATGTTTCCCACTTCCGCTTTCAAAACTTCTACATTTTCATTAATAGCTTTGTTGAAGGCTTCAATAATAGTTTGCTTTTCTTCCACGACGTCTTGAAATCTCAAAGCCATACTGCGAACTTCAATTTTCTTGATATCAATCCGATCAAGATGTAAATGTTCTTTTTCTTTATTCGAATAATGATGGCCATACCATTCCGCTTCGACAACCATATCAGCTGCAAATAGGTCAATTAACAATAAACGTAAAGTCTTCGCGACGTCCTTCTACGTCAGCCAGAACGACAAAAACTTGAAAATGTGTTTTTTCTAACCTGTTAGAAAGAGTTCGGCTCTTCCAATTCAATTGACATCGATTTAGGTTAGGGAATGACATACTTTTTCACACTTTCTTAAAACAGTTAGAAAATGAATATTTTCTGTTTTCACAAATGTAGTTAAGAGATGACATACTTTGAGCTATGAGCATAGCTCTCGGGCGACTTATAAACCCTCGGGTCAGAACCCTTGGGATTATAAACTTGTCGCCCTCAATAGAGCATAAACATCTTCAAAATGCCCTTGGCACATAAATAACCATTATAGTCTACTAAGAAGTATTCAACTTACTAGCATTCCATTCGTAATATCCCGCGCTGTCAATTTCAAACGCTAAGATTTTTCCTTTGATTTTATAGTTTGCCAGAACATGTAAGAAAGGAAATTCCATGACGCTGTAAGTTGTGGCAGCATCAATATCTATTTCATGCGCTGGTACGGCCACTTTTGAAACTCCCCATATGGTTCCGTTTGATAGCTCCGCTTCAAAACTAACAGCTGTTTCTGTACCAGTATTGACCTTTACGTTCGAAAAAGCTAAAGGTTCTATAGTAGGAATATTCGTCTGCGGTATACCATTGATCATGTAAGGAATCATTTCAAAAAAGGTGTTGTTAAAGCATTTTGAAAAGCCAGGCTGATGTCTTTTGCACAGATGCACAAACGAAGCTGAAAAATATAGAATTTTGGAAACGATTCTTGTGATTCTATCACGCCTATTATTCACACACCTTTACATAATATTTATGAAATTTACTGCACATTTCAATATTACTTACGTATTTCTCTCGATAGAATAGTTGTTGGTAGAAAACATATTATTATTAATAAATTATGCATTTAACACGTCTCGGTCCCGCGGCTTCGTTGGAAGGCGGGCGAGGGCTAACTACTACTAATGGCGACTCGTGTTGATTTGGCCCTGGCAACTCAGTCGGCCAATGGTGTTCTCCCCGGTAGGCGGGGCAGACCTAAGTGCAAGAGCACGACAGAAAGAGAGAGAAAACAAAAAAATGATATTTACACAGGTTTTTTTAATTTTTCGAACATATATACAAAAAATGGGCTATTTAGTTGATGACGCCTCGAAGCTTCTGGTGGCGTGGGGTCGTCGTGTTTTGTCCCGGGGCTCTTCCTTTCGTGGGGTGGGGCGTGCGTGCCGGGGGCGGCGGAGGTTCTGGCGCTGGAGGCGGCGCTGGCTCTCCGGGCCGACTGGCTGCGGGTTGGGGCGCCTGGACGATAGCGACGGGCGGCGGCGGTGCGGGCGCTGGAGGCGGCGCTGGGGCTCGGTGTGCGGCCTCGCTGGCTCGTCGGGCCGGATGGCTGCGGGTTGGGGCGCCTGGGCGATGCTAGGAGGCGGTGACTTGGCAGGCGATGACGGCAGAGGTTGGGGGGCGGCCGGCGCGTCGGGCGGCTGGATCCGACTTTGCTTGGGCAATTCGACTAAGTCCCAAGAGCTCGGCGAGCACCACTGGCGGCTAAGTTCGATTTAGCGACTTTTTCTAAGTCCCAGAAGCTCGGCGAGCACCGCTGGAGACTAAATTTGGTTGGATGAATTTTTCCAAGTCCCAGGAGCTCGGCGAGCACTGCTGGATACTAAGTTTGGTTGGATGAATTTTTCCAAGTCCCAAGAGCTCGGCGAGCACCACTGGCGGCTAAGTTCGATTTAGCGACTTTTTCCAAGTCCCAGGAGCTCGACGAGCACCGCTGGAAACTAAGTGTGGTTGGAGCTGAAGTACTCAGGCTGGCTGGACCGATGGCGGTAGCTGCTGGATACTGGATGCTGCTGTCTGAACTGCTGGTTGAAACTCCGTGCTTTTTTCAAGAAGCCCGGGGTTTATAAAGGTCTTGCCGGCTTTGTTTGCCGATTCCTCGCTCACGATTGGCTGAACGGCAGTGGGGCCGTTTGCAAATTTGATAGGAATTGGATTCGCGGCTTTGATCTCCGCGGCGCGAAGCGCTATCTTGTCGCTGACATGGGCATTGCTTTTGTCTTCTAAAAACTTGAATTTTTTAGTCTTTACTTGCCTTGTTTCGCCCGCATATTAAGAAAGTTAGGATTGATTAAATTATTTCTACAATAGAAGCCGCGCGGTTGTGACGCTGATCCTTTAGATGCCGCGGCGTTTGCGGGCTTATCAATCTCGTAGCGAGAGGAAAAAAAACCTCTGCATTGGTTGCGCTTTCTAAAGACTTGAGTTTTTAGCCTTTATTCGATAGGTCTTGCTCTCCTATTAATAAAGTTGCGAGTTGTAATTTCCTTTCTTGAATGCAAGCCGCCTGGCCGCGGTGCGGATTTTTCGTTACGCCGCGGCCCGAAGTGCTATCTGTGCACTGTTTTCGTCTCCTAAAGACTCGAATTTTGAGTCCTTATTCGACATGTTTCGCCCGCATATTAACAAAGTTAGGATTAATTAAATTATTTCTACAATAGAAGCTGCGCGGTTGTGATTCGCAGACTTCTTAGCACGCGGAATTGCTGCCCCGTGCTTCCACTGGTTAGGCGATTTTTCGCATGCTCCGGTGGCCGGTGTTTTTTAATTAGCCCTCGCGGTGTGGGTTTTCATTGTTCCTTGATTTGAACGCGAGTTTAATACCCGGATTTTATTCCAGACTATCTGGTGCCGGCTCTTTGGGTTTTATTTTCCAAAACTGCTTATTCCTAAAACTGTATGTTCCTCTGGTCGCTGCAACCGTCGTAAACTTTATAGTTTTATGGTGCTGTTATTTCGCCTATTTGCCTACTTGGAAAAGTGCTTTCTACCGCAGGCGGCGGCGGAATGACATTATTTTATACGTGCGTCGCTTATGTTCACCCTGACCTTATAACAATAGTAAAAAGGAAAAACCAACACCTCAATTCGCGTAATGTTGGACCTTTTTAATTAATGCGCCAGCTTCCCTGTGTTCTTGAGCGGTTTACTGCCCGGAACACTTCCTTTGTCGCGCTGTCATCTTTGTTTTGATGGGTTTATGACGGTTATGCTCTGGGCAGTAATGCGGTAGCTCTTTGCAAATTTTGGGACGGCTGTTGTTATGCAGATGTTAAAACTGCGTCTTTGGGTTTCTGCGATCTGGTAATTAATGCCGCGTTCTGATCCTTGTTGCGTGGCGAGGGCGTAATCGAATTAATATTGATAATGGAGGCCCTCGCGTGCCTCCTGAATCATATCACATTTTTCGTTAGAAAGACAAATATCGTACAAGTACTGCTACTTGCTAAGCTATGAACATTTCTCAGCATTACTTCACACTATTTAACTATTGTAACTAATTAAAATAATAATAATAATGTCCATGGTTGGTAGCCGTATGTTAGGATTGGTAGAATAGATTAGTTGAAAATCCGGCTTAAGTATTGAGACATTCGATGGTTTTTGAGCACGTATGACAATTTTCCAGATCCAGTCCAGGTCAACCTTGTTCGTCTGGCAATTTCGGCAGTCTGGTTTTCCTTATTTAGTTTGCTAATTTGACCCAGGTCAAACTGTTTAGCCATTTACATTTCTCAGATTTTCAGTGCTTGTCATTCCTTGGGTTTTCGGCATATTCATTTTTAAGGTGTTCTCTTCCATCTTTATAGTCATTATTGCATTCTTGTATATGTTATGTATCAAATTTCTATATCTTTAGTCGATTCTACAGTTATCCATTGCTCCTTCTACAGTTTATAGTTCGACACTGTCGAACGTTTTCTCGTAATTCACGAAAAAAAAGAGATATATGAGGAGATGATATTTAATTGCTTTTTCTATCAGCATCTTTATAGTTACGAGGTGGTCAGATGTACTGACCAGCCTGTTGTGTGTTGATAGCTATCCATTTTTGGTGTTAATCGGTTACTTATAATCTTGTTGAAGCGTGTGTAGACCTTAGACAGCAATGAGATAGGTCGATAATCCTCTCGGAATTTCTGCCCTGTATAAAAATTCATTAAAGATCCTTTTTAATATCGGTAGTATGTCGTTCTTTCCTTCTTCCACCATTTCTGCTAGTACTACATCTGGCCCTGATGCCTTATTGTTCTTTTGGTCTTTTATGGCTTGCTCAATTTCATTTTATTCGTTGTCCGGTATTTCTTCAAATCCAACATTCTCTAACTTTTGTTTAACACTGTCATTTGTGTGTTTATCTGGATCTTTCTTTGAGCTATATAAGTCTTTATAGAAATTTTCTATCACTATGGTGATCTTATTTTTGTCTCTCTCTTCTCCATTTGGATATCTTAAATATATTATTTTGCCCTTGCCGAGTGTTGGTGCAAACATTGTAGGCCCTTATTATTATCTATAATTTTCTCTACTCGAGCTTCGTTATGCCTCCTCAGGTATTTTTTTAATTTTTTTATGGCCTTATTTAGTTCACTATAACTTACTGCATTAATTTTTCCTTCCCCTACTAGTAGTTTTCTTTGTTTTAAAACCAAAATTAACCTACTGGCAAATAATTCTGCAAAATCTTTATTGTGCGCCTGGTTGTGCGTGACGCCACGTCACCTTGTTGAAACCATATACTGTTCGAGCTATTTCCAGCACTAGAAAGTGTTAAATCATATCTCTGTAGCGTTTACCGTTTACAGTTACCGTCGCACCATTTTTGTTTAAAAATTACAGGCCAATTATCTGAAGAAACCTCCGAAAGTGATTTTCTTCCAATTACAATGATTCCTTCGCCTTTTAGAGTAAGTAAATAAAAACAGGAAATTTGTATCCCTGCAGTGTTCTAGCTGACTTCAAACAACGCAAAAAAATGCCAATTTGTTTACGCAACTCTATTGACTTCAAAACATAAATAAAAACGTATATCACTTAAAATAAAAGCAGAAAAAACTAGGATTAGCTCATAGAAAACCCTACGTGCGAAGTAGCTATATCCACTCGCACGTACGTTTAAACCCATATTAAGCACAAACAAAATATCAATAAAACAATATTAAAACAGCGCCGAAGTAACTGTCCTTAAAAGCGCTAAAGTCAAAAATATTATTAACGATTCTGGATCAGGCCAGCGCTGTTTATTTTCGCGTGCATTTAAAACCGAACCCAAATTTACCACATTTACCACTTCAGGGCATTTCTAAAGCACTATTCCAACCCACAGGCGAGGGTTTTACCGTGTTAACTGCAACCACTTCTAGATATTAGATTACCTGCTGAGACTCGAAGTCTTGCGTCGTCCACAGGGATAGCGTGTTGCGTGGAAAATTACCACACGGACGGCTAAATTGGCAGCTTCCAAAATTGCTTTCAGTGGGCTCGAAAACGCTTGTTCGCTGCACTTTTCAATTTTGTGCAGCAATTATTTGCTTCATGCTTCTCGTCGATTTATTTAGATCATTTTATAACGACTTGGTTCAATGTGTCACAGGGATGTACATTGGACGGCCACAACTAAATAATTCTAGTTTTTAACACACAGCGGTTGCATGGACTCGTCGAGGTAAAATTTAAATGCGGCATGCACAAAGATCTAATATACAATAAACAACAAGTTGGCTCTTGCTTTTAAATCCAATCCCCGGTTCAAAATGTAGCACCATACAGCGACTTTGGTGGAATATGACGGCGTATGCATTATCCTTAAGTTTTCGGTGTTCCCAGATGGGTTGTGTTATTTACAGACATGTCCACTAAGATGAAAATAAGCCTCGTCACTCATGGTGATTTTGTGATAAACAATTGATGATCCTTTAAATAAAAATAGTTTCAATTTCTACACACTCCTCTGGTGTGTACTTGTTGATAATACATTCCTCACTGCGCTGCTACACAACTATGAATAAAATAATGACAAATAACGTTTCAAAAAAATACATTCGTTTCCAATGGGGTGATTTGTACAACACTAATACAGGATCCTTTGAAGCAATGGCATTACTATGCGAAGACCATTCAAGACGATAATTGAACGAAACTATCAAAAAGCATTTCTAAGTAAAGATAATTTCGATATAATCAGATCAAAACACTTTTGACAAATTCCTTTTATGGCAGGCATTACTACTGACGACGGTGGTGTAAAAACTGATAGTTATTTTTGAGTAAACGTAATGCTATACCATTTTGCATAGCCCAGATTAGTTTTGGCTATACAGTGTGTCTCACGGAATACGAAACATTTTGATTTATTAAGCGCATAAAATGCCTTATGTTACATCATTCCATTCAAGTTATTCATCAACCTAAATTACCCAATTTTAGCTATATTATAATTCATGTTTCGTTTTAATTCGTCAACATTAATGAACCTTAACTGTTTTCGAAAATCTAGATACTCATATTTTTTTAGTCATAATAATCCCCACTGCCTTGGAAAACAAGTTTCCGCATTGAAGTTTAACTGTCAAACAACAATTTTGTTAAATTTAACAGTTTATTTGTAACGAGCTTCTTTTTCTTCTTCTACTTGTATATAAGCTTACAGCTTATTTTATCCCAAATTATCTTTCCATCTTTTCTGTGGTCTACCTGGACTACGACTTCCTAGTGGAACATTATCTCTGGCCACCTTTACTTGTCTAGTGTCTTCCATCCTCGATATGTGTTGGTCCCATTCTGCCCTACGGTTTTTCACCCAGTCTCCTATTTTTTGTATCTTACATTGGTCCCTTATGTCCTCACTTCTTCTCTGGTCTCTTAAGGTGTTCCCAGTGATTCTTCGTAAGATTTTCATTTCTGCTGTTTCTAATGTTTGTTGGGTCTTTACTGTATCTGCGCGGGTCTCTGCTGCATATGTAAGTACAGGTCTTATAACTGATTTGTAAATTCGTGTTTTTGTTTCCACATTTAAGTATTTATTTCTCCATATGCAGTCGTTCAAGCACCCCGATATTTTTAAAGCTTTGTTAGTTTGTTTTTGTACCTCTTCATATAGCATTTTTGCGCTGGTTACTTCAATTCCCAAATAGTTGAAGCTGCTCACTTGCTCAATGACTTGTCCTTGTAACTCAAGTTTACATCTTAGGGGCTCTTTACTAACTGTAAGACATTTAGTTTTGGAAATAGCGACTTTTAGGTTATATTTACTACAGCTGTGCGAGAAGCGGAACAGAAGTCTTTGTAATTTATCTTCGTTATCTGCGACTAATGCAGCGTCGTCTGCGTAGCAAATCATCTTAATGTGATTATTTGTCAATTTGTAACCTTGTAAAGGTGTTAGATCTGTAATTATTTTATTCATGATCAGATTGAATAATAAAGGACTGAGCGAGTCTCCTTGGCGGATACCCTTGGTTATAGGAATTTCTGCGGTTAATTTACCATTCACCTTAATTTTACTAGTATTATTTTCATATATGTGCTTGATTAACGCAACTAAGTTTTGTGGAACATTACTCTCCTCTAGTATTTGTATTATGTGATGTAGTTGTATATTATCAAATGCTTTTTCTACGTCGACAAAGCAAAAATAAGCTGGTCTGTTATATTCAAATGCTTTTTCAGCTATTTGTCTAATAATAAATATAGCGTCGTTGCATGACCGACCAGTTCTAAACCCGCTTTGTTCATCTCTTATTTCTATAATTTCTGTAAGCTTCTGTGTTATAATTTTTGTTGTTAGCTTTAAGGTGGTATCGAGTAAATTAATCCCTCGATAATTTGTAGGGACCTGTTTTTGTCCTTTTTTAAAGATCGGTATTATTATACCTTTTTTCCACTGGGTTGGTATTCTCGAAATTTCGAATATTCGTTTTATTAATTTTATCATTTCAAACATTAAACTTTCTCCGCCATATTTCAGCATCTCGTTAGTAATGTTATTTTCACCTGGAGATTTCCTATTTTTTAATTTCTGCAGTGTTTCCCTTATATCATCATCATTTACTTCTAACCGGATTTGTACTTCGTCTTCTAATATGTTTGCTGCTTGATTTTGTAAATTTGTTGTGTATAGATTTCCAAAATATTCTAGCCATATTTCTTCACTTATCTTGCTGCTTTCTATATCTTCTCTTATTTCCTTTTTCTTATTACGAATCATCCTCCAAATTTGTTTCTGTTGCCAATAAAAATCGCGTTCTAAGTTTTTGGAGTATTTTTTCCCAGTAACTTTCTTTGATTTGTCTAATACTGTCGTTAACTCTGTTTCTTACTGTTTTGTACTCTTCGTGTGTTTGAGCGGTGGGCATCGACTTATAGTTCATATAAGCTTTTCTTTTTTCTTTCGCCAATTCTTTAACTTCTGCGGAGAACCATGGTGTCTTATTTATAATCGCTTTATTCTTGTGAACCTTTTTTGTTCCCAATGATTTTTTGGCTGCGGCTAATATATTTGTTTCTAATTTTTCCCAGGCTTCGTCAATGTTATCTGCTTCGTGTATTGCATTTTGAAAGATTTGTTGTTTTAGCCGTGTTTGATATAGGTTTCTTACACGTTGATCTTCTAGTAGCTCTATCTTCAACTTATCCTCATACACTGGTGTGATATTTTTTGTTTTCTGCATTGTTAGTCGTATTTTGTCCAATAGTAACCTGTGGTCACTTTCAATTTCAGCCGAATTTAACGTTCGGACATCTAGTACCTGGGAGGGATGAATGTGCTCATTTGATATTATGTAATCAATGATCGATTTGTTTCCCCTATTATTACTCCACGTGTATTTGTACTGTATTTTATGATTAAAATAGGTATTACTTATTCTCAGGTTATTATCTGCGCAGAACTGTGTTAGCATGTTTCCATTACTATTGGTAATTTCTTCGTTGAAACGTTATTTCACACCTTGCACTATCTCGTTTTCTACGCGCGCATTCAGATCTCCAACCAAAAATAGAGGTTGTCCTTGCTTAATATTATCTACATATTGTTGTAACGTCTCGTAAAATTCTTCTATGTCTTTTTTTGGTTTGGAATCTTCTGGTGCATACGCGCTTATGATGTGCAGTATATTTTGTTCTATTTTTAATGTCACTGCTACCAGTCTCTCAGAGATGTAAGACACGTTGTCAATTCGACTTTCATATTTTCGATTAATGAGGATACCTACTCCCTCTTTTCCTCGTTGCTGTTTCTCGACACCACTATATATAAAAATAAAGTCTTCATATGGTGTTATACCTTTTCCCTTTTTCTTTGTCTCTGATACACAACAAATGTCATTTTTTTGTCTTGTTAGTTCTAGCATTATTTCCTGTTGTTTCTTGTTCCAGGATCGTACTTTCCATCCTCCAAGTCTTACTATCTGTTTTCTCCATATTTGTTTTTTCGTTTTCGTTTTGTTCTGGTTTCTAGGTCCCAGTCCATATTCTCGCCAGGTCGTTTCCATTTGATCAGTCCGGGTTCCGAGGCTGTCTTGTTTGTTGTGATCCATAGTTAATGTTTATAAATATGTGTGTTCCAATAACTTCTAAGTGTGAGGACTGTCCTTAATAATTGTCCATTATCTTGCCGGGTCGTTGGGTTCCATGAGCATTTGTTCTTTTTACAGTGGGTGGAGTGCTAATCCGGCTCACCAACCCTCCTCCTTTCTCCGGGCTTGGGACCGGCAACGGCATCCAATGTACTACTCAATCCAGACATTTTTATTTGCCGCAGCAATTACTGGAATTCCACCAAATTCAGGAGTTTCTCTACAATAAGCATCGCATTCTTAAGGGCTATATCTAATAATATAGGTTTCTCGGTGATAGCAAAGCTACAAAGCACCAGAATATAATTTTTCTAACAAATTTATCAAATTGTAATCGACAAGTTATAATTCAAATGTGTGAGAGGTATGGTAATTGTTTAATAAAACATCTAAACTAAACTAAACTAAATTACTGCTTTTGATTATAGCACTCTCTATAACATCAACCAATGAAAAACTATAAAAATACATAGTTACGCATGTACTAACTTTTGATAATGTACATAGCAACGGTGATAATCGTATACCTTCTTGACTAATAACTGATAGTCAAATACCTTCACAAACATTGCGTTATCTGCTGAAAATACAATCGTCATAGCAACCACACTAACTGTACTTTTATTATTTATAAACAGAAATTATTATTTGATAATCAAGAACCCACTAGTTGCATTATATACAGTGTGGAAATAAAGTAACGGATAAATTCATTAACTTTGTTAATATTAATGTTTATGAAAAAATCTTGAAGGAGTATAGCGATTTTAATTATAGGACATACACTACAATCACTTTGTATCACCTGTATTTTTTATTATTAATTTTGGTAGTACTTTTTATGCTGTTTTCAATGATATAAAATTTTTAATATGTTACTCTGAAAAAAATGGTGCAAAATGGTCTTAAAGTTTTAATATTAAAAACCAATGAAATGAGTAAAATAAATCTAGTTACTTATGTTTGACGGAAAGTCGTTGATGGCACATTCGTTTTTATTGAAATTTTAAAAAACAATTGAAAAATACAATAATTAATAATCAAAAATTCAATTCTCTGTGTCTCGCTTAATTGTACCATTTTTATTAATAAAATAGTTTGCTAAAGGTAAATTCTAATTTAGAAAAAGCAAAGAACGCTTACTTTGTTATGACATTTAAAAATTGTTTAATTCTGACATGTAATTAATCTTTTTTTGTTTTATTCACGGGTAACTTGATTTATTTTGCTCATTTCATTGGTTTTTAATATTAAAATTTTAAGGCCATTTTTCTCGATTTTTTTCAAATGTAACATACTGAACATTTTATATCGTTGAAAACAACATAAAAAGTACTGCCAAAATCAATAATAAAAAATACAGATTGTCATTTAAAAAAAAGTCGAAGACGTCATATCATGAAAAACAAATCACATAAGAAACTGAAAATATTCCCTATCGTCAAAATTGCTATACCCCTTCAAGATTTAAAAAAAAATTAATATCAACGAAGTTAATGAATTTATCCGTTACTTTATTTCCACACTGTATGATAATTCAATTTCAATATGCGAACTTTGCTTTGTGTTTATTGGGGCTAGATAAATACCAAATTTCGAGAATTCGTATATCATTGCGATGAGCAAGTCTACCGACTGACTTCAGACTTTTTTCCCGACTATAAACCAACAAAATTAGACAAAAGGATGAGAGATATTATGACCAGGCTATAAACAAATTTTGCGAGAACCGGGTAAGTAGAAAAGACGATAAAATTATTCTTGCAATTTGTAGAAACCAACGCATGACTAAAAAGAACTGATCAAGACGAAGTGCCAACCTTTAACTAGTGTAGAATTAGAATGTTACTTTATTAAAGATGATAGTGATATTGACATGATTAAGCATCAGTATGCCGAAAAAAGTAAATATTAAAGAAATATTTCCTTCGCATCCCAAAGACATACATTTATACTACAGTGTTAACGTGTTGACTATTGTAATAAACTTGAAGCCGTCAATCACAATTAGACAGTACAAATAATAATTATTCTCACCTTCGGAAAATCCATTGTTGCGTCTTAAGAATATGTTGCATAAGATAGTGTGGTCTAATTTCCCCAATTCCAAAGTTTCGCGAATAAGATTCTCAAGAAAAGCTATTCTACGAACCCTTGAATATTGAAACGTTTCCTTTAGCAGACTGCCACAAACAAGTTTATCAAAATATAAACTAAAATTTATTCTCACTTATTGACCAAAAAAAAGTTAAACACCGCCTGCAGCTTACTTGAGTGTTCCGTACTACTGATGATGATGTAATATGTTTTCTAATTATTGTTATTGCAAATCCAGTTACCGTAAACCAGATTTGATTGACTCGAGCACTAGTGATTTAAAGCCAATGACATTGTTCTACAATAACGACTACTCGTAGCGCATGCACGCTACGGTATGTGTCAGGTATTCCCATATCTCATTTCCAAGTTTAGTTAGTACTAACTTTCGACTCATAAACCCGCTTTTAAAATGGGAACAGCGTTAGTGAACCTAACCTTGTTAATATTTGTTGCAATATGCGCTACTCAAGAAGCTCCCGAAGTAAAAATAGCTCAAGGCACATTGAGGGGTACGTACCGAAAAACGTGGAAAGGAAGGCCTTTCAGCGCCTTTACTAGCATACCCTATGCAAAACCACCTATTGGTGACCTCAGGTTTAAGGTTAGTTTTATTATTATTGTAATTTCAAATATAATTTTTAACGAAGCGTTTATATGAGAACGTGACGCGTTTCAGCTATAATTCTCCAGTATTTACAAATACAGTAAACATGGAAGAATCCTAAAGATAATTTAAATAAAATTTTTTTTTTATAATATCGAATATTGTATTTAACAAATACTGTGATTTAATGCAGGTTGCTGTTCCTGCTGATCCTTGGGAAGAAATTTTAAATGCTTCAAAGCCGCACGCATTATGCCCTCAGGTGGATATATTTTTTAGCCCTACTGAAATAAGCGGAAATGAAGATTGTCTATATCTCAACGTATTTACGCCACAGGTAAATTCAGTTATTGTAACTACTTTAATAATTTTAAGTACTACCGAAATTATCTATAGGAGAATACATGCAGATTAGATAAGAATCACAGCTCTCCAGGTCATTGTAACTGCAACAAATAGTTGCTAAATATTTATTAATATCTTATCATTAATATCTTATCAAGGGCAATACCACAAGCAGTGGATATATTTTTGACAAATATTTTGTCGTTTCCATGTAAATTATTGCGTTTAAATTTCACGATACAAAATCACATCAAAAATGTCACGAGCCGAAGGCGAGTGACATTTCAATGTAATTTTGTTGAGTGAAATTTGCAATAATTTCTATGGAAATGGCAAAATATTTAAAAAATATATATCCACTTCGAGTGGTATTTGGGACGACTATTTAACAATATTAATACATAACGATTAACTTTATTGAAAAATAATCCAAAAATTAATATAATTATTCATTCTCAATTAAATTCAGCGGAATACTTCTAAAACACAGCATTTTAAAATTTTTAAAACATGCTACACAGTTTGTTGGGGTTTAGTGTTCCGTAACCTAGCGATATCACTAAGGACAGAACATCTTTGCTAAGCGATACTTCCCAACAAGGCTATTTATTTTTTGAGTACGTACATTGTTTTGTGAATATTTTGCATGGTGTCCAATATTCAGTGATATACTGCTGTTATTGGTTGAAAAAAGCAAATGTCTGCAATGTGATTGGCTTATAACGGGTGATCCAACAGTTAGCGTGGATTTTATCATCAAATAAAAATTCATTTTATAAACTTACGCCAGAAATATTTATTGTAGCAAAAAGTTTAACATGTAGCAATTATGTATGAAAAATAATATCATTCAGATGACCTCCACGGCTTCGTTGACAGGAGGTTATTCGAACGTCAAAATTTTCGATAACTTTTCGCAATGAAAGTGGATCGATGGCATCTAATGCAGCTCGAATGTTGTCTTTCAGCTGGTGAAGTGTTTGTGAGTTATTAGTGTACACTTTATTCTTCAAATACCCCCAAAGAAAATAATCTAAGGGAGTAAGATCACAGGATCTTGGGGGCCAATTCACCTCAGAGTTTCTGGAAATGATGCGATCATCGAACTTCGAGCGCAATAAGGCGATTGTTTCATGGCTTGTATGGAATGTTGCGCCATCTTGTTGAAACCAGAACTCATTCACATCCATTTCATTCAATTTAGGCCACAAAAATTCTCTTAGCATGTTACGGTAACGCTCGTAATTAACAGTAACAGTAGCTCCATCGGCATCTTCAAAGAAGTATGGTCCAATAATGCCATTGGCCCACAAAGCGCACCAAACAGTCACTTTGAGTGGATGCATTGCTTGTTCAAAAACCACATGAGGGTTTTCCGAGCCCCAAATTCTACAATTCTGCTTATTTACATATCCACCGATGTGAAAATGAGCCTCGTCGCTGAATATGATTTTTGATGAAATTTCATTTCCTCTCTGCAGAATCCAATTAACGAATCTACGGCAATGAGTTGCTGGGTTAATTGGATTTTGTAAGGATGTAAACCAAGATCCTTCGTTAAAATCCGTTGCATAGTGCCATAGGTCATGCCTAGTTGTTGTGCCCGGTGACGGATTGAAGTTTTTGGTTGTTCTCGCACATTAACACTAACGGCAGCAATGTTTTCATTTGAACGAGCTGTACGAGGATGCCGATACCTTTTACGACCTTCCACCGATCCAGTTTCTTCAAATCGTCGCACTATTCCACGGATTTCCGACTCACTAGGACGATTATTTTGACCGAAGTAGTCTCGAATTTTACGAAATGTCTTTTTGATGGAACGATCATTTTCGTAGTACGTTTGAATAACTTTTACTCGTTGCGCGGTTGAAAAAAACTCCATCGTTGCAATTGCCAAAGTCTAAACTGACGTTTGTCAACAAATGTTTTCATGGCTATTGCGATATATGTCAGATAGCGACAATCAACATCCACGGTAACCGTTGGATCACCCATTATTAGGGATGGGCGCGTGACGTGAAAACAGTCGTGTCACGTCGTGTCACGGCGTGTCACGTCGTGAACGTGACTAATATTTGAAAATCGTGACGTGAACGTGAGTGAACGTGAGTGAAAATTTCCAAGGCGTGATTCACGTTTCACGTTAATTTCACGTTAAATATTTAGTAACGAATAAAAAAACTGCAAAAACGTCATTAAATCAGGAATTGTGCCAAACAAGTTACACTATGCGGCTTTATTTTTGGACCCTAATTATAAATCCTTAAAGTTCATACCTGCACATAAAAGAGAAGATATTCGTTCGACTGTAAAGGAAATGCTAGAGTAAATCCAAATTAACGAAAATGCAAATAAAACTATAGATGATAATAATGAAATACAAGATGATTCACGAATAGTGTCTCATTTAGCGCCGTTTTTTCTGCAATACAATTTGATTGACCCATTTTATTGACACTTTTGTTTAATTTTTCTGAAATCATGATCACAAAATTTTATTCAAGTTGAAAAACAGCGAAGTATTCTATGAAAGAGTAATTTATGTTGAGGGAATAAAGGCGCTAAATCAGACACCATTCGTGAATCGGTTTTGGTTTGCGGAAAGTTCGTTCTCCACATTTCGTTCCCCACATTTCGTACCCCACATTTCGTTCCCGGGATATTTTGTCTCTCCACATCTCGTACCCGGAAACTTCGTTCCCGAGCGAGCTCAATTTGTCTCCTATATTACAGGGTGTTGAAAAACGAGTGCAGCGATCGCACTGCAGTTAGAAAAACGAAAGATATTTTAATTAATTAATTTATTATAATAAACTTATAAGAACTATATACAGTATGACCCCAGCTCCAGTTTACAAGAGGGAATTACATTTTATTTTTAGTTTTACATTTGAACTCATTAGTTAAGTTAGATATAAGTTGTTGTGTGTGTGGTATGTTTGCATGCGGGGGAGCGTAGTGTGAGTCGCGTGCGGCGCATTACCTCCGTTGCACTTCCCGCGAGGTATGAATGGTCCTCGACACCGAAAGGTAAAAGAGGCTATAGATTATGTATGTATGTATGTATAAAAATGTTATAGGAATTATAATTCCTGCTCGGTTTGTAAAGAATTTTAAGAAAATTTTCAGTTTTTCCAAGTCGGCCTTGACAGTTAAGCAAAACCTATTTTCTTTTCAGGTAAACTACCCTTTTTGTTCATGATACAGCAAAAAATTACTAAGAAAAGTTGTCTAGAATGCGAAATTATGGCCCTATACAAAATATCAGGAAGATACTTAGATTAAACCGTCATTTTTAATAAATACAATTTATTTTGTTCTTGTCTCGGCCAGCAATTGCAGGCATCGTCCATAAAAAGCCAATTTTTCGTCCTAGATGCATAAATAACTATTAAACCTACGAATAAAAGTGTTGCCTAGCAACATATAATTTCTGTACCCATACCAATTAGAGAAACGTCAATTCCAATGACAGCTTTTGGTATTAAAAGTAATGTTTTTGAAGACAGCTGCAAGAAATGTATTTGCGAGAAACCACAGTATTTATCCCTTGTAAGTTATTGTGGTCAATTTTCATTTTTTTCTTTTTATCTCAACTATTCTGATTGCAACATATCACGTAAATTATGTTCCATGCATAAGATATTTTTAGTTCTCTTTAGGGTTTTTTTCATTGGTTTTAAATTTGAACATTCTGTTCTATCTGAATTTAAATTTTGAAATAAAAGCTGCGTGTCACGTCGTGAGTGGCGTGTCACGCCGTGAACGTGAGTGAACGTGAGCGTGAACGTGCGTGAACGTGAGTGAACGTGAGCGGGAACGTGCGTGAAAGTGAGTGTGTAAAGCAAGCGTGAAACGTGCGTGACGTGAGCGAAAACTCACTCACGCGCCCATCTCTAGCTTATATGTTATAGTGTTGAATAGTCACTAATATCGCGTACTTTGAGGTGTTTTTGTTATTATGACAGCGGGCAAACCTTGCATCGAATAATAAACCACTTTTATTTCATGGACCAGCTGATTTTTATTTTCAGCTATCAACATAAACATCAAAATAAATAAACCAAATTGGTTATTCATTATTTACATCATGAATGCGGTGGCTTGTATTTTACAGTGCGAGGTTTTAATTTTTGAAGCACGACGCGAAGCGGATAGCTTTAATAAAATCGAGAGCTGCAAAATTCACAAATGTTGAATAAAATCTTTTGGTCGACATATGCTTTTTAGATTTTCTATAAATTTAAGATTTTGCTTCCGAATATGAAAACCACCGTTGTCATCAAGCAAGCTGCCTTCAGTAAATTTTATAGTGGCGTTGAAATGTCAAAAATCAAAGCCTTAAATATCTGTGCAAAAGCGTTATTTCCTCAAAACTCAAATGAGAAATTACGTAACTAGTGTTTCTACAAATACTCTTAATTACTACAAAACAACTTCTTTTGTAAGGGTCTAAAAATTGTTCAGTCATTTTACCGCACCGGGATGCGTAAATACACCGACTAACTGTGAAATCATAGTTTCTAAATTACGCTCAAGTCTATTTTTACTTCCCTCGTCTCAAAGACGAAGGAAGTATTGTGATCTGATCTTCACGTTTTAGGCCCCTAGATGACGATAATAGTTATTTACTATACAAGTGGGGTAAGAGCTTACATAACTCGTGCTACGCACTCGTTTGTAATTTGCACACATGTATATTAATGATGCATTATCACAAATGTATTTTACAAAATTTTATCTACACCTGTCCAAAATTGAGAAAAGTGCATTGAAAGAAATGTCAGATCTGTCATTTTCTAAAATATTTTAGTAGGCAAATGTCATTATGTCATTCATTTGACACTATTTCAGTTAGGTAATAAAGCCATTACACCACTAGTGGTGTAATGAACCTCATTACCTAACGAAAATCGTGTCAAATGAGTGACGTAATAAGTCCTTATCCAAACAGTTGTAGATACACATGTTTTTTCAACCCATCTGTCTGTCTGCCTGCCTTTTGCCCGTTTATTGGGCGGTATAGTATAACTATTTGTTGGATAAAGTAGATATTTTGCATGCAGATTATATATCTAGCTAACACGAAACAGAATATACTTTCGATCAAATATATACAGGGTGAACACTTTAAAAAAGGTATGTGTATTTTTACTTTAATTGATGAAATTTTTATATACCTTAGGTTTTACACTTGAAGAAAATGGGACCCAACAGACACAGGGTAATTAGAGTAAAAGGGAAAAAATAGGCAACAATAAGCTCGTCGTATATAACCCAGCCGGCTCGCGCAAATGCGAGGCATTCCTTTATGGCCAAACGGAAATAGGGGGCGGGTTGCGCACGATTTGGTACCAAGCATTGGAATCGCTTTCGCAGGCGATGAAATCGCTCTGAGTGAATCCCTCCGCCTGCAATTTTTTTTATTTGAAAATTGATGTAATTTGCATTACCAAGTGTTTTCTTTTATTGTTGCAGTATTATTAAGAAAGTTAAGATATTTTTTATCCCTAGTTTTCTTTAATTTTTTTAAATTCTTAACTTTATAACTTCCTTCTTGGGAGGGATTATAGTTGCATTTTTCAAATCAAAACTGAGTTTCCTGTCAGCAACGATTTATATCGTTTATGTCCTACCAGTACATTAATTGAAATTAATTACTCTATTTTAAGGTATCTTAGATACAAAATAACGCTCCAGGGCAATTATTTTCTTCATAAGAACACTAGGGTTATTATGAAAAATTAACAGTATTTGTTTCCGTGGATACAACTTTATTATGCACCACTGTCACAATGAAAATTAATGACAGCTCAGCTAATGTCACAAATCTAACTTAGATCAGCTAACTAGATCAATCTTAAATACTATATCATAGTAATTATTTGAATTGAATATGAATATGAATTAGGTAAGAAAATTGGTAGGACATAAAACCTTGAAGGCATCACGGGCATTATGAGCTAAGAGCCCGCGATTGTTGTACACACCTCGGGCCAAAGGGCCCTCGGTTAGTACACTAACAATCTTGGGCTCTTATTTTACTCATAATGCCCTTGGTACCTTAATAACTATTGTATCCAATTTTATTTAGAAAGCATACAACATTACCGTTCGTGCAATTACTTGTGACAATGCAATAGAAAATGTAAACAAACTGCTCGTAAGATGTTGAAGATATTGCACTGTTTAGAATTTAAGAAGGCAGTCTATTATAGCGATTATGGCATGACTTATAACATACGCCCAGACATTTTAATACTATTTTACCGATTGCAGATGTTGCTTTTCCCAGATTTCAAGTCTAAGCAAGGTATTTTTTTAAACCTATTGCTATGTTATAAGAATTCGCCTTTAGTACAAAAATAAATATTTAGCTTATTTCCAACAAAGAAAATAACATTGTCGACATGTTTTCGTACTTGAATAGCATAATCAGACTGACCGTTGATATCAGTAAATTTAGTTATATTATAAATCAGCCCTGTTAGTCCGACTTTTTCTCTGAATACAACAGACAGAGATTGAGTTATGTACGGGTTGTAACAGATCCATTAATGATGATCAATTTTGCAATCACCTGGCAGTACGACAAACATGAATGGCAAACCCTTAAAAAAAGGTCCTGTTCGAAGAGTCCGAAGAGACCGTAATTCAGATGCTTGACTATACTCCTTTATTGATCAACCATCAAACCTTAAAGAGATTTTCATAACGTCAATTCACTTTTAGAAGACATAAATTACCCACAGGGTTATAGAAATTTTGTAAACTTAAAGAATTATTTGTACAAGTGAAAAAATATGGTAATTATCCCACGCAACGTAAACAACGCGTCAAGTCACATCAAACGTTTTTATTATACTTCTCTGAAAACACCTTGTTTTCATCTGCTTTTGGAATGACGTAAAGGTGGCTTTTTCAGAACAGCGCACGGAATTTTTTTTCCGATGTCCGATTTTTCCGTGCGTTAGGTTAATAAAAAATAAATCGTTGGTATGGAAATGTTAATCGTGTTTGGCACTATTTTACGATGTATTATTATTACTACCTTTTTTTACGTTGTTTTCAGATAAGTATAATAAAAAATATCGTTTATTACACTTCCAGAAATGGATTTTTTCAGACTCAATGAAATATACTATTCCACATATTGTGTACAACATTTTTTCTACAATAAAGAAAATACAACAATTTGTAATAAATTTCTGGGGGAGTGCAATAAACTGACCGACAAAAACGTGGCTTAATAGATCGACTGGGAACAGCATTAAAATTCGTCACTAGTAACTTAGACCAAAAAGATGGAAAACTTTGCGGAAATATGATATCTAAATTAACTCACGATTCTGAAACCAAAAGAAACATTTTATTAGAACAAACCTAAATTAAAATCCCTCTATCTACAATACTCGATCTTTCTGGAATTCAAAAATGATTAAATGGCAATTTAAATAAAGCCCTATTGATGGACGCGAAAATTGAACTATTAATGGTTAAAACTTCAACGACAATCAACTTAGTCAACCGTATATTTTTAATACCTAAAATACAATTCTAAAGGCTGCACGGTTTATTAGTTGATTAAAATTCTTTATAAGTTTGTATGTAACCAAATTATTATGAAAAGAAGAATTACAGGATCAAATTTAATGCATTTAACTCCTTAGTTTTCAGTTTTAGTAAATCAAAACGACCTACTGTTTATCGTGAAATTTACGTCTACCAAAAGAATTTAAAAAAATGTAATTTCCATACGTACCGGGTGGCCAATTAAGAAGGGCACTCGGCCCTATCTCGAAAAGTAATTGTCGTAAAGACTTGGTGTAAAAAAATTTATGACTAAATCGGCCGAGAGAAAATGCTGGAAATTATTTTTAAGTTTCTAGAATGGCCGCCAGGGGGCGTAATCGCATTCTTGAATTTAGATCCCGTTTTTTGAGAAATATTCTTATATTACAGATAGCTAAAATGGACACCGTTTTAAATTTGAGATAAATTCGATTCTTTTTTGTTAAACGCTTTTTGCTCTATCTCTTAAGGGAAAGTGGTAGGGGGTGTCCGAACATTTTCGGAAAGAAATGTCAATAACTTCAAAATGGCTGAACGGATTTTGTCAAACTTGGAGTCGTTGAAAAGGGATTTTCTTAGGCTATCAACGCTGTCTTGAGCGGATTGATTTAGATTGTTTGTGTCGCCGCTAGAGAGCGTTTTGCGACAACACTACAAATGAAATGGATTTTCTCAAAAAAATTAAATGCAACGATATCACTTTTATTGCAACAAAAGATCGCCAAATAAGGGTCTAACACGCTAGTGAAAACCGCATTTCGATATTTGTTACTTAACCTAAAATATCAGTAAAGGAAGTTAAAACTCGAAATAATGTCGCATCTTTGGGAATATTTTCAGTATACCTGCCATTATTAAATCCTAATAATCGTTCCTTTAGCAAAATATATATAAATTTACTGTTAAAATACGAACATTATATTTAAAATGTCAATAATAATTAATACTCATTCAATATGATTGAATATTGCCCTTCTGTCCACACGAAATTCGAAATTTTTAAAATGCAAGTGTGCTTTGGAAAACAAAATAGCAAAAATTATAATAATATTAAGATTGCAGCTATTTATAGTGCATTTTGGTGGCCTTATTTGTAAAAAATGCCTTTTCCACCTGTAGAAGTGTTTGATATGTTTCGTGTTTATTTTGAAAACAATGAAAACGCAACTGTTTCTGTTAGAATCTATGCGATGGAGTATCCTGATAGGCGCCATCCAACTGTCAAAGTTTTTCGTGTGGACAGAAAGGCAATATTCAATCATATTGAATGAGTATTAATTATTATTAACATTTTAAATATAATGTTCGTATTTTAACAGTAAATTTATATATATTTTGCTAAAAGAACGATAATTAGGATTTAATAATGGCAGGTATACTGAAAATATTCTCAAAGATGCGACATTATTTCGAGTTTTAATTTCTTTTACTGATATTTTTGGTTAGGAAAAAAATATCGAAATGCGGTTTTTACTAGCGTGTTAGACCCTCATTTTGCTATCTTTTGTTGAAATAAAAGTGATATCGTTGCATTTAATTTTTTTGAGAAAATCCATTTCATTTGTAGTGTTGTCGCAAAACGCCCTCTAGCGGCGACACAAACAATCTAAATCAATCCGCTCAAGACAGCGTTGATAGCCTAAGAAAAGCCCTTTTCAACGACTCCAAGTTTGATAAAATCCGTTCAGCCATTTTGAAGTTATTGACATTTCTTTCCGAAAATGTTCGAACAACCCCCACCACTTTCCCTTAAAAGATAGAGCAAAAAGCATTTAACAAAAAAAATAGAATTTATGTCAGCTTTAAAACGGTGTCCATTTTATCTATCTGCAATATAAGAATATTTCTCAAAAAGCGGGATTTAAAATTCAAGAATGCGATTACGCCCCCTGGCGGCCATTCTAGAAACTTAAAAATAATTTCCAGCATTTTCTCTCGGCCGATTTAGTATAAATTTTTTTACACCAAGTCTTTACGACAATTACTTTTCGAGATAGGGCCGAGTGCTCTTCTTAATTAGCCACCCGGTACACAGTAACCAAATTAAATTGACAAATCGCGAGAATAAATTGACAAACACCAATATCCACTTTGCAAATAAAATTTTTATATTATTTACTGTAATCATTTTAGTAATTAATATGTTCATATCATTATACTGTAGTGTGATTGGAAACGTGATTCTTTCAAATCTAAATAAACCAAACTATTAAAAAATAGCAAAGTGCAATCGTATTAAGTGATATACAGAATTCCTTATTACAATGTCAAAATGCAACTTAAATAACACTTCACAGTATTTAAGCTTTTTGGGATGGATAAGTTACGTAATTAGAACTGCTTTGTAGCACGTCAATAAGCGTGCATCCTGTAGGAATGCAAGCTAGCCCTAGGTATTACTCGTGGGAATGCAAGTCGGCTTGGATAAGGGAGATTTGGTTTATTCACGACCGAGTTTAGCTTGTAGGTTCCAACGGGATAAAAATTTCTTAACGACATACCAAACATGGCACCCTAATGTACTACCAGTTGGTAACAGGCTAAAACGATAATTACGACAACGCGCCAGTTTGTAACGACACAAAACGGTATTTACCACAAGTCAAACAAAGCTAAACGACTACCACGTAAGCTAACTCAAAATCGGGAATGTATTACATAGGACCGCTACCCCAGCTCGTTACAAAAGAGTTGCCGACTAACTTCAGTGGAGCGAGAGGGGGTCCAACAAGAGATCACACAGGGCAACGGCGTAATAAACGAAAAGCAGATCTAAAATGCAAGACCGCCACCACATTTCCTACAAATGAAGAATGCATAGGTGAACCCACCGAGGAAAAATGGAAGCAGAATGAATTCACCTTTCAACTATAACCTTAGCAGTGTCCTGGTTAGCAAGCAAAGTACAACACCATCGGATCTTTCGAAGAACCACTTGTACAGCTGGCCAAACTTCTTTTACAACTGAAACATACATACACCGCATGCAGAATATCATAAGAAAACCACAGTTACACAAACATGAAATGCATTAGCAAAATATTTAAATGCAGAAGTTTAGTACATAAAAATATGAAATTAATGGGTTAGTAGAGGTTAACTATTTATATTGCGTAACGTCTTAATCTACTAAATGCGCGGTCAACTTGATTGATTTTAATGAATGGTGAACGGTACGAACCTTAAACTTTTCAAGGCACTGATTCAATTGACAGCAAATAAGAGGCAGTAATCTGATACTTTAGTAAAACACTCGGTACGCTTGAAACTCGCACTGTAAGCTACTACAATAATATAACGGTACCTTTAAGAAGCTTGGATTAGCGGCAAATTGCTGTCCTACGTTGCTCCAACGGCTGCTGTTCCAGACACTGCGATAAACATCTGAGGGAACTGCACCAAATCAACGAGAAGCTACTGACTGAGGGACAAAACTTGGAATAATCTACTACTGAAGGCGAAATCGAAGCCCGCACGGGAATTTGGCAGAACAGCAAGCAACGATAAACGAGAGCTTCCTGGTACATAAACAAGCCGATGCTGAGCTTTCACAGAAAGTCCGTATTAGGAGCGCCACTCCACGATAAACGAAAAACTCAAAGGCTTAAATCGGGAAGGAACCATCTTATGTTCGCCCCACAACCAACGCTACCACGTGTAGTACAATGAGTCCATGAAAATCGGAACACAAAACTTGCGTTGAAGCGACGAAAGTTCAAATAATCGAAACAAAACATACAGCATACACACACACACCAAAGGCACAAACCGTTAGCCGCCAACGCGCCAACGCGAACCCCAAAGGTCCGGGCAGCGGGACGACAACTTTAAAATCACTTCTTGCTTCTTGCAACGCCAGGTCAAGTCTGACTAAAAAACGCGCGAAGACAGCTCGCATCGAAAACGAGTGGGGGCTAAACCTCATACTTGCTCTCTCAAAACACACGGAAACTATCTCTTAAATTATTGCTACGAAACATTCTGGAATGCACGTCGCAGACGGGTCGATAAATAACACGTGCGCGCCAATAGGCCCGAAATAGCGATAGCACAGAATGAGTGCTCTTAAAACTGTTGACTGCAAGCGAATAATTCGAAATACCCATATACAGGCGGAATAGTAATTTCGGAATCGAGTAAATAATGCTAAATAGGCGTACGTTCATACAAACTAAAAATGTCCTTACAAGGTAAAATGTAATTCTAAGTTAGTTCTGTGTTATTATTCAGGTTAACCTGTTCTGATTCTTTGTCGAATAGAGTTCCGACGTTTTTATATGTCGAGTGTTTTGAAATGAATGCTTTTTATGAACACATTTCGTCATTAGCTACATATCAATTGCATGTAAAAGACGATTAGGTAAGAAGTTACAGGATACTGTGAAAGATAATTTTATAAATTTATACATAAATACCATTAATAGCATTTAGGAAGCAGTTCGAAAAGCTTTAGGAGAAAGACGCGATATAATTAGTAAGGAAAAGTGGTGGAAGAACGAAATCCAAGAACTGATAAAGAAGAAAATGGACAAGTATCTAAAATGGTTAAATTAACAAAAGCAGAAGGATAAAGAAGATATGAAACAATACAAAACAAATAAAAAGAATGATAATAGCGGCAAAAAAGCGAAATAAAAAGTTTCATGAGATTACACATTTATTTAGGAGGGAAAAGTGCTGAGAGTGATGTAAATTCATCTAAAAGGTCAAGAGTAACAACAGAAGCATATCTCAGAAGAAAAATGGGTATAACATTATAAAGCCATCAAAATCAAGAAGATCAACTAATAACTAACTGCTGAAGAAGAACAAATACATATCGAAGAAAGCATTGTAATAATGGCAAAAAGAAATTTAAAAAAATTGATGATCCTCTAGTCAAGAGGAAATAAAGGCTGAACATTTAAAAGTTGTACTTCAAAATTGTTATCGCTGTTAACATATACATACACCGCATGTGTAACATCGATCTACAAAGAAAATAAGAAACAAAAAAAAATTACTACAGAGAACTTTCGGTAGGTAACTAATATTATGAGTAGGTAAACTATACGGAACAATATTATGGAATCTAATAGAACAAGAACGTCATGATCAAGGGAACCAGAATGGATTTCGGTTCTGTAATGATAATTGCATGAAACGAATTATTGAAACCAAATTTCTATAAAATATGAGGTACATCTAATTTTAGTAGATCTCAAAAGCATACGACAATGTACTTTTATGTAAATTGTGGGAAACACTAAGACAATCGAATATTATAACCACCTTGATTAATGTATTGCAAAACTTTTATGACAACTCAACATCAAGAGTAAAAGTAGAAAATAAACTATTTAAATTTTTAAAGTTGCAAAGGTATTCCTGCAAGGCTGCAGTATATCTCCTACACACTTTAAAATCTACATAAAACAGGGTGTTTAGTAGTGGGGATACAACAATGAGATAATACGTGCAGCTACGTAATACAATTCGAAGACGATCCGGCGGTTGTAGAATATACAACCAGAAAACTAAAAGAAACGTACTAAAAATAGAACTTTGCAAAGAATTTAGATATGTGTATGTGTGTGTGTGTGTGTGTGTGTGTGTGTGTGTGTGTGTGTGTGTGTGTGTGTGTGTGTGTGTGTGTGTGTGTGTGTGTGTGTGTGTGTGTGTGTGTGTGTGTGTGTGTGTGTGTGTGTGTGTGTGTGTGTGTGTGTGTGTGTAGAGGCAGAATGGAACAACTTAACATGAGATAGAAGCGTCGAAAATATAGAAATTATTTATTATTAATATAAATATTCATGGCCAGAAAGTAGTAGTTTTCTTAAATGGTATTCTGTTGAGTAAAGATTTAATCAGAACAGTTAAAACTTACGTATAGAATGTTACAGACATATGTACTAGCTATAGAATTCAATACATTTTGTATATATTTTTTTGCGAAAAACGGCTCCTAAAGTGAAAAGATAGAGATATCTGTCATTAAAATAGCTATACGTCACTGAGTAGCTTTTATTGGTTTGCTGGGCCGTTAATATGAACCTTTCTTACCAACAAACCTTTTGCTCACTCAGACTTTCGTTCAACTAAGTTTTTCTTCGCAAAACCAAATGTTTATTATAATTATTTGGTATAGTATTACAAATAAATGAAGGATATACACGACTGGTCAAACTTTGAGTTTCTTAGAAGAGTACTTAGGGTTAAACTTAAGAGGCAAAAAGACTTAAATATCCATAACGAAATACAGAGTGTCCCATTTAGAAAATATATAGGTACTTTCTTGAGCCAATCTTCTTTGGGACATCCTGTACACGTAAAATTTTTTTAAAATGTGCGCTCAACTCCATTAAGATTGCCTCAATCAAACTTTCATCGGAATACCAGCGCACTAACTGGACACCGTGAATTTTTTCGTTGAGTTCATAATCATCATTCCCGACCCCTTCCGGCTTCCAAGAAATTTCGCCATTGTCTTCTATCCATCCATGCATCACTTAGTATGTTTCTTAACATCGTCACTCTAGTTATTGCTACTGCCCACGTTCGTTTTGGTCTCCTCTCTTTCGTCGTTCCGGAGGAATCCACCCCACCACTTTTTTGGGATCTTATCTTCTCTCATTCTCTTTACGTGTGCATACCATTCTAGCTACTTCCTTTCTATTTTCTGTACAATCGTTTCATCTTTATTCATTATTTCGCTTATACTAATCCTTTCGGTTCTAAAAATCCTCGCAGATCTTTTCAAGGCGTCCATTTCCAGGGCTTGCAGCAGTTCTTTACTTCTTTTCGGCATCTGCCATACCTTACCACGGTACAATACTGTGCTTTAAAACATAGTGTTATAGCTCTGATTTTGTTATGTTTCTATTCCACGATATACCGTTGATTGTTCCTATTATTTTCTTTCTTTTCTTCATTCTATTCTCTATATCCTTTCTACACGTCCCTTCTTTTATTATTTTAGTACTTTGAGTTAAGTTGTATAAATATTAATAGAAATTCCAGTAATTAACACTGCATCAATTTACTCCATGCTCGTTTTTATTATAATAAAATTTTACAACAAATAGAAAACAATAATTTTACGCTAGCCCGCCCACCTTGTGTGATTTGAATGATTCCAATGATCTGAGTGTTCTAAATGATTTCATCGCGATCATCATCTTGAAGGCCTGCAACCAGTGATGCTTGGTAGAGAAGTAATGTTTGTTCTACTCGCTCGCCTTGCTTGGTCACAGTTGCAGTTAAGATGGTGCATGGAGAAACTTGACAATCAAGAATTAAAACTGGAAGAAAAAAATTGGTTTGGGTTTTGAAACCACTTTAAGCTATTTTGCTTATTCAAAGCGACTGGCAATCCCACGTGCCTTCTTGCATTTTTAGATGCAAGTTTAACTGCGTGTTCTAATTACATAAATCACGCTTTTGGTGCTTTCATGAAATGAATTTCTTAACTGCATTTGGTTTACTTTTGTTATCTTCTACATGTCATTTTATTATATTGCTAGTACTGTTTATATTACCAACGGATCAAGCTATAAATACTATTTTTGTCTTTACCAGCCAATGATACAACCAGAAATCGACAGCTCCTTGAACCCGTACATCCTAAATTTTCATTTTAGTGTCTTTTTTACAATTATAATTATAATATATAATGGAATTTATGTGGTTGTCGTGAAAGTTGAGCCCTGTAAATCTATAAATTAGTTTACAGTTACAAAACCCATTTTCTATTTTTATTAGACGCTCTCCATTATTATTAACTTTAGGTTTTCCATCAGGGTCCACAAGAGAATCTTCCTTTTATTCCATTTCGGCTGTTGAAATCTTCAAGTAGTACAATTTTCTTGGGTTTAATACTTTTGAAATTAATTCGTTTAATTCTTCAACAAACGATTTTTTCATATTTCTTGGTTCATCGTCCAAAGGAGGGTAGATACAATTTTTTTTTCATAGTATGTTTACCTGTACGCATACATTTACTTTTAACATGTTTTTGTTCTAGGCTCCGAATTTGTAGTTTTGTATTTTAATTTTCGGTGTATGAATGTGGAGAATGCTCTTGTAACTCTGTACTGTTGGTCGCTGCCTAAATCAATTAAATAAATTAATTAATTAAATATATTCCCAAGAGTCGTTCAGGAAGAACCTACCATTAATTTAAAGTAGCCTTTCATGTTGATAACACCTTTATGTTAATATTATTTCGCACGGCTTTTTCGCTTATAACATTCTACTAGAACTCGTGGCCAGCCTACGTCTGGCCCGGCCAACGTAAAGAAACGGTTAACAATAAAAATGTTTGCTCAAGGCGGCAGCCAGCCTACGTCCGGCCTTGCCAGCGTTAACAATACAAATGCGCGCGCCACTTGCTAGAATGCAGGCCGTTCATGCAGCGTGTGCGCGCGCCTGCTTACGGTCTGGACGGCATCGGCTCTTATAATATAAGATTTATCGTCACCTAACTTTCTTTAATTTTTGGTAAAGTGTAATTTACAGCTTGAAAATGTTTGCAATAATTAAACAAAAGACTTAATATAAATTCAACTTTCAGTTGGAGAAACCTAGTGAAGATCTTTTGCCAGTGATGGTATTCATCCACGGTGGAGGTTTTCTATCGGGGACTGCCAATGCGAATTTGAACGGACCCGATATTCTTCTAGACAAGGATGTAATTTTAGTCACCATAAATTATAGATTAGGTAAGATCTTGTGATGACTAACAATACGATGTTATTTAATGAATGTTCTCAGGTGCTCTAGGATTTTTAAGTATGGGAGATGAAATATTGCCTGGCAATAATGGACTAAAAGACCAAAGCCTGGCTCTTACGTGGGTTAAAGAAAACATAGCTCACTTTGGAGGTGATCCGAAAAGGATAACGATTTTTGGACAATCGGCAGGAGGTTCCAGCGTTCACTACCATATGCTTTCTCCGCTGAGCAAAGGTGTAAAAGATAATATCAGAAGTCTTCAGATTACTTTCTTAGTGCATATTTGCAGATCTACTATTCGCTGCGATTGCCCACAGTGGCGTTGCTACAGTTACCTGGGCGTTTGCCCCAAAAAATCAAGCAGTACAAAATGCAAAAAAACTAGGCGAGTTCCTGAACTGCCCAACCAATTCAAGTCTAGAATTGGTAAAATGTCTTAAAACAGTTAAGGCTAATGATATCATCAAGCAAGATGAAAAATTCTGGGTGAGACTAAGCCTTTTCTTAGTAAATATTCGTTTTGACAGAGATTTATAGGATTGGAATTACGACCCTTGTATACCATTTAAACCTGTAGTGGAACCAAATCTTCCAGGAGCATTTTTGACTGAGGATCCTGCAGATTTAGTCAGATCAGGAAATTTTGCCCAAATTCCATTTATGACGGGTATAACTACAGATGATGGAGCTTTGGAATCAGCACGTTAGTTAATTGAATACCTTGTCCCTTTGACAATTTATCCATTTTAAATTTTAGCAATATTCAATCACTCTCATTTAGTAGAAGACCTAAACAAGAACTTCACAGAAATAGTTCCTCTAATTTTTCAATATGAAGACTCTGTTCCCAATGCAGACAACATTAGCAACAAAATAAGGGAGTTTTACTTTCGCAATCACGATGTTGATTACTCAACCAGAAAGGAAGCTACTGATGTATGTGTCGCCATTAGCTTCATAATGATTACTAATTATTAAAATATTTTTAGATGATCACTGACAACTGGTTTTTAGCACCTCAGAACTTCGTTACACTGTTACACGCTGAACATTCCAAACAACCTGTTTATGTATATTTGTTTGGATACAAAGGTTCTGTAAGCTATGGGCCTTTCTATGGAGATCCTTCTCACGACTATGGTACCTTTCAATGTTCTGTAAATTTTAAATTGAAAGAAAATAATTTTTTTTGATACTTTTAGGAGTGGTTCATTGCGATGACTTGCTTTATCTATTAAGTACCAATTTATTTGAAAGTTATAAACCAAGTGATTCTGACTGGAAAATGAATGACATTATGACCACGCTATGGACTAATTTTGCAAGTACTGGGTAAGTCTGAATGAGCATTCTAAACCAATACCGTAAATTATTTAAAAAAAAACACTTTCAGAAATCCAACTCCTAATACCACATCGGCGTTAGGTAAATGGGAGCCTATACAAGCTGCTAATTTAGAAAACTTGGAATTTTACTTCATTAAGAATCACCGCAATCTTGACATGATCAAAAATCCATATTTATATAGGAGTAAACTTTGGGACAGTCTTCCAATATATCCCAACGCCAACAAAGCTAGACAGGAATTGTAGTATTATAAGTGTTTTATAGATAACGCTTATATATAATATAATTATTTAATAAACTCCAAAATTATCTGTTCACTTTGCAGCTTCAAACAACTTCTATGTACTTTCTTAATTCATTTTAATCTAAGGAAGTATTAAATAGCTTGCGCCTTGATATTTACTACCTAGTAAATAACTTCTTAGGTTTAATAGTTGCTATGTATTGCGTAAATAACTTTGTAATGCCTAATGAAGAACAACAAAAAATAACAAAAACTTTGAAATTCTTGTTTCTCTTTGCATATCTAAGTTATGTTGATGTTAATACTAATGTAATACTACTACTAATAATAATACATTAGAATCATCACTTATTCGCTAGCAGGTTGTAAAGAAGTTAATATGGTTTAACCGTATATTGCATAATTTTGATAACGAACTGCGAGACATTTAATTGAAGGTCTTAAAATAGCGGATTTAAAGGAAAAGTCCCAGTTGGCCACTGTTACAAGGGGCCATCTTCATGTAGATATTTAAGGGTCTGTTCTTTAACACATTATTTTATGCACCTGTAGGAATAAGAGCCCATAAATATATTGTTTCTAGTTCAAGGTAGTATTATGAAGCCTCTTCCACATTAGAAGTAGATACTTGTCACTATAATGTATCTGTTAGGAGATTGTTGGGTGATATTTGGGAAAGACCGCCATTAAATTAGAAGTGTGAAGAGTTTGAGGGGATATACAAATTTGAGCACGATTGTAGCGATTGATGCACTGAGACATCACAGCACGATTAAGTGTGGATACAGAAAGTGAAGATAGTGAAGATGGGGTTAGAGATAGGGGCGATTTACTTGACTTGTTAGAAAGTTTAAGGGACACGTTGAGAGGCAAAATCTGACAGACAGAACTGTTGCTGTGGTGCTGTAATAAAAATGCACGTCAGTACGTCTGGGTGATGGTACAGGCAATCTTTTATTTTTTTCTGATAATAGATCTTTTTTAACATTTAGGGTTTAAAAAGTTATCGAGATAGTAGGGAAGCATCTTTTGTGTGTTCCACAAGTGGTGAGTGGGTTATTTCTTTTAGTTGGTGAGGCATTGACTGACGATGAACTCGCTCTGGCCAAGCGCACCTGTCAGTTGTCATGTCTGGCTTGCTAATAGAAACAGAGAATCCCACTCAAAAAGATATTGAAAGAAGAGCGAGGGGACATAATTTCAGATTTCGCACGAACGTATCGTCGATATAAAGACTTGATGCTGTAAGAATGTCTATTTTCAGATAAATTCAATAAACTAACCTGCTGACCTAACGTGGATCTCGAGGACGCAATCAAAACAGGATGGCCGAATGTTGGAAACTATTTCTTGGAAGGCTAGCCTTCAGCTGGTCAAACTATTTTTAGCTCTTAATATTAATCTTGTATTGGTTTTAGGAAATGCATGAGACCATATATGTTTATGTGTTCCTATGTAAAATGCTAACGGGAGCATTCTAATCCATTCTGTACCGATATTTCAATCAAAATACACGTCTTTTATAAGTTGGTTCTGTTTCTACAACTGTTTACTAATGTCTTTTGTACTGCCAGTTACCCCATGTTTCCACAAAACTAAATCGCCTTTCTTGTGCTTTTTATGTTTTTGCTGTGCTAGGCCCAGCTTTAGGTTGCTCTAAATTTTGAAGCAAATTACCTTTGTTTAATATGGTGTATATTTGGTACTACTATTTCGTGTATTATTCATACCCCAAACAATTTCTAGCATGCAAACATCCCAAAGAAATTTCCCTTTAGTTGAAGTTTTGATTGCATTACTTTTCTATTAGTCCATTTGCTCTCGATGTCGCTACAGCTGTTAAAACGTGTTTAATTTGTTTTTCCCTAGTTAATACTTTAAAATGACAGCTAGTATTGCTAGTAAACGAACGCTCATTGTCGCTAATGATACGTCTAGACAGTGGAAAAAGTCCGAAAAACGAATCACCCCTGCCAAAAAATGACATTCAGAGAACAACGTCTAGGATATCCTAAAAAAAATTTTTAACACATTCTCCAGACCCTAAACCTCTCGATGACTTGGTTACAATATATTTCGTAAATGAATGAATAAGGGTTACAAGATAACTAGTACCCGATTAACTTTTAATGAAAGATAATACTGCTGGTTGTTTTCCATAATTACCTTTGTTATACGCGTATTCCAAACATGCCCTAACATATATTTTTTATGAAACATGTTATTTTAGCAAATCAATAACTTTCTTTTATAATAGCCGCGCACCTTTCGAAGCCAACATGCCCTATTTCATCATGATCTTTCTGCAAGAGTTTTCACCTCGAGGATCTAGGTACTACCACTCGATTTCCGTTCAGGTTTCTTCGGTATAAACAATTTTGCTTAAAGGGAAAGTCTTTTGCCAAATATGAATTCGAGTGCTGCTGTAGCTGACGTACAATTGCATTTAATGTTTCGTCTTTCAGCTGCAGAGTTAGAAACCAGTCGCAACTACTCGTATCAAAAAATAATTTTTGTTTTTCCGTTGTTACAGAAATAATTAAATATAATCGCGGCTTCTCAAAACGCTCAAGAAGGCTCACAAGAGTTTTCAGAAAGCAAGTAGCTCGTGTAAAATAGATAGTCCCCGAGTTTGTTCCAGTATGTTTACACTAGAAAGCGTTGGCCAGCCTACGTCTGGCCCTGCCAGCGTAAAGAAACGGTTAACAATAAAAATGCTTGCTTAAGCTGGTAGCCAGCCGACGTCCGGCCTTGCCAGCGTTAAAAATACAAATGCTTGCTGCGTCGCTACTTGTGCGCGGTCGGCATGTGCGCGCGCTAGTGCTTACGGTCTGGACGGCCGGCGGCCGGCGACCGGCGGCATCAGCTCTTATAATATAAGATATTGAAGTAGTGGAAAGAGGACCACCAGGCACTCCAACTACTTTTTTACGCCAAACCCTTATTTATAAGTAGTAATGTACAGTATAAGGCTGTTCCAGTAAGAAGCATTGCTATTTCTCCTTGGACGAATTATTCAGCTGAAATTACCGGCCATGGAAGCGCCAACTCTAACTACATCTGGATAATGAACACCATGAAGGAATGCTAGAAAATTTAAGAGAAATGTCAAAAAATAATGAACCATCTGGAATGAAGACGCCGTCGGAAAAAAATTATCTGAATGTTATTAAGATTGAAGTAGTGACTAATCCCGATTCACCTTCTAAACGTGTCTCCAAATGTATTGCCCAATATCTCCAATCAGTGTTGTAGTACCCCGTAGTATTTTGGCGTTCCTTATTGAACTGCACCTTAAAATTGCGCTTTCGCAACTCTAAAATAAATAGCCCCTATTGCATCTCTTTCTTTCCGAACGTTGCTGTGACGAAATTTCATTTTCCAATGCGCAACCTTGGCGATAACATCGTTCACCGAATTTTGTAATTCAAGCGTCCTTCTTCTAACGCCAGACTTGGTTTCAGTCAGGAAACTACTGAACCACCCATCTAGTGTGTCAGTCTAAAACAGTGATTCCCAAAGTGGGCGATATCGCCCCCTGGGGGGCGTTGGAACGATCCAGGGGGGGGCGATAGTAGCCTCGGGTGCATTTGGGGGGCGGTGAATAAAATAAGGGGGCGGTGAAAGCTTAAAGAAGGAAGAGAAGATAAGAAGATTTAGAAAAACCATTCGTACATATTTCATCTGTTGTGTAATATAGTGTAACATTATTTTCCAAATAAACACACAAAATGCAAGTTACGGATTTATTTATTCCATGAAGACTATTTGTATTATCTGTAACCTCATTTACCTTGCGGTGTCGAGGCTGGTGCTATATGCTTACCATTATTAAATGTCCTTATTCTTCTTCATACCATTTATTACTTTATTTATTCAGTCTATTTATTCTCCGTTTCTTTAATTTTACTTTATCACAGCTTTTAATACACCATCCAGAAAGTAAATACTATTATAATAAAGGGCTTTTACTATGCAAATTTGCTTACTCAAAATACAGGTTCCAAATTCAGAAAAGATTTGTTTATTTTAAAAACATCATTTTCTCTACCAATAATAACCTATACAAAATTTCGATATGGTATATTTTATTATAACATTTCATAATTGACTTTTCCAGATAATCATTTGAGTTTGGCTCTCACTTTAGTTACTCAGATTGTCAGTTAATACCTACAAATTAAAATCTAAACTCTGATGTTACCAAACAACTATCCCAACTAAATCAACTTATATGCTGGAACCTTTTTAATATACTATTCGCAATTTAACAGTAACTGTATCTAATGTATCATTCATTAAACAATTCTCAAATATTTATGTTGTACTTTTAATGTATAAATCCTTCCTTGTACTTTTTAATTGCTAACTAATTTATTCCAACAAAATAATTTCCTACCTAGAAATACTCGTATAGATAATTATCAGTCTCAAGAAGCTACCACTACAAAATATTTCTGTTTGTTTGCTTAAAGAATGTAGATTTCCAGGGGGCGCTGAGTAATTTTTTTTCTGAAAAGGGGGCGGTAGGCCAAATAAGTTTGGGAACCACTGGTCTAAAACAATAGGGCGCGGCCGGAAGTTGAAGATATTAAATATTTGGGGTTTTTAATTTGAATCTGAAAAAATTCCTTTAAATTCTAAAAAGTCGAAATAAATTCGCCAAACCAATGTGTTATTCTAAAACTACTAAAACCAACCTATTTGGAGAAGCTCTTGCTAAACTGAATTTATCTTTAAAACAGGTTTTGCTATAATTGTCAGTGCTACATTGTCTAGTACGTATTTTTGAGTTGTGTTTCCACTAATATGTACTCTTTATTTACTATTTAATATCTTTAGAATTACATGACAGCTCAAAATAACTAAATTTAATATACGTATAAACCCATTTAAATAGTTGATTCGAAGCAACCCCCATTTACTAAATCCCAAATAACGTAAACAAGAATTTCTATTGAATTAACATATCCTTTATCTAATAGACTTGTCTGTCCGTCCGTCCGTCCGTCCGGGACGCTGTTTCAGCAGCCAAACCGTAAGAGATAGAGAAAAAAGTTATGAAAGTTATATGTTTGGAATGGTCATGTCAGCTCAGGAACCGAATTTCAATCACGTGACACTTCCGGTTTTCGAGAAATCACAAAACAGACCGTTTTTGAAATAGAACGCGTATTAAATAAAAATGTTTCAGTAGCCAAACGGAGCTGCGACCCTCTGCGCCTTAAAACGTTGATCGGTTAGGCAACCACTTTGACACCTTCCAGGTCTGGGTACAGTTTTTATTTAATACACGTTCTATTTGAAAAACGGTCTTTTTTGTTTTTTTAAATGAGACATTTGTCTCACTGGATTGCTTGTTCTTATCTAATGACATATTATTAAGCAATAAAAGGAATCTGAAAACTGTACATTGAGTTGCTTTCTTTATTGTGTTTGTTTTCGAATATAAGAGTGATTAATATTATATTTTTGTTACTGCTATTATTAGATGCATTAATACTAGCAATTCTTTGAAGTAACCGCCCATAAAATGGTAATATGCATAAATAACAACAATTTTCTGCTAGTAAACGTTATTCGGTAACAAAAAAAATCAAATTATTAAGTAAAGACTGTGAAAATGATAGCAGAAGCTCCGAACAAGAATTCCGACAAAGCCTTTTTTACTTCCTTTTACAATAAAGGAAGTATTGGATTCACCCCAAAAATCGAAATTGAGTTTTCAACAGATCTTCACGTTTTAGAGTCCCCTGAACCTAAAAAACATATTTTTTTCATTGGTTTGTCTGTGTGTCTGTCTGTGTGTGCGTGTCTGTGAACAGAATATCTCAAAAACGAAAAGAGGTATGGCGTTGAAACTTCATATATAAGTTTTGTGTACATGTAGATGAGACAGCAAGCTTTTGAAGAAAATCGCAAAACCGGAAGTAGGTGTTTACTCTTGTGATTTTTCAGTTTTTTTCGATTTTTTCAAAAACGGCCCTAACAATTTTTTTTAAACTTTACATTTTTATTACATTTTTAATGTGTATTGATGTGAGATAGGTGATTTTCCAGTTGAATAATTCTACAGTGGGTTTCTTTTGTTTTTTTTTCTATTTTTTTTATTAACTCCTATTTTAAATAAACCACCCGGTATATTATTACATTTTCGAATTCACCTTAAAATTCTAGAGAAAATTTGTCTCTTTAACTAACGCTCTATTTTGTACCGTTTTTGTAGAATTTGTAATTTTTGAAAATTTTTTACAAATTTTTAAAAATTAAAAATGAAATTTTTGACTAATTATAAGATCACTGTAAAAGGAAGTTGTGTGAGTGTATCACACCAGATTTTTTGCTTTGTTCTCAGACGGTGGAAAAATTAAATTGTTAGAAATAGTTTTAAAAACATTAAAAATAATAGATAAAAGAATAACATTTGACTGTAATATAATGTATGTTTGTTTGGCTATTTGTTATAACGTTTAAAATTTCTGAAAATTTTATGTTATTTCCGTTAGTACAAAATGTACAAATTCTTGAGGTAATGATCGAACAGTAAATGAAATGTATATATATATATATATATATATATGTAGATGTTCGTAAACGCGCAATTTTGGAGCATCTCCATGTCCTGGTGCTTCATTTTAGAGCCACGTAGTGCATAACAGAGCCAGGATCTAATACGCAACTTTTTAAACAGTGGGGGTGTTTCTAATATTATATAATATTTGTCAACAATTGCAAGTATTTATAGCACTCAATATATACTTCAGCTAGAAAGATAATTGAAAAATTTATTTAAAATGTTGTATATAATGTATAAATTTCACATACAAAGACTTAATATTAAAGTTCAAATTCTTTTAAGTGAACACTAAAGAATTATAATTGGTGAATATAATATAAAATGTTAATTACTTCTTTAGATTTTTTATTATTTACCGAAAAATAGTATGTTTGCATAATTTTTACGTTTTCTATGCAAGGCGCTTTTTAGGAGAAATATTTTTCAATTCTAATTAATATCAATTTAAATGGCTTCAAGAAACTCTAATCTAACCCTGTTAATGAATTACTGTTACAAAAATCCTGTAACTGTTCCTTTACAGTTGTCTAAATAAGGAGATTTTTTTTATCCAATTACATGTTCTAAACAATTTCCTCATTTAGACAACTGTAAAAGAACATTTACAGGATTTTTGTAACATTAATTCATTAACAGCGCTAGATTGGGAGTTTCTTGAAGCCCATAATCATGCTACGTAATATCAGTAGGTCCCTTGAGGATTTCTTTAACATTGTTGCAGTCAGAGTTTCACAGACGTCAACTACTTATATCACGCTCGCCATCGCAGGTTTTTAGCTCACTTCTGAAATGCTGAAAACAACAACAAGATAAAACTCACATATTTTTAAGCCGTTATCTTGATGCAGAACGAATGCTCCCCTTGTAAAAACCATTAAAAAAAAGCTACGAATACAATTTCCGTGACGTTTTGTTCTACAAACTCTTCTATGTGGTCTTTGGATTCTGGAGCCCTGTTTCAACGTTACTATGGCTTAATCTTACGTAGTTTTTATTCATTCTAATATAAGTAGGTTCCTTGAGAATTTCTTAATCATTGTCGTATTGAGTATCACTTTCACAGAGGTCAACTACGTATATTACAATCGCCATTGCAGATGGTTACATCACTTTAGAAATGCTGAAAACCAGAACAAAATCAAACTCACTTCCTTTAAGTCTTTACTCTTTGGCATCGTGATGTAAAATGAATGCTCCGCTTATAAGAACCATAAAGAAAAGCTGCGAATACAATCTTCCCGCCGTTTTGTTCTACAAACTGTTCTGTGTTCTTCGGTTTCTGCAGCCCTGTTTCAACGTTACTGTGGCTTAGCCTTACCTAGTTTCAATTCATTCTAATATAAGTAGGTTCCCTGAGAATTTCTTTACCATTCTCGTATTGGGTATCACTTTCACAGACGTCAACTACGTATATTACGCTCGCCATTGTAGATGTTTACCTCACTTCTGAAATGCTGAAAACCAAAACAAAATAAAACTCACTTTAAGTTTTTACTCTTTGGCAGCTTGATGTAAAATGAATGCTCCGCTTATAAGAACCATAAAACTAAGCTGCGAATACAATTTCCGTGACATTTTGTTCTACACACTCTTCTATGTGGTCCTCGGTTTCTGCAGCCCTGTTTGAACGTTACTATGGCTTAGCCTTACCTAGTTTCAATTCATTCTAATATAAGTAGGTTCCCTGAGAATTTCTTTACCATTCTCGTATTGGGTATCACTTTCACAGACGTCAACTACGTATATTACGCTCGCCATTGTAGATGTTTACCTCACTTCTGAAATGCTGAAAACCAAAACAAAATAAAACTCACTTTAAGTTTTTACTCTTTGGCAGCTTGATGTAAAATGAATGCTCCGCTTATAAGAACCATAAAACTAAGCTGCGAATACAATTTCCGTGACATTTTGTTCTACACACTCTTCTATGTGGTCCTCGGTTTCTGCAGCCCTGTTTGAACGTTACTATGGCTTAGCCTTACCTAGTTTCAATTCATTCTAATATAAGTAGGTTCCCTGAGAATTTCTTTACCATTCTCGTATTGGGTATCACTTTCACAGACGTCAACTACGTATATTACGCTCGCCATTGTAGATGTTTACCTCACTTCTGAAATGCTGAAAACCAAAACAAAATAAAACTCACTTTAAGTTTTTACTCTTTGGCAGCTTGATGTAAAATGAATGCTCCGCTTATAAGAACCATAAAACTAAGCTGCGAATACAATTTCCGTGACATTTTGTTCTACACACTCTTCTATGTGGTCCTCGGTTTCTGCAGCCCTGTTTGAACGTTACTATGGCTTAGGCATGCCTACTTTCTACTTATTCTAATATACGTAGGTCCCCTGAGAATTTCTTTATCTTCGTATTGGATATCACCTCCACAGAGGTCAAATACGTATATTACGCTCGCCATATCAGTTGTTTATCTCACTTCTAAAATTCTAAAAACCAGAATAAAATATAACTCACTTACTTTAAGTCTTCACTCTTTGGCAACGCGATGTAAGATGAATGCTCCGTTTATAAGAACCTAAAAGAAAAGCTTCTATACAAATTCCGTGACGGTTTGGGCTACAAGCTCTTCTATGTGGTCTTGGCTTTCTGTAGACCTGCTTCTACGTTATTATGGTTTGGTATTACCTAGTCCATATTCATTCTAATGTCAGTAGGTCCCTTGAGGATTTCTTTTTCATTGTTGCAATCAGAGCTTCACAGACGTCAACTACTTACATCACGCTCGCCATCGCAGGTTTTTAGCTCACTTTCTTATATCACGCTCGCCATCGCAGATTTTTAGCTCACTTCTGAAATGCTGAAAACAATAAAAGTTAAAACTAACATATTTTTAAGTCTTTATTCTTTGGTATCTTGATGCAGAATAATGCTCCGCTGGTAAAAACCATAAAGAAAAGCTACGAATACAATTTCCGAGACATTTTGGGCTACAAGCTCTTCTATTTAGTCTTCGGTTTCTGCAGCCCTGTTTCAATGTTACTATGGCTTAGCCTTACCTAGTTTCTATTTATTCTAATATAAGTAGGTCCCTTGAGAATTTTTTTATCATTGTCGTATTGGGTATCACTTTCACAGATGTCAACTACGTATATTACGCTCGCCGTTGCAGATGTTTGTCTCACTTCTGAAATGCTGAAAATCAAAACAAAATAAAACTCACTTTAAGTCTTTACTCTTTTTCACCTCTATGTAGAATGAATGCTCCGCTTATAAGAACCATAAAGCAAAGCTACGAATACAACTTCCGTGAAGTTTTGGGCTACAAACTCTTCTATGTGGTCCTCGGTTTCTGCATCCCTGTTTCAACGATACTATGGCTTAGGCTTACCTACTTTCTACTTATTCCAATATAAGTAAGTCCCTTGAGAATTTATTTATCATTGTATTGGATATCACCTCTACAGAGGTCAACTGCGTATATTACGCTCGCCATTGCAGTTGTTTGTCTTACTTCTAAACTTCTAAAAACCAGAATAAAATATAATTCTCTTACTTTAACTCTTTACTCTTTGGAACCGCGATGTAAGATGAATGCTCCGTTTATAAGAACCTAAAAAAAGCTAGGAATACAATTTCCGTGACGTTTTGGGCTACAAGCTCTTCTTTGTGGTCTTGGCTTTCTGTAGACCTGCTTCTACGTTATTATGGTTTGGTATTACCTAGTCCATATTTATTCTAATATCAGTAGGTCCCTTGCGGATTTCTTTATCATTGTTGCAATCAGAGCTTCACAGACATCAACTACTTATATCACGCTTGCCATCACAGGTTTTTATCTCACTTCTAAAATTCTAAAAACCAGAACAAAATAAAAGTCATTTACTATAAGTCGTTACTCTTTGGCACTTTTATGTAAAATGAATGTTCCCATTATAAGAACCATTAAACAAAGCTACGAATACAACTTCCATGACGTTTTGGGCTACAAGCTCTTCTATATGGTCTTCGATATTTATAGCTTTGTTTCACCGTTTCTATGGCTTAGCCTTACCTAGTTTCTATTCATTCTAATGTAAGTAGGTCGCTTGAGAATTTCTTAATCATTGTCGTATTGGGTATCACCTTCACAGACGTCAACTACGAATATTACGCTCGCCATTGCAGTTGTTTATCTCACTTCTAAAATTCTAAAAACCAGAACAAAATAGAAGTCACTTACTTTAAGTCGTTACTCTTTGGCACCTTTATGTAAAATGAATGTTCCCATTATAAGAACCATTAAACAAAGCTACGAATACAACTTCCATGACGTTTTGAGCTACAGGCTCTTCTATGTGGTCCTCGGTTTCTGCATCCCTGTTTCAATGTTACTATGGCTTAGGCTTAGCTGCTTTCTACTTATTCTAATATAAGTAGGTTCTGAAACAATAAGAAGGCCGACCTGCGATTAATTAATAAAATAAGAAATGGTAGTAAAAATCGCAGATCAACCCCCCTACCATTTATACACCACGGCAGCTCTGAAAAACTCTTTCTAACTCACCGCGATGGCCGAACTAGCTCAAATATCGGCGGCCTTAGATCGTAGGTTCAGATCATCAGCTATGCACCCTGGAATGTCTTCAAAAAAGGAAAGGAAAATGGAAATGGGCGCCAGAAATCAAAAGATTTCAAATAACAAGAAGAAAAATAAATTGCAAGTGACTAGCGTTTAATTAATCAACAATAAGAAGTTTTGAAATGTTAATAATCAATAATCAGAACAATTAAAATGTAAATAATGTAATGACAAAATTGTGTATCTTAACTGAAGGTTTCGACACGCATAAAATTAAGAACCCCTTCCGGGTTATTTTAAAAACTTTACAAAAAACACTCGTGGGATAAGCTTATCACAGTCATCTAATAAAACCTTCTGTTAGGCTATTGAAAATAAATAGCGTGACTGTACCTTTTACATAGGGTCGAAATACACATCAAAATAGCAACTTTAAAAACTGAGCATAAAATTGAACATTACAGGTTAATAATGGCAAAACGTATGAATTTAAATTTTAAATATTGACGGGTTTAAAATACACAGATGTAAATTTCTGGTATTGAAAATAAGTCGAAGTAATATAAATCTCGGAGTAGCACTAACTAACCTCGAAACGTAAGCTGGACGTGAACGGCAATAATCATTGTTGAAGTCGCCGGGGAAGCGCCGAAAATTGCTGCAATAGCATCTTCAAACGGCAGCAAATACGCCGGACCCAGCAGGTGTCGAAAATGCGATAAGACTTGGCCTCCGAGATAAACTCGTTGTTGAAACGGATAATTAAGATTAAGAGCTAAGAAAGATATAATTAGTATGGAGATAATAAAACAGAAAAAGCGCAATCGTACCTGATTACAATCAGCCCTTAGAAAATACACTGCTCGTTGAAATTGGTTGAGCGCACGTAATTCGACATAATTAAAAACAAGGCTTAGCCTCGCCGGTATCGGCGGGCTCAAGCGAAGACAGCAAAATGCCCGGACGAAAAATTTCGTGCCCGAAAGGAGGCTCGCACTCCGATAAGAGATAGCACAGGTCAAAAGAGCAAATTGCAAACGATAGGAACTTGATCCAGGTATAAAATACGCTGCTTTGAAAAATTTACGAATTTGAAATGGAAAGGATTTATAATTTAACTAAAAATATACAGGTTAAGCCTGAAATAATTGGATAAATGGCGAAACAATTAGGCAAAGCCAAAAAATTGTTTCAGTTCCTTGAGAATGTCTTTATCATTGTATTGGATATCACCTCTACAGAAGTCAACTACGTATATTACGCTCGCCATTTCAGTTGTTTATCTCACTTCTAAAATTCTAAAAACCAGAATAAAATATAACTCACTTACTTTAAGTCTTTACTCTTTGGCACCGCGATGTAAGATGAATGCTCAGTTTATAAGAACCATAAAGAAAAGCTACGAATACTATTTCCGTGACGTTTTGGGCTACAAGCTCTTCTATGTGGTCTTGGCTTTCTGTAGACCTGCTTTTACGTTATTATTGCCTGGTCTTACCTAGTTCATATTCATTCTAGTGTCAGTAGGTCCCTTGAAGATTTATTTATCATTGTTGCAATCAGAGTTTCACAGACGTCAACTACGTATATTACGATTGCCATTGCAGATGTTTACCTCACTTCTGAAATGCTGAAAATCAGAACAAAATAAAACTCACTTACTTTAAGTCTTTACTCTTTGGCACTTTCATGTAAAATGAATGCTTCGCTTATAAGAACCGTAAAGAAAACCTACGAATACAATTTCCGTTAAGTGTTGGGCTTCAAGCTCTTCTATATGGTCTTCGCTTTCTAAAGACTTGTTTCAACGTTACTATGGCTTAGCCTTACTTAGTTTCTTTTCATTATAATGTAAGTAGTTTTCTTGACAATATTTTTATCATTGTTGTATTGAGGATCACTTTCACAGACGTCAACTACGTATATCACGCTCGCCATCGCAGTTTTATAGCTCACTAAATACTGAAAACCAGAGCAAGATAAAACTCACATACTTTTACGTCTTGATGCTTTGTTACCTTGATGCAGAATGAATGCTCCGTATATAAGAACCATAAAGCAAAGCTACGAATACAATTTTCGAGACATTTTGGGCTGCAAGCTCTTTTATGTGGTCTCCGCTTTCGGCAGATCTGTTTCAACGTTACTATGGCTTAGCCTTACCTAGTTTCTATTCATTCTAGTATAAGTAGGTCCCTTGAGAATTTCTTTATCATTGTCGTGTTGTGTATCACCTTCACAGCCGTCAACTGCGTATATTACGCTCGCCATTGTAGTTGTTTATCTCACTTCTTAAATTCTAAAAACAAAATAAAACTCACTTACTGTAAGTTTTTACTCTTTGGCACCGTGTAATAAAATAAATGCTCCGCTTCTAAGAACCATAAAGCAAAGTTACAAATACAATTTCAGTGACGTTTTGGGGTACAAGCTCTTCAATGTGGTCTTGGCTTTCTGCAGCACTGTTTCAACGTTACTACGGCTTAGCCTTACCTAGTTTCTATTCATTCTAATATAAGTAGGTCCCTCGTGAATTTCTTTATCATTGTCGTATCGGGTATCACTTTTACAGACGCTCTCCATTGCAGATGTTTATCTCACTTCTGAAATGCTGAAAAACAGAACAAAATAAAAGTCACTTACTTTAATTCTTTACTCTTTGGCACCTTGACGTAAAATTAACGCTCCTCTTATAAAAACCATAAAGCAAAGCTACGAGTACAATTTCCGTGACGTTTTGGGCTACAAGCTGTTCTATGTGGTTTTCGCGTTCTGTAGCCCTGTTTCAACTTTACTATGGCTTAGCCTTACCTAGTTTCTATTTATTCTAATATAAGTCGGTCCTTTGGGAATTTCTTTATAATTGTCGTTTTGGGTATCACTTTCACAGACGCCAACTACGTATATTGCGCCCGCCATTGCAGATGTTTATTTCACTTCTGAAATGCTGACAATCAGAATAAAATAAAACTCACTTACTTCAAGTCTTTACTGTTTGGCACCTTGATGTAAAATGACTGCTTTGCTTATAAGATACATAAAGAAAACCTACGAATACAATTTCCGAGACGTTTTGTGTTACAAGCTCTTCTATGTGTTCTTTGCTTTCTGCAGACCTATTTCCACGGTACTATGGCTTAGGCTTACCTATTTTCTTTTCATTCTAATATGTCCTTTGAGAATTTCTTTATCATAGATGTATTGAGTATCACTTTCACAGACGTCAACTACGTATATTACGCTCGCCATTGCAGATGTTTATCTCACTTCTGAAACGCTGAAAAACAGAAAAAATAAAACTCACATACTTCTACGTCTTTACTCTTTTGTACCTTAATGCAGAATGAATGCTCCGCTTGTAAGAACCATAAACAAAAGCTACGAATACAGTTTCCGTGACGTTTTGTGCTACAAGCTATTCTATGTGGTGTTGGCTTTCTGGAGAGGTGTGTCTAAGTTACTATGACCTGTTCTTACCCAGTTTCTCTTCATTGTGATATATATATATGCTGAGAACCAGGCAAAAATAAAACTCACTTACTTTTAGGTCTTTAATCTTTTGCAACTTGACGCAAAATGAGTGCCTCGCTTGTATGGACTGTAAAAGAAACGCTACGAATAAAATATGAGTGACATTTTGTGTTATAATTCCTCTATGTGGTCTTTGTTTTCTGCAGACCTGTTTCTACGTTACTATGGGCTGGTCTTACCTAGTTCATATTTATTCTGATATACGTAAGTCCCTTGAGAATTCTCTTATTATTTTCGCAAACGGAATCGCGTTTACGGTCGTCAACTACGTAAACCACACTCGCCATCGCAGATTTTTAACCCACTTTTGATTTGCTGCAAACCAGCACATTATAAAACTCATTTATTTTTACGTCTTTCCTCCTTGGTACCTTGGCTCAGAATAAATATATGCTTCGCTTGTAAGAACTATAAAGAAAACTTAGGTAATTGTGATTCACATTATAGATAAAACTTAACAAAGCAACACGTTTCGTAATCAGACGGTTATGGATTGATCACTTAATTACTGACTGACATAGTTGTATAATGATTATCTAATAATATTTAATAACATCCATCGCGGCGTGAAAATGCTTGATCTCCAACAATAAATAAAAGCTACGTTTAGTAAGTATTAAGGCTTTACAGTTGAAATTAGGGCTAAGGAATGATTACCACCTTGACAAAAATGCTTAAACGACTAAAAAAAGCATTAAAACTATACATTATCTTACATTGCAGGTATTTTTTGAAGAAATAGACTGATTCAAGTTCTGGTAAATTTTAAAGCTTTTAACAGCTTACACCATAATTGAAGCAGGGATTATTAAACGAATCATGTTAACCGGAAGTTTCGGCAACACGGAAACAGTTTATTAGTGCGATATTTCGCCTCTAGATTCTAGAAACTTCGTTTTGATGCCGTGTTCATATAACTTGGTAGACCGCGTTCTTGTGTAAGGTGCTTGTGTGCAACGGTATATTTTAGAGTTTAATTTAAAACGTTAGAAGAAGCATAAAACAACTTATTAGTAGCTTCAGCGTACTTATGCGAACGTTTTGTCCGTCCGTCTGTCTGTCTGTCTGTCTGTCTGTCTGTGCGTCCGTGTGTCTGTCTGGATCGCCTGTAACTTTCGAACGGCTACAGATATCGAAATTTTGAAAGGGGGCAAAGTTGTTGCTAAGGTCCCGAGCACCTTCATGCGCTATTTGGTTTTGGCGAAAGGTCACTATAATACTTAATGTTTTCGCAGTGCTGAAGCTACTCTTTAGACCTGTACTTGAGCAGTTTATTTTGCTTTCATTATGGTATGTTGTTATGATGCAATCTTAATATGGTTTGAATTAAAGTTTGTTAAAATTGAGATATTACAATGGGATAGAAATAGTTCGGATTTATTTGAGAATAAGGCAGATTTGTGTTTAAAATATAGCTATTTGAAAATTACAGGTAGATTGAAATTAAAATAAAATTTATAATAATACGGCTTGGAAATCAATGACAGATGTTAATTTCTAAAGAATATAATATTTACGTAGGTTTAATTCAGGCATAAAGAATGAAAATGTAGTAGTTAGGAAGTTTGTTTCTGATGATTAAAAAAATAACAACTTGAAAAAGTACGTAGAAAACGTTTTGGTCTAATTAAAAATATTTAATTTAACCCTGTTTTATTGTGAAGTTGTTTTGGCTAATTTAAATAGGGTAACATCTAAATCTACGTGATGTATTAAAAAGTGAAATATTAAGAAATAATAAAGTGAAACGAAGAATTGACTAAGGAAGATAATCGGTATGTGGTAAAACTTAATGGATACAAGAATTGTTATTTACAAGTGAATAATTGAGGAGTTATATTGGACCAGCTTTATTTAGAAGAATACATTTGACAAGTAACATAAATAGAATGGGGTTACGTTAATCTATTTGTATCATTCCAGGAGGTGGTTGCTGTGACATGAGAATATCCAAGTTTGCTCTGTTGGCTGGTTGCTCTCAAGAATTTTGGGTTTCTTGATATTGGACGACGCTTGGGACTAGTGGGCTATTTGTGAGAACTGCATTGCAGGGAGCTGCTTAGAGGGGTCGAGTTGTGGATCAGGGATAGGTTGCAGTCTTGAACGTTGTGTAAGAAAAAGATACAAAGTGGGTGATTTCTTATTACATCCTAACTAGAACATAAATAGAGACATTTAAAAAGTGAAATTAATTAAGAAACAATAACTTACTGTGTTATTTAATGTTGTTATAGTGTACCATTCTAAGGATTGGGCATTTTTCATTGGAAATTTAAAACTATTTGTAACATTTGGTTGACATAAGATGTGACTTATGATTTTGATTGAAATATAAAATATTTTAAAATCACTTTTTCAGAACAAAGTAACTAGATAATAGAACCTACCCCTGTAAAGTTTCGGCGCTATTACAAAAAGTAATAATTTACATTATTATTCAAAAGAGAGCAATTTCGAATTATAAATACATAATTAACATCAATATTTAAAAGTTTTGCACGTTTAAAGGCACAACAAAAGGTAGCCAGTGCCAGGGCCGTTCCTAGCTTCTTGGCCGCCTGCGTGAAAAATAAAATAGCCGCCCCCCCCCTCCAAGCAATTAAAAAATATATTTACGTTAAAAAAAAATTTAATAACAATTTTATAAAATAAAATAAAAAGAAATACTCCTATAAAATAAAATTGTACAAATACAAAAAAAAAACAAATACAAAGTTTAATATCTTAGAATTTAGCTTTTCTAGCTTTGACAGACGTAAAAGTGAGCACAAGGTTCTTGACATCAATTGCTTCTGCCAAGTCTCTCTCTATAGATATAATAGAAAGATCTGAAAATATTTCTTGCTTCATGGCCGAGCGTAAAAAGTTTTTAATTATTTTTAATTTTGAAATGGACCTTTCTGCTGCGGCAACTGAGACAGGTAAAGTCAGTAGAAGTCTTAAGGCAATTGCTGTATTTGGGAAAGTCGCAAGTAAATTATTTGTAACAATGTAGTTGAGAATTTTAGATGGTGTTTCAACAGATTGGAAATGTAATTTTAAATTTTTTAATTCATCACTTAATTCTACGGCGTTTGCATCAGCCTTTTTTCTGACAGTGTCTTCTAATTTTAAGGATAAATCTGTACAGTGTTTTTTCATTGAATTATCGTCCATAATAGGAAATTCATAAATCACTTTGAAATTGTCACTGTAACGTTGTAATTGTTCAAAACGTTCCTGTATAGATACTTTGGCTGTATCCAAAATAGTAAAATAACAATTAATCTTACAATTCAACTTTGGCTCATCAGGGGTTTCATAATCAAATTGTCTTGTTTTTCGACGTGGACGAATTATATTAGTTGGGGGAAATTCCGTTGCTATATCAAGTTCTTCTGTAGCAAGTATTTTCGCCTCTTCTATAAACGCTTCAAAACTGTGGTCATTTCTTTTCTGTTCCAAATAATCTACTAAATTTTTTAACGCATTTGAACAATCTTTTAGATTTGTATTCACACCTTGAAGCATCTTACTGACGGAATTAATTTTAGACAGAACATCATGCCAAATAATTACAGAACAAACGAATTTAAAACTATTAATTTTTAAGGCCAATGCTTGGGCTTGTTGTTTGGTGTTAATGTCGCGTGATTTGTTATTTACAAGTTCTTCTAGACTATCATAAATTTTCCCTAATTGATATCGCGGAGGTGTAATAGCTTTAATTCTACTTTCCCACGTAGTTGAGCTAACAGCTTTTAATGTGAAATTTGGTACATTAGATTTAAGTACATTCCATCTATATGGCGAAGAAGAAAAATATGTATATAATTCTTGTATAAGATTAAAGAACTCCGATGTTTGCAAGGTAACATTGGCAGAATCATTAACCACTAGATTTAGGGTATGAGCAGCACAAGGTACAAACATTGCTCGAGGATTGATATTTAAAATTCGGCGTTGCAATCCTACTTGTTTTCCGCGCATATTTGCACCATTATCATAACCCTGTCCACGCATATTGTAGATATCCATATTAAAATCTTTCAAAAGTTTTATTACAAAATCGTATAAACCCTCACCAGTCACATCAATAATAGGAAAAAATCCGAGAAAATGTTCACAAATTTTAATTTGTTTATTATCATCTATTATAACAAATCGAACAACGAATGAAATTTGTTCGGTATGACTTGAGTCTGCGGTTGAATCTAGAATAATTGAATAATATTTTTCTTTTGACAATAAGTCCCTAATTTGTTCTCTGATTTTATTTGCTGTAAGAGAGATCAATTCATTTTGTAATCTATTTCCTAAATAATGAGGCATACGTTTATGTGAAATTTTACTGATTTGAATATTTTTTAGATGTTCCGAAAGAACTGCATCAAATTTTGCAAATGTTTCAACCGTCTTCAAAAAGTTTCCATTGTTTGATTCGAATAATTTATTGGATGACCCACGAAATGCTAAACACTGTCCTGCCAATAATAATATAATTGCAACAATACGTTCTAAAACATTACACCAATATTGTTGTTTCAAATTAAAAATACGTTGTTCTTGGTGATCGATTGTTGTGTAAGTACTCAATCTTTTTTCTAATTCAGTCCATAATTTATAATTTTGAATATAATCAGTTGATCGTTCGTATCTGGATAAATTATTAGAAAGATGTTTCCAATCTGAAAAACCACCATCTGTTAACTGAATATTTTTGGTCCCAAAAATTTTGCAACAAAAGCAAAAAATGCAATTTAACTTAATGGAATAAATTAGCCACATACGAGGTATTTTTTCACCATTTGGTAATGTTCGTGTATAATAATGAACCGAAAAGCGCCCTTGTTCTGTTAAAGGAAATGAAAGATTTTTTACTTGTGTAGGTCCCATTTTTACTAATACTTCAATTGTTGAATTATCAAGTGATTTAGGCCATGAAGCTGGATCTTTTAAACTCCCACTTACAATGTCCTCTGGTTCTTCTGGAGTACAAGACTCTGCCGAAGTCGATGGAATCTGTGGCTCTATGGGGACGACTTGCTGACTGTCAGGCGTTGAAACAAAAGGATCTCCAGCCGTGCTTCCACTTTCTTCCTCTGCTCCAGGAGTTTTCAAAAATTGTTCTATAGAGCCCCGCAACTTCTCTTTTTCAGTTTCTTTAGACAGTTGTCTTTTTCTGTAAGCGGCTCCAGAGTTCGTCGTCGTTCCGAGCTTGACATCTGAATAAATTTAAAAAGGTTTTGTTTTAATTTACTTCTAGATTACAGTCTTAATAGACTATCAAAGCAGCTATTACGTGAAAATCATATAAATTAAAAAAAACTTATATCAATAGCTTACCTTTAATAACACACGTTTTATTATGATGAAGTATGATAGAAGTAACTGAGTAATATAGATCTTTAATCAGTACCACAATATTTTATTTCCATATAAGGGCACAAAAATAACAATGGGTCTCAGTATTTTACACCTACATATAGCTTCCACCATTCGCAAATGAACGCATTTTTTCGTCGGGTGATATTTATACCCTCGGTAAAATACGTCACCCGGGGATTTACTTGAATTAGTACGAACCAATTCGGGAATTCACAAGAAAGATTTGATATGATTTTACAGATTCCTATCTTAGTTTTTTGTCGTATTTTGGACATTGGTTGATAGAGGGTGCTAATTATTTGAAAGGGAAAAATGAAAACACAAATTATTGGTAATAGTTTCAAATTTATTATTGATTTTGTGTTAAAATATCTGTAATAAACGCAAAAAAAACAAAAATTGGGATTTCGACTAACAATAAAGTGGTGTTTGTTTTTTGTTCGTGGTTTGCATTTTTCAGAGATGTTTTATTCTCAAATTACTTATTTTTTTTAATTTAAATTTGTATAAAATCGGTTTCGAGCGGCCGCCCCTTGCAATCGGCCGCCTGCGTGGAACGGCCCTGGCCAGTGCAATATATTAAAAGAAACAAAGCGAACATTTAGCTTTGTAAGTCCAGTGGCTAAAAGTCAGCCGTTTTGAGAGAATGGCAGGTGTAATATGATATGAGGGCAGGGCAGGCTCAGAGTAAGCAAAACAGTAATCCAGAATGGCGGGGCAACTACAGACAGGGCAGAAATGTTGTTGAGGACGTTGAGCAGCTGCACAAATCATGTACCTACAGAAGGAAACTATAAGGAAACTTTCGTTGCCTGTAGCTAGGACGTCAAAATCAGCTACACCGTAAGAAAAGAGAACTAAATTTTTCTGTATGACTCTATGACTAAAAGCATATATAATTAACATATGAGGTTGGCTGCTCTAATCGCAGCTGCACAATTGTCATTTTTCATTAAATTTTATTAGGTATCAGAAGTGACAACTAATAGTACTTTATGTAACTAGTCCTCAAAGCAAGGCTTTAGGGGACGAGTCGTAATGTTTCCGGACGAGGCGGAGCGAAGCGCAGCCGAGTCTGTAATATGAAGATGAGTCTTCTAAAGCCATTTGAGGACGTGTTGCATACAACGTTTTTTTGTATTAGCTCTCCAAATATTATAATATGAAGTTTCAATTACCATTAACGCGGCATTATATTAGGAGGCCGCGCGAACATGTATTTTTCGCTCCCCAAACTGGTTACTTTGGAAACTCTAGGATCCTCAAAATGGCCATTTAGAGGCCTTGTACTTAAAGTCGTCATGGCAACTAATGTTTGAGTCCTCTAAAATGTTGCCATGACGACTTTAAGTGCAAGGCCTCTAAATGGCCATTTTGAGGATCCTAGACAGTTTCCAAAGTAACCAGTTTGGGGAGCGAATACAAAAAAGTTATTTTTGAGAGATAAACCTGTTACTTGCGTTGATAACTTCACGGAGGCTGCTATTCGCAATTCGATTTATGAAATGTACGAAAAAACAAGCCTAAATGCTTTTAATATAAAATATTTAAACATATTAGTAGATATATTGTTACCTACTTAAATAATTTTGCTTTTAGATCAACGTGTAACCCTTTATCATTTATGAGAAAAGCTAAATGAAGAAATTTTTACCGGCAGTCAAGCGTCGTCGATCATGGCCTAAAAAATATAGGTTTTAAATAGCGCTGGAATTATTACATGCAAGAAAATTTTACCACCGAACTTTCAAAATGCTGCTTTAGATTATCCTTTAAGTTTTTGAATATGTGAAGTAAGTTTTGCAATATTGGTATTTTCTAAATTGTTGTACAATTACTCTCCAAAAAATATTCATTCTTGTTTTTGTCATTGTACGTAATACACCTAAAATTTGTAATCCTAATAATTGAATTCATTGGGTATACATTATTATTTGCAAGCTTTTACCGTGTGGTCAGAAATCAATTTTGGGCATAATTTGTTATTGTTTCCAATCACTGTAATTAACAAATGTGTAAATTCTGATAATTGGAATCATTAGATACCCATTATTATTTGCAAGCTCTTGTGTGCACAGAAAGCAATTAAGAAGATTACTGTAATCAGGAAAATTTAGATTTAAAATTACTGTAAGAGTCCCTTATTTCCGACGTTGTTGTAAACAATCTATTTCTAGATATTTAACTGTAGAAAAGTTGCTTAACGGAATTGTGGGTTGTTACAATTGGGTTATTAGATAGGCGATTTTACAACAAAAAAATTAATAATATGCTTATTTAGTAGAATAAAAAATATAACTATGATTGTCCGAAATTAGCACTGCTTGTCCTAATTTCGGACACAGATAGTTCCTACCTGCTGCCTGTATATTTACGTGTGTCAGACAATAAGGAAACAATGGCATAGTTTCTGACACGTACCGACTTTTTAAAAAGGTAAATTGGACAAATAGAAATCGCACGATAGGACTGCAGAATAACGTTTTATTTCTCAAACAAACTACAAAATATTACTGAGTATTTTTTATGGAAAAATGATACAGTATGTAGAGCATAACTGATAAAGGATGAAAGGAATATACAGGGTGTCCGTTTTTCGACCTTAGGCATGGGATTGTCGGTTATCATGAGATAAGAAATCTATTGACTTGAGGCAAAGTTGCGTATTTTTGTGCTGATTAATATTCTGAAAAGAAATTTAACCTATCATGTTTAGTGTCCCAAATATCGAACTAAAAAAACTACAGATTCCAATTTTGGTTTTTATTTTTTTTAAACACTTTTCAACAAGGAGTTCAAATATAATATTACAGTTGCTCTAGGGCTTAAGATAACGAAAAATCGATAACCAACTTTTTTTTCTTATGGACACCATATTGGACTTTCTTTTCTTTAAAATGAGATTTTGTGTCAGATTACGAAAATGTGTAAAACACTTTATGTTTTAGTAATCAGTTTATCGAAATATTAGTAATAATAATAAGGTTTTTACGAGTGCCATGGAAACAAAAACGCTACATTAATTTTTCTATAATTTTCTCAAAACTTCTTAATGGACTGAAAGTGAAATACATACACTTCATTTTATTTTTTATTTTGTAGCTATAACATGTCATACATTTAGTTTTGTTTATTTTGTATACTGAATGTTAATAAATTCATTTTTCATCATTACTTAATTTCTTGTATTATTTACTTATTACTCAATATAATTACTTAAGGTATCCAAAATTCCTAATGGACTGAATGTGAAATTGTATTTACATGCAGTTTTTTGTTAAACAACGTACTATACCAGTAATAAAGTAGTTTTACCCTTTTGCAAAATGTCGGATAGTTTCCATTTTTGAATATGTTTACGAGATTGGGGTTATAATCGAAATTCCAAGTTTTCCAAGGTTAAACATTGTCTACAAAAAATTCATACATTAATGGTTTTTATTTACTGTGGTTTTATCAGCTCGACGATGATATTTAAATGGCAGTTGCTCTCAAAACAAATACGTGTTATAATAGTGATTTTTAAAAATGCACTATCAGTACAATAAGGACGTATTTTCTTGAATTTAGAGAAGAGTTCCCCTGAGAAGATATTCCAAGGCCGAATAGTTTTCCAAATTTCTCTTGAAACTCGGCAACGAAAACCTATGTTAAGCCGTGACAGATATCGCCAGCCTCACTAGCATAATATATTCCGACATTTAGAGCATAACAGCAAAACCTGTGTCCTGGCTTCGAAGAAGGGCGAGTATCACTCTGAAGAATGATAAGGCACTCAAAATCGACAACACACACCTCGGAGCCTTTCATTCGGAGAAAAAAATCTATCAAACGATTAACACTGTGGTGGGTGCAGATGACACAGTGCACTACCACTTTGAGTTTCTCCACACTCTCGATCCTCCCGGACTTCTTCCAAATCGCCTGCCTTTGAAAGTTAAAGCACTTATACTACTGAAAAACGTGAAGACTCCCAAACTCGACTGCAGGTGAAAGGCCAAAATTTTCATTTTCAGATATTGGAGAAAGGGAGACAATCTTCATTCCTTGAATAACCCTTATTCTTTCAGACTATTCTTTTCAATTTAAGAGACTGCAATTTCCCGTAAAAACCTGCTTTGCCATGATAATCAATAAGGTGCAGTGGCTGAATCAGGCTGGGGTCGACTTGAGGGAAGACTGTTTTTTTTCTCGATCAACTTTTTCTAGACTGTTTAGGGGTCAGTTATACAAACAACGTAATGGTGCCCAAACCAGACGGGAAAACATCCAATATCGTCTACAAAGAAGTGCTTTTATCCTCCATTCGACGGGATTGACTTCTACTTCACAGATCGTTACATAATAGAATCTGGGGAAGGTAAGAAGTTGTAATTCGCCATATTAATTCTCTTTACAAGTAAGGTCAAACCATTGTCAGGTCTTTTCGAAATTCACTCCTCCAAAAGAGCTAAATGTGATAGACCTGTTTTTGTAAAGATATACAACGAGGAAACTACTTCGTTTTACAAATCAGATAAAGTAAATGTCAAGGTTTTGCAGAATTCATCCCCGAAAGGGGTTAAATGGGACAAATATGTTTTTCTAAATATCGCTCCAAGGAAACTACTGCAAGTATAGGAAGTTCAGCATATTAGAACATTTTTCAAATCGGGTCAAATCAGTTTTAGGGTTTTGGAGAATTTATCCCCGAAAGGGGTTAAATGAAACGAATCTGTTTGTCAAAATATCACCACGGGAAAATTACTACAGGCAGTAAGTTGAAATTCGGCATTTTAGATCGTTTTACTAATCAGAAATAATTTTTAGAGTTTTTCGAAATACATCCCCTCAAACTGGTTAAATAGAAGAGAAGTGTTCTTCTAAAAATAGCCACGGCATATTAAATCGTTTTACAAATTATTTCAAATCAATTTCAGGCCTTTCGAAATTAACTCCCGAAAGGATTAAATGGGGTAGATGTGTTTTTCTAAAGATCGCTATAATACGGTAACTGCTGCAAGTAGAAAGTTGATTCGGCACAGTAGTTCGTTTTACACATCGAGTCAAGCCACTTCGTTTTACACATCGAGTCAAGCCATTTTCAGGGTTTTTCGAAATGTATCCTCTCAAAGGGATTAAATGGGGTAGATGTGTAGGTATTTCTAAAAATCGTCACAAGATAGATATAGGTAGGAAGTCGAAATTCGGCATATTAGTTCGTTTTACAAATCACGTCAAACCATTTTCAGGGTTTTGCAGAATGCATCTCCTCAACAGAGTTAAATGAGATAGATCTGTTTTTTAAAGATTGCCTTAACGAGCGAACTACTACAGACAGGAAGTTGAAATTTTGCATATTAGGTTGCCTTACAAATAAACTAATTTATTTCCAGGGATTTTTAGAATTCGCCCCCAAAGGGTGCTAGGGTGTAAATGATCTCTTAGCGGTTGACGCTGTGTGAACAAACCTTTAGTGCCGATATTCGGTTCGCGCCTATCGAAATTCGTTAGGTTGGCGATTTTTTTTGTGGTGCTCGGATTTTGAAAACTCATGGCACTTCGTCCTTCGTCTCATTTTTACAGCGAAGCTAACAGCTTGCACGGTTTTTCGCATTCTATAATCCGATGGGGAATTAGTCTGTTTTTTATTCTTTGTGTGCCTCATGCCGTTTGGCGGAATTTTGGTGTACAAGCGAATATTTGGACATTTAAGTCAGCGCCGGTTGGCGGACTTAGTTGCAAACAAGCTTCTGGAAAAAAAATGGCCCATATTCTTAGGACGCGTTAATTTGGAGTTTTATCCGCTCTCGCGTGAAGCGCAACAAAATTATATCTCTCTTGCCTGAATATGAAAAGCAATATTTGAGTGTAAATACAATTGTATCACATAATGACAACATTTTATAATTTTCTATGGAATTAATAGATTCGTTAAATTTTAGTCGAATATATCCACATTGGTTAACACTAAAAATAGTATCCATAGGTATTTCTTTGAAAAGTTTAAATGTGTCTACTGGTTTAATAGATGAGATAAGATAGTACGCAATTTATTTATAACTGCTTAGATTTGGTATTAAATGGACAAGCCAGAAGCCAGGCAGAAGAGTATTATTACTGTGTATAGATCAACACATTCTAATATTGCACTACCTTTTTGCCTTCGGAAAAGAAATTGACCTGCACCCCTGTCATTTGCGATAACAATAATTAATAAATCACAAGAACAAACTATGGATAAAGTGGGAATATATCATATTTTCCACAACCAGTATTTAGCCATGGTCAAGTATATGTAGCAATATCACATGTGAGTAGTTTTAAAAATTTAAAAATTTAAATTTTACCTAATGGATCCTACCACACGTTAAAAATAAGTTTTCTAACTTACAAAATATTTTGCAACGGGTCCACTAGTTATAATTACAATGTGACAAAATAGCAATGTCATTCAAGTCAAGCTTGACATTGACGTTTACTTTATAGATGCATGTAAGTAACTGCAACATATTTATATTGATATACAAAGAGGGATATATTACATTTTGTGTTCCACCAACGTGGGATAAAGAGCATTATTACAACTTCCAGGACGCGCTTAGGTCAAAGGCACGTATTTTACATGGACGAATTAGAACTTTAATTAACTCCATTCAAATCAAAATGATATATGTGTAACGGTGCGAACTGTTAGGGAGAGAAGCTGCTGCTTGAATTGTAAAAGTCCAAATAACGCAAACCAAAGTAAAATCAAATAATAATATACGTCGATTCGCATTTCGTAGTTAAGAGGATTGGACTCGCTGTTTAGTTTTTGTTTGCGGCAACGTGGGCCGATCATACGTAGCACAACGTTATTTCCCACTCTCTGCAGTGGAATAGAGCAGGATGCCAATATGACAGTTACTCAGTGCGCTTACTGCTATGACATCGCTTTTGCATACTGACAAAATAAGTGGTCCACAAGCATAGCCTATATGCCCGTATTTTAAAAAAATTTAAATCGACAAGATAACACCGAGTAATACTGATCATTGCAATAATGAATGGAAGGGCATTTTACTAAATTATTGTACTAAACAATGGATATTATTTTATCTTAGGCCAACGATTTTCTCTGGACGATGCAACGACGTTATTCTGACTATTTGTAGCGGGTAATTGTGTGAACCTGGGTTCTTGAAGCGCTGTTCGAGTCAGCGAGCGCTATGAAGATTCGCGGTTGCTTGTGAGAGATAGATAAAATTCAATAAAAATTAAAAACGAAATTATAGAAAAATTATATAATTTTCTTTTTTGTATTCGCTCCCCAAACTGGTTACTTTTGAAACTGTCTAGGATCCTCAAAATGGCCATTTAGAGGTCTTGTACTTAAAGTCGTCATGGCAGCATTTTAGCGGACTCAAACATTAGTTGCCATGACGACTTTAAGTACAAGACCTCTAAATGGCCATTTTGAGGATCCTAGACAGTTTCCAAAGTAACCAGTTTGGGGAGCGAAAAATACATTTTCGCGCGGCTCCTAATATAATGCCGCTTTAATGGTAATTGAAAATTCATATTATAATGTTTGGAGAGCTAATACAAAAAAACGTTGTATGCAACACGTCCTCAAATGGCTTTAGAGGACTCATCTTCATATTACGACTCGTCCCCTAAAGCCTTGCTTTGAGGACTAGTTACATAAACTACTATTACACTGTTGTGTGGACAATTAATTAAGGAATGGAGGATCCTAAAATCAAACCTTATGCTCCTTAAATCTATGCTGTTCCTATTGATTTTTTTACATTAATCTTAATTTTGAAAAATTGTTAGGCCATTGTTTTTTTAAATAAGATGCCCACAAAGTACTTTTCATAAGCTTAACAATACAACCATAATTTTTATTCTACGTTTACTGGTTCTAACGTAATTCACGTTTTACGAAAAGCAGCGTTTTACCCACATTCATCTCTTTCTAACTAACGTAGACTTAAAGAAGGAAAGGAGTACTCTAATTGACGGCGTAAAGTATTTGCGTGTGGAGGCTTTAGATGCGAAATTAATTTAAGTCGTGTTCAATACCCTTAAATAGAATGGTTCTATCTGTCGGAAGTTGAAGACAGCTTCATGTTTGAAATTAAGTTATTAATTATAATTCTATAGCGTTTGCAATATGTATCTTAGTTTGGGTAATCCTGAAAATAATGTTTTTGATTCTTTAACGACTTATGTAGGTCTTTTTGTGCAGCCCTCATTTCAATTGTAAGCTAAGAATTTTTATTTCATATAATGGGTACCCACTATGTTTTCGCAAACTAATTTTTGCTTGTTACGCTCCTAATATGTTTATTGGAGAAATAGAAAGACAAGAAAGTTGACTTGTTTACATATTAAATTACCCGATAATCTGTAGAATATGTGCAAAATACAATTGCTATAAAATAACAATACAAATATTTGCTCGAGAAAAAACACAAGATAATAGTAATGAGAGAAATTACTTTAAAATTTGTATGACAAGTCAAGTATATTTAATACTTTTCATTAAAATGTTCTAAATACCAATTTACATTAAGTTGTTATATACAAATTGACAGTTAAAAATCGGTACATTTACAATAGCATAGTTTGGTTCTTCCACTTTGTCAAAAGACCCATGTTGTAAACGAACAATAACTAAGCTTTACGGATTTACAATGCGTTCCATTTATTTAGTTTGTCACTCAACACTTTTCTAGAGTTTCTATAGTAATATATTTATAACATCAGTTACAGATTTTGGAAATATAAATTATACAGAAGTCTAACAATTCTTTACCGTCAGCAATTTAAATTTACACAATGCTTTGAATCTATTTAGTTTTGTCACTCAACACTTTTCCTAAAAATCTATTTCTTGTGATATCGATGAACTGTTTTTAATTTGAACGACGAGTTAGTAAGACTAATTAATGGATGTTTGCCTTTATATTCTTATTATTTCAGAATGTATTTTTGTACTACGCTCCTTATACGAATTATTCGCACGTAATCTTTTATTTCACATTACGTTACACGATTCTAAGTTTCGTCGATTTGAAAAATAATTTAAAAATTAGTACTACATCTATTTTAACCTAAAATTTGTCATAACTAAAACTTACAGTATAAGAATATTTTATTTAAAATCACGAAGTTTCATCTAAAATAAATCAAGATTTCATAAGAGGATTGGCATTCAGACAAAGGATTGATAGGCAACACTTCAAACATCCAAGAATTGACAGTCAACATTTCAAACAGCTTACATAGAGAGGAACATCTAAAGAGAAAGTATTAACTAGCCTCCGTTGCTTAATGGTTAGCGTGGCTGTCTATCAATACAATTGTAGCAGGTTCGAATCCGGCATCGAGTATAAAAGTTTTTTAAAATAAATATGACTTTAGAACGACAAAGATAAACGAATGCAAGAGAGATATCACGATTGTGAGAGAGAAAGTAAGTATACCGAGCATCACGTGACTAATTCAAAATCCAAAAATGGCGCGAGCAAAATCAAAATCCAAAACGGCACTACCATCAAAATCCAAAATGGGTGTGACGAAATCAAAATGGCCGACACACGTGACTAATTCAAAATTTAAGAATGGAGCGAGTAAGGCCCTGAACACACGGGATTCCGTATCCGGGATTCGGTATGCGGGATACAGAATCTGGGTCTGTTCAAACACGGCGACTGATTCTCAGACGCGGGCCTTCAGTCACTTGCAGTGCCGTGCTGTTATGGACCTAGCATTGCTGTCCTTTGTTTCTGTCGAATTAGTCTAGATGTGCTGTATTTAAAGTCAGGGATTGGGCTCTACTAAGCTAATAAATTTTTCATTGTCAAATAATGTACGCTCCATGATCTTTGTATAGTAAAGAACGCACTGATTATTCGATTTAAATAAAAGGTGAAAAAAATCTGCTACGCCTATGATATGATATCGCGTATTCTGGCTCGCAAAAGTATGCGCGTCCAGGCCCTGAACACACGTGGATTCTGTATGCGAGATACGGAATTCCTGATACAGAAAATACACGCGTTCAAATGGAGCTGTTCACACGGCATTCAGCGACGCATACAGTATCTGGCTGCAAATTTTCCTTATCTCTCCTTTTCAGCCGCCGGCGACAAATTCTGTATCTCAGATACCGACTTACCATTGGACCATATAGAGCATATGAGTCCACGTGTACCAGGGCCTGGACACGCCTACTTTTTCCAGTCAGAACATATGAAATCATATCATAGGCGTAGCAGATTTTCTTCAACTTGTATTTAAATCGAATAATAAAAGAGTTCCCTACTATACAACGATCATAGATAGTACATTATTTGACAATTAAAAATGTATTAGCTTAGTAGAGCCCAATCACTGACTTTAAATACAGCACTTCTAGACTAATTCGACAGAAACAAAGAACAGCAATGCTAGGTCCATAACAGCACGGCACTGCAAGTGACTGAAGGCCCGCGGCTGAGATTCAGTCGCCGTGTCTGAACAGACTCAGATTCTGTATCCCGCATACCGAATCTCGGATACGGAATCCACGTGTGTTCAGGGCCTAAAATCAAAATCCAAAACGGCACTAGCATCAAAATCCAAAATGGGTGTGACTAAATCAAAATGGCCGACGCCCCAGGCATTACGTGACGACATCAGCCCCAGGCCATTTAATTACGTGGCGACATCGCCCCAGGCAATTTAATTATTATGCCCGCAGGGCTTAATCAATTAAAAGTGGTGGGGGGTAAATGTCCTCATTCTACTATTAACTGGTGTTGTCCGAATTGGACACCAGCAGTCTGAATAATAAGGCTTTAATGCTTCCTTCAAGCCCTCTGGTTGTACCAGAGATCAGCGTATCTTATTTTTATTAGAAGATTAGAAAGAAAAATAAAAAATTAAAGGTAATGAGAAAAACTTGGGCAATCCCGTCAGTGGTGGCTCGTGTAAAATCACGGATTTTCAAAATGTTCTTACAAAATTTGGAGATTACATCAAAATGTTATGTAATGTTGGTATTTATTGAGTCGTTGGAAAAAATGTATATGGCACGCATGTGTTATTACAAATAAATAACTGTCACGGTGAAATTATGCTTCATAAAGTTGAAGTATTGTTGTGCAATAAAATTTATAAGAAACCGTGTCAATCGTAATTGAAGAAATCGATAAATTGGAGTATCGTCATTAAGTACTTTATTTCAAGGGCTAAGCAGGTTTAATGGTGCACAATGTCATTAATAGGTGAATGTAAAAACTGAGTTTGTGTGCTTCAAAAGAGGTACATTTTCAGAAGATGAGAAGAGGTCTGCATGACCGACATCTGTGTCTACCCGCGAAAATATCGATGCAGTTCACAATATAATATTATCAGACCGTCCAAGTGGGGTGAAGCCAATGTCCCAAACATTTTATATAAATGCATCCATCACATAGGTCACGTCTACTTGGATAATTTAAAATAATCTGCAAAATGGATCCCCAAGTGTTTAAATGTCGATTAGGAGCGAGCAAAAGTTGGGCATTGCGCTCAATCTGTGTTCCCATTGTGAAGAAAATGCTTACTTTTTGAGTCGTTTTATTACTATGGGTAAAATTTGGGTACATTCCACAATCCAGAAGCAAAACCACAATCGATGGAATGGATGGAAGCACTTGGTCCAAGGCCAACAAGTTTGGTATTCAAAATTCTGCAAGTGCTCGCCTCAATTTTTTGAATAACCGTAAAGTAATCATTATTGACTCCCTCAGACTATAATCTAATCTCTTACTTAAAATGAAAAAGAGCTAAAAAGGACGTAAACGAAGAACTAGCATAAATTGTGGAGGGCTGGTTTGCAGAGCAAGAAGAAGACTTTTTTAAAGGTTTAGAAGTGTTGCAGGTAAGAATATATCAATACATCCTCCAATACTAGAAATGTAAACGTGTTACCTAAAATAATAAACTAAGCCAGTAAATATCAAGCAGCAGAAATCATTTTTCTCGCCTTCAGAAATTCCATTGTAGCCGCAAAAGATTACATGAGAATGTTGCAAACGCAAATGTGGTATAATTCCCTAAGAATAAAATAAAAGCTGTTCTACGAACTCTTAAATACTTAGATATTTCATTAAACAAGCCATAAACTGGTTTATTGCAACATAAAAAGTAATTCTCACTTATTGGCAAAAAAAGTTAAAAACCTCCTCCGGCATTATTGTACATTCAGGACTAGTAACTATGACATCATATGTTTTTTTATTGTTATTGCAAATTCGATTTTCATAAACCAGATTTGATTGACTCAAACAAAGCCAATGACATTGCTTTGAACAACTCGTAGCAGACTCGAATTTCCAAGTTTAGTTTCCATTCATATAGCCGCTTCTAAAATGGGTTCGGCGTTAGTGAACCTAACTTTGATCATATTTGTTGCAATATGCGCTACCCAAGACGCTCCAGAGGTAAAAATAGCTCAAGGAACGTTAAGGGGTACATACAGAAAAACTTGGAAAGGGAGGCCTTTCAAAGCTTTCACCAGCATACCCTATGCGAAACCACCTGTTGGTGACCTCCGGTTTAAGATTAATTTTACTGTTTTCATTACAGCTTCAAATCTAACTTTTATCAAAGTTTAAGTGAAAGCGTGACGTGCTTCAACCATAATTCCTTAGTATTTATAAACACAATAATAAATGTGCACGAATATTTCAAATATACATGTCATAGGCAACTTGTATAATACAGGCATTTTAAATATAATGCCTAGGGATTATATATAATGACTGCACGGTTGTAGGCAATATGTATAATATGTTTCAAGTTGGGAGTTATGTTAAATAAACCGCCATCGCTGATTCTCATCTGTAAACTGTCTGTCATTCTAGCTTGTTTAGGTTAGTTTTAGCCTTTGATTGTGTGTGTTTGTTATATGAATCCTTACATGAGTTGGCATGTCTCCGGTAATTTTCAGCAGTCGTTGCCTGATGCCGGTGATAACTCACCTGCCATAAATACCTAAAAAATTTCCTAGGGTAATGAGTTAGCGTACACGTGCATTAAACCCATTGACTAATGAGAGGTAACCTTTACTTTAAAAAATACATTTGCAATTCATTTACAAAATGCCTAAAACAGTGCAGTCATTATACAGGGTGTTGAAGAAATGGCGCATAAATTCCATGTTACGCTATTATATTTTTGAAGATATCGTGAGGTTTTATTAACCTCAAAACTAGGTGAATGAACTGTTGGTTAAATGACAAAATTACAGTATTTCTATTCGTATAATTAGCTTTAAGTGTGTAATTTTTACTATCCTTATACTGAATACTAAATAAATTAATAGTCAAACTTTGAACTCCCACATCTTATAAGATATAACACAAATATTTTTTAACTTAAGAAGTGTTCCTTAATAGTCTTACATGGAGTTAATGCGTCATTTTAGCCGGTATATAATGATTAGACATTTTATATAATGCCTAGAGATTAATGACTGAATTATACAAATTGCCTGTAACATATACATTTAACCCACATTTTCTATTGATTTATCCAAAATTGTATTAATAATGTGTTAATGCAGGTTTCTGTTGCTGCCGATCCTTGGTCAGGAATTTTAGATGCTTCAAAGCCCCATGCAGTATGCCCTCAACTAGGTATATTCTTTAGCCCTGCTGAAATAAGCGGAAGTGAAGATTGTCTGTATCTCAACGTATTTACGCCACAGGTAAATACAAATATTTTAAACTACTGTAATCACTTTAAGTACTTTAGAAATTGTCTATATGAAAAGGATAAATAATATTATATACAAAGCATTAACAAATCTGTTATTGGTTTGTTTCGTCTTCAAAGTCACTAACTACAACAAATTACTACCGGTACTATTTTTATATTTATTAGTATCTTACGTTATTAATGTTAAAGGGGGTATATTTAGAAGCATTGGATTAAACTATTTACATTATAAATGTTTACGTAAGTTTCTATTCTACCTAGCATATTTTAGTGACGTGACAGTAGCAAATGAATACAAACTGCTCATAAGGTGGTGCGCTGTTTAGAATGTAAGTACACATTTAGAGACAGACAGACGGTTTTGGTATGATTTATAACAAATTCCAAGAAATTTTAATAGTATTTTACTGATTACTGACGTTGCTAGATTTCAAGCAACGTATTTTTTTACCTGGTTCCAACGTTAACAGAATTCTTTAAAAAATAAATTTGCTTTTATTACAAAAAATGTTCTATATTTTTGACAGACAATCAGATATTAAGTTGTACTCAAGTTGCGCAAGCCAGATTAAAATTATTGTGTTTTATTTGTTGTAACATTCTGTTATAAGGATTATTACATACAACTGTCACATAACTTATATCATCCAATGGGAACCATGCATTTTTTGAAAATCGACCAATCCCGAACAGGTTCTCTGATAAGCGCCTTTGTGCTGCTTATCAAGCGATAAGCGCCCTAGTGCTGATTATCGACCCCGTATATGGTGTCATAATTAGAAATAGAAATGCAAGGAACAAGCAATTTTAGTTTTATGACTTGTTAGATCAATTTTAAATCATAGAGAAAGTTAAGGTGTGTTAAATCACTAGAGTTAACGTTGTCGTGGAAGTTGTTCCCATATACATTTATGAATTGCTTATGTTTATAAAAGTCATTTCCTATTTTTAGTTTATGGCGTTTACATGTATCCACGTTTGTATTAGACGTTCTACATTATCATTGATGTTTGGTTCTCCGATAGAGCTCCTAATAGAATCGTTTTTTTGTATTCCAGTTCGGTTGTTAAAATCTCCAAGCAGTTCAATTTTCAGTAATAATAGGACGAGAGGTCAAAATATATCCGACAATAATTTTTGCTATTCAGATACGAGTTTTTGTCGAAAATAACGAGTGCTTCCACGAGTCGTTATTTTCTAAAGAACAGAAACGAGACAATCTGAAGAACAAAAATTGTCACTTATAATTACAGGAGAGCTTTTTTTGTCGAAGTAAACTTGACATTTTAATGAGAATTTCGTTGCTTGGCAATATAACGAAAAAAAAACTGCCTCCGAAAGACGAGTATTTTTTTCTGGTAGTTTTTTGAGTTGAATTGCCTAAAGGTAAGGAAACTCGAATTATAAATGTTAAGTTTACTTCGGTACAAAACAAATTTGAGTATAATTCGGTACGACAATTTAATGAATACATATTTAATTTACATAGTAGGTAATTTAAACTCTGCTAGACTTACTAGAATTAGACCGTTTTAAAAGTAAAGTTTTGTCGCTGGAAAAGTTAGGGCAAACTTTTGCCGCTGTCATAGTGACAAAAAAACCACAGCTTATGGGATTTTTAGTGTATGCATTAAATTGTTGCTGAAATAAAGTTTCTCGAAATATTATCACTAAAATAATCGTTCGATTGGTAGTTTAATTTTAATTAGAAGAATGCCATTGGTTGACAAGGACACCAGTTAAATTGTCCTTGTTTCTAACTTCTAAAATTAGTTAGTTTAAATTTTAAAAAGTGGGTCGTTCATATTTCCTGGTTTACCTTCCGAATGGGAAATACTAAATAATTATGTCTTCTTGTATATTAGCATCTACTCTTAATATTTTTTTGTTTACAGTCTACCAATTTGTGTTCGGTGTTTCAATTTTCTTTATATTTATGTCGGGACTCCTCTTTAACTCTATTTAATTTCAGTATTCCACTGCTTCCTACTTTTTCTATATAGATACCGTTATTTTTGGTTTCACTTAACGCAATAATGTCTGTTTTTAGTTTTTCTAATTCTGATGGTTTTTGCAATTTTTCTCTGCATTCCTGGACATTCTTTCTACCAAAGCTTAGAAACCTTTTTCGTAGGATTTTTTCATCTTAATAATCATTTATGATTCCGACACTTATTCTAGAATTGTTAGCATTTATAAATAGTTTACCCGACAACATTTTTTTAGTTCTGTTTTATTATCGTTGTGGTATAATATCTAATAGCAGTGTTCACATTAGTATAATAGTCATTCAGATTCCACAAACTTATAGTTAAGAAGTGTTTTTAAGGTTGATTAATTATGAGCAATTTTGTTTGTACAGAAGTAGCTCCAAGTATTTTTTGCATTTTTTTGAAAATTTTTATCATATAACCCTGTTAAATGTTGTCCGATAAGTATATAAATTCACTAGAAAAATACACCAAAACAAAATTATACCCACAAATTTTAAGAAAATGTGGGTGAAGTAACAACATACAAATGACGACGTTTAAAAATGTTTTCTGTTCATCAAATTCTGGCAAAGACCATCCCATTTAATACTGTATACGGTTTTTTGGAGTACAAATACAATTAAATTCGCTATAGTCTTGGTTTCTTATTGTGGTACAGACTGTATACGTAGAAAAAAAATTTCCATAACCCTCGAACACTCTAATTTTGCCAGGGTCGGAAAATAACAAGAGTTGGCCAGGAAAAACAGAACAGAAGGAATCTAACTCAAGACTTGGGACTAGTTAAAAAGCTACTAATTATTTTCGAACAATCGTTCACTTCTTGTTTGGTATACTATATTCCATGTTTAATTCAAAGTAGCTTTTCACGTTGATAACATGTTTAAGTTTTTTTAGTTTATAACATTATATCTATCCTAGCCTTTTAACATTTAAAACAAACTTATTTGATTGATTAGTGAAGTCTAGTTCAAATGTTTCCAATAGTTAAACAACTTTCAGTTGCGGAAAGGCAGTGAAACTCTTTTGCCGGTAATGGTATTCATTCACGGTGGACGTTTTCAATCGGGCAGTGGAAATTCGAATTTGAACGGACCCGATATTCTCCTAGACAAGGATGTAATTTTAGTCACCATAAATTATAGATTAGGTAAGATCTCATGAATCCTAACAATTCTATGTCCTTTAATCAATATTCTCAGGAGCCCTAGGGTTTTTAAGTACCGGAGATGAAGTAATACCAGGCAATAACGGACTAAAAGATCAAAGCTTGGCTCTTGCGTGGGTCAAAGAAAACATAGCTCAATTTGGAGGCGATCCGAAGAGGATAACGATTTTTGGACAATCGGCCGGAGGTTCCAGCGTTCACTATCATATGCTGTCATCGCTGAGCAAAGGTGTGAAAAATATTAGAAGTCTTCAGATTACTGTCTTAATGCATATTTGCAGATCTACTATTCGCTGCGATTGCCCACAGTGGCGTTGCTACAGTTACATGGGCGTTTGCCCAAAAAAATCAAGCTGTACAAAATGCAAAAAAACTAGGCGAATTCCTGAACTGTCCAACCAATTCAAGTCTAGAATTGGTAAAATGTCTTAAAACAGTTAACGCTGATGATATTATCAAACAAGACGAAAAATTCTGGGTGAGACTAAGCCTTCTCTTGATAAAGATTTGTTTTAACAGAGACTTATAGGATTGGAATTACGACCCTTATACACCATTTAAACCTGTAGTGGAACCAAATCTTCCTGGAGCATTTTTAACTGATGACCCTGCAGCTTTGGTCAAATCGGGAAATTTTGCTAACTACAGAAGATGGAGCTTTGGAATCAGCACGTAAGTTAATTAAGTACACTGGCTTCATGACAAATTTACAATTTTTAATTTTAGAAATTTTCAATCATTCTCATTTAGTAGAAGAACTTAATAAGAACTTCACCAAAATAGTTCCCCTGATTTTTCAATATGACGATTTTGTTCCCAATCGAGATAATATTAGCGACAAAATAAGGGAGTCTTACTTTGACAATAACGACGTTTTTAGAGCAGGTGTTACCGATGTATGTATTGTAATTGGCTTGATAAACTAATAATAATTTAAAATCTTAATATCGAATATTTTATCAACATTTTTCAGATGATAACTGACAACTGGTTTTTTACACCTCAGAACTTTGTTGCACTGTTACACTCTGAACATTCCAAACAACCTGTTTATGTATATTTGTTTGGATACAAAGGCTCTGTAAGCTATGGGCCTTTCTATGGAGCTCCTTCTCACTACTATGGTAGCTTTTATGTCCTATAAATTTAAAAATGCAGGAAAGTCATTTTCCCTGATACTTTTAGGAGTGGTTCACGGTGACGACTTGCTTTATCTGTTGAGTAACAATTTATTTGAAAACTATAAACCAAGTGATTCTGACTGGAAGATGAATGACATTATGACCACGCTATGGACTAATTTTGCAAGCACTGGGTAAGCCTGAATGACCGCTGCAAACAAATACAGTAAATTATTAAACAAAACAACTTTCAGCAATCCAACTCCTAATGCCACATCGGCGTTAGGGACCTGGGAACCTATACAAGCCGGGAATTTAGAAAACTTGAGATTTTACTTCATTGAGCGCAGTCTTCACATGATCAAAAATCCATATTTATATATCAGTAAATTTTGGGAAAGTCTTCCAATATATCCCAACACAAACGAAGCTGCAAACAAGTTGTAGTATTATAAGCATTTTTAAATAAAAATGCATATTTAACATAATTATTTAATAAATTCAGAATGTTCTGTTCATTTTAAATTGAGAAATATTCATATAACTACCGCAAGGGTAGTTATCTGCAGTTCTTATTTATCTTAGCTCACCATCTACTGTTCCAAGCTTCATCATTTTATGTAGAGCAGGTCTACTCACATGAATTTTGCTGTGTTCTGGTACAACTTGGATTTGTTTGAACGTGACTGTCCCAAAATTGTAAGAATCCTTGAACTGACCCTTTTCAAGAACTCTGGGACATGTTCCAATAATTAAAAATATGAGAATGTCCCCTCACTTTTCAACATTTTCCGGAATTTTCCGATCTTTAGTCTTGAGTTTTGAATTCTAGGTTGGGTCATAATTGCATATCCTACTGTTTCTCAGACAAGGACTTTTGGTTTTCTTAGATAACTAACAGTGATCCGACGCCACTACTTGATAAAATTATTGACACATGTGATACATAGTATCCCTCGTGTATCTCTGATTGTCTATACCTGCCATTTTTAAGGCCTTGGAAGGTTTGCTGCGCGACTCAGTTCACTCTTGGCTCCAGAGCTATTTAAACGGCTGCTTTTATCTAGAACAGTGTTTCCCAAAGTGTAGGCCGCGACCCCCTGGGGGGTCGCGGTGAGTTACTAGCGGGGTCGCCGGGAATTTCCAAAATATGACAAAAAACACTTTGTTAAATCATGTATTTTTATTTTAATAACGTAAATAAAAATTAACAATTAGTTATCAAATGAAACATAAAACTAAATATTAATAAGTCCGTAAAAATTAAAGAGATAAATAAAGTAAAATATTTACTCACTACCACTACCGCAATCACCACAACGCCCTGTTTGGAACTGAAGTCCCATTGCACTTCGCTGATTATATAAAGCCACACCGAGGCTTCGAGAATAAGGTCACTAAATACATATAAAGGTACAGCCATCCATTCCAAGATTTTGTTCCCCCAAATTAAAAAGGACAGAACATTGTAAGAAAGTGAGAGTGGGAGTGAGACAATTGATAGCTTTTCCCCAAATTAAAATAGACAAAAGATATATGTTTGCACAGCTGGCGGTACCTTATAACAAAGATATGATTTAGTAACCTTATTCGAGAACGTTCCAGAGTGCCATCTAGTAGCGAAGTAGCGAGTAGCGTTTTCGCGAATATCGTGGAGAAGTACCGCGATGTACCTGCAATGTGCAGTCGATTTTTTATCATTTATTTTTATTGTAAATGGTAGCCTGACAGAAAAACTACTAGTTACTAGTGGGATAGATCGCAATTAAAATAACTTATGAATTTAATTTTTAATTTATTTAATTTAAACTTAAACAGTAAGGTAAAATACAATTTGACAATCAGTTACTTGTAATTTAGTTATGCTATTTTTGTCGCTATTTTGGTTGGAGTGATGAGTAGGGGGAAGTAGGGGATCGCGACAAATTTTTTAACAAAAAGGGGTCGCGCTTTAGATAAGTTTGGGAAACACTGATCTAGAAGGAATAGAGAAATCCGAGAGGGGTCTTGTGATCAAGGCTCAGTTTTAAAGTTTTCAAAATTTTGAAAATATTATTCGAATTATACTAAAAAAATAATAGAGACATTGTCCCTAGCTTTTTACAGCTGTAAAGGCTACACAAATAGCTTACACGACCTCGTAACGTCGCCTGAAGTAGATTGGTTAGTTAAGGGCTGCGATCTGAAGACGTGCAGCTGATGACAGCTTCACGATGGTTGAAATTATCGATTATAATCCTGCTTGTAATAGACAAGTAACTTAGTATCTTCGCTAATGTCTAGCAGCGTGTGATGCGAGTGAGTTACCGTTAGTTTTGCAGAATTAAAAACGTAAAATAGTTACAAAGAGGTGATTGCATTTTCACGTAATTGCGAGTTGCTAGCGTTGTAAAATATTTACTGACGAATACAGTAAATATCGTTAAGTGTTTCTGTATCTCGAGGAAATTATAAAAAATGTAAATAATTAAGGAAGGTACCTCTTGTATGTAATAATAATTGTTTGGCTACTTCGGTAAAAGACAGTTACAGTTTAATCAAGAATTTACACCCTGGGGCCTTGATGTATTTACATAATGCGATAGTGAATTTAATTTTGTTTCATTTCTATCAATGAATTACTTGACTATTTTGAAGAACTATTTTTAAATGTTCATACAAACGAAATGTAGTGTTGCAACTAGTTTTAAAGTGTCTTATAGAATAGGGCTGTTTAGTTCATTTTATTGTGTAGCCAATAGCATAGCGAGGAAACAATAGCGAAAGTTATAGTTAATTTTACGACCAATACTTAAAATAATTAAAAATTATTGTGGTAAATACAAAGAAAAGGCTGCCTTAGGTTGCAACATCCCGACACAATAAAACCTGTCCGTAATTACTAATTAGTTTTTAAGTTATCTGGTTTGGAAGAGAGACCGGAATTTTAAAAGTATGCTCGCGATATTTACAAATTATTAAACGACGATGAACAAGATGAAGTGCTGCTAACGGATTAAATTTATGTTTAACCCCACAATTATAAGAAAAGAACCGTGCTAGGTAAATACGTCTTGCAATAATAATTTTATTCAGAATTGGGCTTTTTTCCTTTAAAACTTAGTTTTTCCTTAAAAAAAAAGCGATAGGTGTGCGACTAAGGGCTCAGTTCACGACTGGTAATCGCGTTTCCGCAGGAAGCCCTTATTTTTAAGTTATAAACACTCTGCGCCTATGAGATTTAACCGAGAGCACAGGTAGGATTTGAATGAAAATCAAGACAAAAATTAATTTCATACGAACAATTCGAAATCTGAGCTTGCAAAATTCCTATTGACATATCTAAGTTTAAAATGTCCTTTTTAAAGACCAACATTTTCAAATAAATTTAATCTTTATATTTAAATATAGCCACACTTATATTCGCGTATTATCTATTCATGAAACTCATTTAAAGCGACGTCACATATTTTATACGTTTTACAATTTCAAAAGAAAAATTTGGCAACTAACTAGGTATTGAATAAGGTTGTCTTATACTTAGTGAGTACATATGACAGTTGTGACAAATTATAAAGAATTTATTTAGTAAAACGTAGAAAAATGACAAGATTCTGGGTAACACTTTGTAGGTTGTGCATAGCAAACACGCTTTCTTTTAGATAGGACATACATTTGCTATTACCCAATCTAGTATTCCATATCATAATAATTGATTTCTGAAGTCCTTCATGTAAGCTTGGTCCTCCTGTTTCGGTCCTTCTAGTATGTTATCAGGTCTTGGAGCTTTATTGCTCTGAAGCTTATCAACACCATGTAGACTCATCTAGAGTGTTTTCATGCGTATGTTAGAATACCTCCGATTGCACAAATGTATGAATCATAATCATCATAATCATAATCATAATCATAACTCTATAATAAAGCAGAACAGTTCCCAAGGTCACACATATCAACTCGTGGTCTATGATCAGTTAGAATTTTGGGCGTGGTCTTGATATTAGCAGCGTTGCCAGACCTGGTAAAATTCTACGAATCTGGTACATTCTGAAACCGTTTCTACAAAAACACATTTTTAAAACGCGCATGTATTCATTCTGGCAACCCTGCATATTCTGACCCGAGTGGTGCCGAGCTGCCGATGCCATCGGTGACGTAACCGATCTTTGCCGTTTGTGTAATATGTGTGGTTAAAGTAATAAAGTTTGGAATTTACATTTATTATTTTCACAAAAAATCTTACTTATGCCCACTCGGAAATTGTTCAAAGGTATACCTGTTCAAATTATGCTGACTTGCGAAACCATTTGTCAAGTGTACATAAAGTGAAAATTGAGTATAATGAATTCTTCAGGTAGGTCATTAAAATCATTTGATATAATATAGTCATTCATATGATACATGCTTTTCAGCATTTCACCAGTGGAAAGACCAAATTGAAGGACGCACTTTGTCATCGTATCTAAATTGCTGGCGGATGGCAGTAAGAAACAATTTACAACTGTCATCGCTCTGTAAATTTTTTGTGTGTTCTAGGCAAATTAAAACAAGGTGTAACTTTTGAGCACATATTAAATGATATTAGTGATGCTGGCTTGACGAAAGAGGAATCACAACAAATCGTACTTTTATAGAAGGAAGACTTGCACAATATCGCAAGATAGTCCAGTTACCTTAGTCGGACAACCGCAGCATCTGCCAAAAAAATCCAAGTGAGCTGAAATTTTGCATACACCTGTAACTTTTGAGCACATATTAAATGATATTAGGGATGCTGGCTTGACGAAAGAGGAATCACAACAAATCGTACTTTTATAGAAAAAAGACTTGCACAATATCGCAAGATAGTCCAGTTACCTTAGTCGGACAACCGCAGGATCTGCCAAAAAAATCCAAGTGAGCTGAAATTTTGCATACACCTTTATTTTGACATTTCAAATAACATCTCAAAAGTCCCCATCGGTATCGCGCTTGCGTTTTGAGTTATTCAAGGTAAACTGTCAAATATCTCGCTTTCTATGGGTCGTATGACTTTTTTAGTTATTACAAAAAATGAAGGCTAGGAAATTCTCTACAAAAAAGATTATATAGTTTTTTTACATACAACTAACCGTTCAGTAAATAACACAATATTAAGTTTTGCAGACGGGTTTTACTTCTTTTTACGATAAAGAAAGTATTGCATTCACCCCAAAAATTCTAAATTGAATTTTCAACAGATCTTCACGTTTTAGAGTCCCCTGAACCCAAAAAACGTGTTTTTGTTCATTGGTCTGTCTGTCTGTGTGTCTGTCTGTCTGCGAACAGAATATCTCAAAAATGAAAAAAGGTATGGCGTTGAAACTTCATATATAAATTTTGTGTACTATCTAAATGCGACAGCTATCTTTTGAAGAAAATCGCATAACCGGAAGTATGATGTGTTTCAAAAACGGCTCCAACGGTTTTTTCAAACTTTACATTTTTATTACATTTTTAATGTGGAGTGATTGAGATGAGTGATTTTCAAGTTGAATTTTAGAGGTATTCAACTGAAAAATCACTTATCTCACACCGGTTATGCGATTTTCTTCAGAAGCTTGCTGTCGCATTTAGATAGTACAAAAAACTTATATATGAAGTTTCAACGCCATACCTCTTTTCGTTTATGAGTTATTCTGTTCACAGACAGACCGACGGACGGACACACAGACCAATGAGCAAAAACATGTTTTTTGGGGTCCGGGGGACTCTAAAACGTGAAGATCTGTTGAAAACCCAATTTCCGAATTTTTGGGGTGAATCCAATACTTTCTTTATCGTCAAAAGAAGTAAAACCCGTCTGCAAAACTTAATAGTGTGTTATTTACTGAACGGTTAGTTGTATGTAAAAAAACTATACATATAATCTTTTTTGTAGAGAATTTCCTAGCCTTCATTTTTTGTAATAACTAAAAAAGTCATACGACCCATAGAAAGCGAGATATTTGCAAAAAACTTATTTCTGTGACATTTGACCTTGAATAACTCAAAACGCAAGCGCAATATCGATGGGGACTTTTGAGATGTTATTTGAAATGTCAAAATAAAGGTGTATGCAAAATTTCAGCTCACTTGGATTTGTTTGGCAGATGCTGCGGTTGTCCGTCTAATGTAACTGGACTATCTTGCGATATTGTGCAAGTCAAAGTGTGAAAATTGCTGTTGATTTTGTTAATTCTGTTATTGCTATTGTCGCTATTTTTGTGTGTGTTGTTAATTCTGTTTTGAAATGTGCCATACCACAATGTTGAGTACGCCTCCGGTTTATTGTGTCGTTTAGCTTAAATAAGGTTAACAATTTAATGGCAATATGATAGATGTCAAAAATGTTACCAATACAAAACTTGGAAATTACTAGATTCTAACATTAGTTCTGCCATCTATGACCACTGGTTTGGATTCAAGTTGTAGTGACATCGCCATGGATATGCCATCTACGAGTGCTGGTCCAAGTTCAGACGACATCCCCATGGACATGCGAGCTATAGGTGTTGGTTCAATTTCCAGTGACATCGTAATAGGCACATATGATGAAGAGGTTTGTATTTTTGTGAATTATATGTTACAATGTTATGTACCTATTTTAATTATGGATTGCAGCTATGGTGTCACTGTAGGAAACCAGACGACGGCGAACAAATGGTAAAATATTATGACAGAAAATGTAGAATAAAATGGTACCATTCAGCATGCCTACAATTAAAAAAATTCCTAAAGGAAAGTGGTTATGTGAACTCTGTAAATATACTGCTCCACAAATGAACTGGACCATTTGCATATATTGGTGCAATTTTTAAAAATATTTTCCAAAAGGGCAGTCATGAAATTTTTGGTAACTTTTCATGATTGTGTCACTATAAAAGCATTTCTTTTCATAAATCTGTTTAAAGAAAAGTAAGTCCATTAATAAAATATTATCATTTTAAAATTTTGAATTTTGCCCAAATATTGATAGCACATTGCATACAAAGTATACCGAATTGTTGCCGAAGATTTTTAAACGTTCTGGAGAGACTCAAAGAACTATTAATTAACCTTTTTTTGTGATTCCTCTTATTTTTGTGAAATATAGTTTTTTATAGTTTCATAATTTTTTAATTTTATTAATATGATTTTGTTAATTCTTCAGATGATATTTGAGAATAGTGAAATTAAATATGCTTAATATGAGTATACTATAAAACAAAAGCTTTTATATACAGTGTGTCCCCGGATAGGTGAAACGACTCTTGTGAAAGGTAAAAAATTTTCGATTTAAATTTTAATTTTTTGGGGTTTAGCCCTGCTTGGTTAAAGGCGAATTTCCAACATAATTTCAGTTCTGAAAAGTCAAGTGTGCCTTGGACATTTTAAAAAACCTATTTTTCTGTGAGGTAAAGTACCTTTTATGTGGCAAATACGACAAAAAGTTATTAAAAAAAGTTGTTTAGAATCAACACATAAGCCCCTATACCAAATTTCAAAATCCTCAGCCAAATTTGATCTCTCAATTTCTTTTTATGTTTAGGTCCCAAATCAAAGAATTTTAGATTTAACAAAGATTTTTATTGGAAAAACAAATACTTTTAACAACGCTTTTTATTTCATAATAAAAAAACTTTGTTAAAAATAAAATTCTTTGATTTGGAAAATAAACTTGAAAGAAAATGTGAGAAATCAAAGTTGACCGCGGATTTTGAAATTTGGTATAGGGGCCTAGATGTTGATTCTAAACAACTTTTCTTTATAACTTTTTGTCGTATTTGCCACATAAAGGGTACTTTACCTTACAGAAAAATAGATTTTTTGAAAATTTCCAAGGCATACTTGATTTTTCAAAACTGAAATGATGTTAGAAATTCGCCTTTAACCAAGCAGGGCTGCACCCCAAAAAATGAAAATTTAAATCGAGAATTTTTTACCTTTCACAAGAGTCGTTTCACCTATCCGGGAACACACTGTATATATATATATATATTGTGACGTAATGTAATAAATACATTTTTTATGGGTGGTCCAGTACATTTGTGGAACAGTATATAAATAGAATTATTTTGTTATTCTGTGTTGATAGAATTTGTAAATATACTTTATCCATTGCAATTCTTTTTCATACTTAATCTAGACATTAGTTATTCTGTTATTTTGTACTGTTATGTAAATATTTTGATTGTTTATGTACCTTAAATTCATTAAAATTTTGTTATAAATTATGAAATAATAAGATTAACGATAGCAAGCTGCTTTCGCTATTAACTTTAGGAGTACCCGCTAGGCCTGTTCGTTTTTCACAGTTATTCTTTGTACCTTCTTTTTATACCAGAATTCCGATTACTGATATATTAAAGCTTGTGAATCAAATTTACATACTGCTCAACATTGATTTGTCAGCTCCATACAGTATGTTTGCATCTGTTGTAAAAAAGTATTATAACTAAAATGAAACAAAATGAACTATTGATGTAACAAATTTTTAAGACTTAAATTTACCAATCAGTACGGGAAGTCATAGTAGCAAGTTACGGCGTCGATCCATCTTCTGCAACCATGATTAAAGTTTATTTTAGTTAGGATGATTATTTTAATTTTAATTGACATGCTATAACGCATGCATACCTGCATATAGCAGAATATATCTACACTGCATCTCTTGTAATAACGGTAACACCTGTTAGAGATGTCACAATAAATAAATATTAAATAGCTTCAAAATATCCGTTATGCTTTATGCATTAATAGTTATTTAACCAAGTGTGGTAATGAAGGCGATTAATAATCGAAACTGTTTAAAGCACGAACGAGCGATAGCGAGTGAGTGCCTTTAATAGTTGAGAGTATTAATCGCCCATTAACAAACGAGTTGATTACAAAAATTTTTCGTTGACCGCAAAATCTTTTTTGTGGCGAAAAATTTGATTAATAGAACTAACCTCCATGCAAAATATCAAAACGTCAAAATCACAAACACAGTTAATTAATGAAAAAGAGTGGATTAATCAAAAACAGTGTATTAATGACTTCTATTAATCCATCCCTTTTTAGGAAAAATAATTCATTAATATTGAAATTAAGAAGCGGTCAACGGAAAAATTATTTTTCATACTTAATTTAGACATTAATTATTCTTTTATGTTGTGTAGACAGCATGTGTAATTTTATTGATTGTTAATGTAACTTACATAGTTTCGAAATATCCTTATGTTTCTTATCGTATAGGTACTATTTAATAATTTTTGCTATGTGATATTGTAATTTTGCTTTTTATTAATTGGCCACATGCAGAAAAAGATAATTAAATAATTTTACATTATATAATAAATGGTAGTGGATAGTATTAACGTTAGATCCTTAATTAACTAATTTTAATAATTTTGTAGATATGATTATTAAAGTAAAAATAATTAGATTAACTTTGTTAATACAATTTATTTCATAATTATACAATTATAGGAGAGCATAAATTTACGATTACACAAGAAACTGTTAATATCTGATCTACCACAGCAACATCGTCAGTTTTCTTTTTTGCCAGGAACATAGGCATCGTTTCGTGAAGAGCTGTATTTTTTTGACAAAGGACACCAATAACGCGTTTGACGTGTATTCTGAAAAAAAGATATAATTAAGATAATTATTGTAACAATATACTTGCACTACCTCACGCTTGCTATATTCCTGGTTGATTCTATATCCCTTGGATCGAGCTGCCGTATCCCTTTTAGAAAAGCAGGCGTAATCACTGTGGCCATATGTAGTCCTACGGAGTCTTTTATTAAAAAGCCACGATCTGCCAATACAAAATCTTCTGGCAAGAGATTGTTTAAAATCCCACAAATGTTAGACCTTTATCGCTTATTCTGCCACCATATCCATGTGATACAAATGATATTGATCCAGGAGGAGTGATGCCTATTAGTACCTTTACCGTATTATGTTGTTTGTACGTAGATCATGTAGTACATTGTACTTCAAGGCTACTTGATTTTTTCACTCTCATCTCAAAACAATCGATTATTACTGAAATCTTGTTGCCAAATGCTACCTTGAAGCATTCTGGCATTGATTTAATCAGCTGATCTCGTTCAGGCCAAATAATAACATTTTTCATCCGAAGATACATAATATTCAATGTGGTATAAAATACTCTGGAAATTGTTTGTACGCTGACGTGAAACATGTATGCCAATAAACTAAAATCTAAATGTAATCTAAATTTTATCACCGTTATCAAAAACATGGCTCTAAGCATGTTTTACGTACTGAATTAGGAATAAATATATATAATTAAATGTGAACTGTATATATTGTATGTATTTGGTGTAGCATTTGCCATAGTAGACGTGTGTAAAAGAATTTTTTTTTGTAATGTCACGTCATTCTTCCATGCTCACGTAAAACTTTCACATTCACTGGAAAACTCTCACTTTTCTTAACTTGTAGAACAATTCTTTCCGCAATTTTTTTTTACTGCGTTCCAACAACGTCGTATTAATTAGGACGCCTTCCAGAGGCGAGCGTTTCCTTTCCAGAGACTTTCCATTTGAAAAAATATTTTTTGGAACTTTTCCTTACTGCCAATCTCTAGCGTGTTTATAAAACTCTCTTTAGTGCAACAAAAGTTATTAAAGTCGTCGTACATTTTAAATGCGGCATATGCCGCGGGTTTCAGCTAGTATTCAATGATTCGTCGACTTCGCCTCGTCAAAAAATGCTAGCGCACTCGTCCTAATCGAACCTAAGCCCATTGGACATGAGTAGTGATACCACCGCAAAAATATTCGACTTAACTTTGACTAAGAATGGCATTCGAGGGACTATTCAATGAACCAAACTACTTTTTCAAATTAGTTTTCAGTAAATCCAGCAACAAACTACGCAATTTCTATAGTACCTAACAGAACACTAATATTGACTTTTTCTAATAAAAGTCACATTTGTTTAAAATATTCACTTGAATATCTTCTAGGAAGATATATCCCCTGATATTTTTTTGATTAACCAAGAAACGTCAAATTGTGGATTTTCATTGGTCACTTTTTGATAGATGACAGGTAAATTGAATAGTCATATACAATATCGCGAGCGGTCGACGAATTGCCGAAAATTTTTGTCAAAGCATATGAGTGTAGCACGAGACCAATTTTGAAGCAATAAATACGAGTAAACACTTTGACAGAAATTTATGCGGTAGTTATGTCGGCTACAAGCGGTATTTGAAGGACTATTCAACGAACAAAATTGACATTTCTTAGTAATTAATAAATTATATCACGCCCTCCTTGTAAATAAAAATCTGTTGACGTGAAATAAATTGTTTGTCAAATTTGACATTGCTTATATCAATTTTGATTACTTTTACAGGAAGTTAAATAAATTCCACAGGAAGAGAAAAAAAAATGTCATTAAAATTCCTCTAGCGGAATTGTTGCACAATTTTACGCTAATTGGTGCAAATAACAACAATACTAAATTATGATTGGTTAATAGTTAACATGAAGGGGGTGAGTTGAATAGTCAAAATATTGTCTACTGCGCGAATTATTTTACCACGTTAAAGAAAGGCAAACTTCGGGAATCGATAGCGATACGGGAATGTCTCCCTTTTTGACCGCTGTCAAAAAAATAGATGTCTAAGTTAGATTATAACAAAACATGTTATTGTTCGTTGAATGCCTTACATAAATTTATGATTCAAGAAGCATTAAAAATACTATCCAAATATTATCTATTGTTCTGGTAATCATCGAGATTAGAAACGACTATAAATAACGTCTGCTGGACCTAAAAAAGCTCAGAGTTTAGTTTACCGTCATAAACGAAACATGAAATTTATCATCGCACTGATTTTCGTGCTAGCAGTCTTTGCTGTCGCACAAGGTAATTTTTTTTATTGATATTTTCTTACATATTATCTTCTTCGGCATTTGAAATAAATCAATAACATAACGTTATTAGAAAAAATCTGGTGTGATACACTCACACAACTTCCTTTTACAGTGATCTTATGATTAGTCAAAAATTTCATTTTTAATTTTTAACCATTTGTTAAAAATTTTCAAAAATTACAAATTCTACAAAAACGGTACAAAATCGAGTGTTAGTTGAAGAGACAAATTTTCTCTAGAATTTTAAGGTGAATTCAAAAATGTAATAATATACCGGGTGTTTTATTTAAAATAGGAGTTAATAAAAAAAATAGAAAAAAAAAAACAAAAGAAACCCACTTTAGAAGTATTCAACTGGAAAATCACCTATCTCACATCAATACACATTAAAAATGTAAGAAAAATGTAAAATTTAAAAAAAATCGTTAGAGCCGTTTTTGAAAAAATCGAAAAAAACTGAAAAATCACAAGAGTAAACACCTACTTCCGGTTATGCGATTTTCTTCAAAAGCTTGCTGTCTCATCTACATAGTACACAAAACTTATATATGAAGTTTCAATGCCATACCTCTTTTCGTTTTTGAGATATTCTGTTCACAGACAGACACACAGACAGACAGACAGACAGACAGACCAATGAAAAAAAATATGTTTTTTGGGATCAGGGGACTCTAAAACGTGAAGATCTGTTGAAAACTCAATTTCGAATTTTTGGGGTGAATCCAATACTTCCTTTATAGTAGTAAAAGGAAGTAAAAATAGATTGCTAAAAAGCTTTACTCTATTTTTTTGTATCTTTAACTATAGTATATTAATATAATATATTAAATATTAATTATAATTATCGATACTAAATTTGGTTAAACTAAATTAAAAATACAACTTACTTTTGCAATTGTTTTAGTTGGAAGGAAAAATAAATGTCCACCTACTTTATTTACCCATAATTGTTTATTAATTGTAGCTCATGTCAAACTGATATTTTCGTAAATATCATATGTTGTAATTTTTTTCAGGTGAGTTGTGCAAGCTATTGGGCATCGGCGTTCCTCTGACCGAATGCAAAGACGCCTGCGAGGTTGTCGGTGGTCCACTCCTGACCTGTCCATCCGGACTTCAATGTTGTCTTCTTGGCAAGAAAGTTGACGAGTGATTTAAACACATTTTGTCATAAACTCACAATTTGCTAAAGATGAATGCTTCTCATCATGGCAATGTAAATACTAAATAAAACTTGTAGCATGAAAAGTTTCTTATTTGTTCTGGTACTGCCTCTGTCGGTGTTTTTTAAGTAGGCAGTAGCTACATTAGCAGCCGGTCTTATAAAGACCACTAATCTGAGGTTAACTTTAATTCCTTGGTAAAATAAACAAAAGCGTGATTATAAGACTGATTGTTAGTCTCTTGAGTTAATATTTTTCAATCTATTTTCTAGATGTACACCAGTATACCCCAAACTTATTACATACTCGTGCCTGTTTGGGGACATACATTTTATCAACGTACAATCGTCCACAGAACTAATGTCACCCCGAACGCCAGCTTGGCTATTTCAATAGGCAACACATTTAACGTCACTTGACCGAATGTTTCCTAGAGGATAGTACACACAAAGCGTGTCACCGTAAAGCAATTAGGCAGAGAGAAAGTAGACATTTTAGAAGCAAATCCTTCCTTTTAATATTTCGGTGGTGAATCACACGGCGTTACAGTTTATTTGTATTAAGCAGATTTTATTTCACTGCTGTTGTTAATATTATTTGTTATTTATAAAATGTAGAAACAAGACATGAAGTCATTGTGGTTGAATATAAACTTTAACAGATATTGATTAATGAAATTGTTGAAGAGTTTAAAGATTTTCGTTTATTGTTAAACGTTTTAAGTGATTGAGGAATCACCATCGCTATCATCTTCCCGAAGTTTAATTTAAAATTAAAATAGCTTTTTCTACCGCTAAAGGCACAACACTGGAAACCTAGATTTGACAAACAAATATTTATTTTGTTTTCACAATTTGAAACACAATTTAGTAGAAACTTGAAAAATAAGAAATAATTTAAATTGTTCTACTTGAGGAACGTGAAAATTTTTGCGAAACTGAAAGATTAATTAAAAGGTTTTAAAATTTAAACATATACAGTGGAACTTCTATTTACGAAGTCCCCAAATTCAAGAAGAAAATCATTAAAAGGAAATTTCGTAAAACAGAAAATCATTTAAAATAGCCTAATAAATGCAACTTCCGAAACGTCTTGTGATAAACACCCTAGACTGTGGAAAAAGTTCGATAAAACAAATCATAATAGACCACTGCCAAAAATTATATCATTCAGAGAACAACTGCAACTGGTTGTTTTCCAAACAGCATTTTATATATATGAATGTGAGCAATTTATTCTATATTTTTATCTACTCTAGTGGGGTAACTAACTCATTACGTCACTAATTTGACACTATTTCCGTTAGGTAATGAAGCTCATTACACCACTCAGTTATGTAATGGCTTCATTACCTAACTGAGTGGTGTAATCGCTTCATTACCTAACTAAAATAGTGTCAAATGAATGACGTAATGGCATTTGCCCACTAAAATATTTTAAAAAATGACAGATCTGACATTTCTCTTAATGCACTTTTCTTAATTTTAGGCAGTTGTAGATAAAAATTTGTACAATGCATGTGTGATAATGCATCATTAATATACTTGTGTGCTTACAGAATTCGTGCTACGAACCCCTCGTTTGTAACTTACACACACGTATATTAATGATGCTCTTATCCCACTTGTATAGTAAATAACTATTACAAGACTAGTCCTTAAAATGTATTTCCTTTAATTTCATCAAAAATTTGTTCATATTTTACTTACCATAAATGGAATTTTAATTCGTAAAATAGAGCAAAAATCATATGGTAAATTATTCGAACGGCGGATTATCTGTAAAAATCGTTAAACAGAGAACTTCGTAAAACTGAAGTTCCTTAAGAAGAAGTTCCACTGTATGTAAAAATTCAGGACCTTAAAAGTTATTCAAAAATCTGGTGTGATACACGCACGCAACTTCCTTTTACAGTACCTAATCTTATAATTAGCCAAAAATTTGATTTTTAATTTTTAAGTATGTATTTGTCAACATTTTTAAAATTACGAATTCTACAGAAACCGTACAAAATAGAGCGTTAGTTCAAGAGACAAATTTTCTCTAAAATTGTAAGCAGAATTCAAAAATGTAATAATATACCGGGTGTTCTATTTAAAATAGGAGTTAGTAAAAAAAGAAAAAACAAACAAATGAAACCCATTTTAGAGGTATTCAACTGGAAAATCAACTATCTCACGTCAATACACATTAAAAATGTAATAAAAATGTAAAGTTTCAAAAAAAATCTTTGGGGCCGTTTTTGAAAAAGTAAACACCATACTTCCAGTTAAGAGATTTTCTTCAAAAGCTTGCCGTCACGTCGGGTCTAGATAGTACACAAAACTTATATATGATGTTTCAACGCCATACCTCTTTTCGTTTTTGAGATATTCTGTTCACTGACAGACCAATGAACAAAAACATGTTTTTTGGGTTCAGGGGACTCTAAAACGTGAAGATCTGTTGAAAACTCAATTTCGAATTTTTGGCGTAGATCAAATACTTCCTTGATTGTGCAAAGATGTAAAAATCAACAAAAAATAAAAATTACTAGAGTAGGTAACCTAAAAACTTATAGAAAGGCTTAGAAGTGTTGTTTTTAAATTTTTGTTATTTTAAAAATATCATCCAGCAAAGGTAAGAAACAGTTTTAAAAAATGTAGAAATTCTTTTGCTACCGTCTTGCCTTATTGGTAATTTTATAATTAAACTTAATTTTCCAACCTTACGCTAGGCATGTTTACACTATTATCCAAAGCGTGCACAAATTTGTGAGAGATTAGTTGACGCGATGGGTCGGAGGTTACAAGAATGTATTGATAATAATGGGTACTACACGAAATATTAATCATTTGAACTTTATTGGTTAGGGCTGTTAACCAATAACCCTCGACTATTACATTACTAGCTGTAATAATTGTAAACAATGCAATAAATTGCTTTTATCTTCTGAAGTTTCTTTCATGTTTTTGGGGTAACTTATGTTGTCTGGTTTTATTATTAATTATGGCGTTAAAGGCTTTTCCTTATCTTCTACAATTTGCTTGTATTTTTTTTAAGTTTTTTTGAAAATTACATCAAGTGACTACCGTATGGCTGTGTACTCCTGAAATAAAGTATAGCAGCTTAAAGTAATACCAAGTAGGTGTAATTCTACATACCTTAAAATTGCACAAAATAGGTAACATTAAAAATCACTCTTGGACCTTTCAGTTACTTTTTTAAATCATTCCTGAGGTAGAACAACAAATTATTTTGCCAGTTTGCAGTAAATTGTGAAAACAAGATAAATAGTTGTTTGTCAAATCTAGGTTTCCAATGTTGAGCTTTTAGCGATAGAAAAATCTATTTTGACTTTAATTTTTAATAGCATAATAAATTAAATTGTAGCCTTACACCGAAAGGTAAAAAGGTTTTGGATTAAGTAAGTAAATAAGTAAGTATAAATTAAATTGTTATCCTTTGTATTAAACTTCGGAAAGATGATAGCGATGGTGATTCCTTAATTACTTAGAACGTTTAACAATAAACGAAAATCTCTAAACTCTTCAACAATTCCATTTCATCATACAAATAACAAATAATATTAACAGCAGTGAAATAAAACCTGCTTAATACAAATAAACTGTAACCCCGTGTGATTCACCACCGAAATATTAAAAGGAAGGATTTGCTTCTAAAATGTCTACTTTCTCTCTGCCTAATTGCTTTCCGGTGACACGCTTTGTGTGTACTATCCTCTAGGAAACATTCGGTCAAGTGACGTTAAATGTGTTGCCTATTGAAATAGCCAAGCTGGCGTTCGGGGTGACATTAGTTCTGTGGACGATTGTACAACTCATTGGAAAAATAATGTTTTTGATCTTAGTATGTATATGGGACTCCACGTCCAGTAAGTTTTTATAGTGCTTTATAGTCGAGTTTCTACTAAGTCACGACAACAAGGAAAAGGATAAAACTTTATACTACGTTTATGCTATAGTTTTCATTTGAAGATTATACGCTCTCTTTGTCTTACATATGGAATTTGCGAAAGAACTACAATTGCGATGTTGGTTATAAAATTCTGAGTCGAAAATCGTAATGCTAAATTGTTGGATTGGTCTTTATGAGACCTCACGAGCAGTAGATAAAAAAACATATTTTTTGCAGGTAAAGCACATTTTCTGTTTCTTTCTTTTTGTTTGTATGTACTCCTTATTTCTAAATGTATTGCTCGAGCCAATTTATATACATATATATATATATATATGTGTATTGTAGTCTTATTTTTATTTTTTATGCACATATCTATCATATGGCTGCAAAGTATTACTCATGTTGTCTTTAAATTGAACCAACAAACCGTTAAGATGATGTAGCAAATGTTGTGCTCTATAAAAAGGTAGCGGTAATGTTTTTTGTAGAACCCATTAGTAAAGAGTTATCGAGCAAAAACTGAAAAAAGTGACACAAAAGTGGTCGTACTGACGCGCGCACAGCGGTGCCAAATTAAAAACTTGGATTTTTAATAAGGGCCTAGGTATATACAACATATCCAAAATCCAAAACTACATAACCTTTTGCAAGGTAACCACCCCTTTTCATGACCTAGCTACTGGACTATAATCAATTGATCAATTTTTACCAAATAACACACAAAACACATCAAAATAAATTGAAATTGGGTAGGACACGTAACAAAAATGTCAGATTCAAGATGAGCACTAAAATTGTTAGCATGGAGACCGAGGATAAAACGACTATCAGGACGTCCACCAACATGCTATAAGGATGTCAATTTGGGGATATAAATCGTCTTATACGCTGCAGTTTCTGTTCTGTTTTTAGTAGAAAGTGTTTGATCTCTCTATGATACTTCCCTTTTCTTCAATAGTCCAAAGGTGGCCACTTGTACTATTGTCCTGATTTTATATTTTCATCTCAGCTTGTTTCCTCTCTCCTGATATTACCATAATTGTGGTCTTGTCTTTATTTATTTTCATGTTTCTTTGGGCTAATTATGTTTGCCATATACCCAGATTCATTTGTAATGCTTCCGCGGTGTCGGCAAATATTGCAACATCGTCTGTAAATGCGCATTTATTTTCACTATTTGCATTCTGTGGTATCTGACTACTAATTTCCTCAGTTTATTGTTGCATGTTTGTATAATGTATTCCATGAGAATAATAAAAGTAGCGGGCTTAATACGGCTCCTTACCTTATACCTCCTGTTATTGGAGTGATTTTACATTGCCTGTTCTTACGCAGTTCTTCGTTTCAGCATACCTTCGGCATATTGATTAGTTAGTTTGGTACTTCTCTTTCATGTAAGCTTTTCCAGATCAGGTTTCTTAAGATTCCGTCCAAAGCCTTGCATAAGTCGATGAGACATGTCTATGCTGATTCATTACTCCGTATTTTCTTTCTGCTAATTGTCTTAGCTTAAATATCTGCTTTTGCATCTCGGTTTCCATCTTTTGGTACGAGCAGGAGTGCAACTATCTCGGTTTTCACTGACAACTAGCCACTTGGTTCTTTTTTATATCGCTTTATTCCTGTCTGCTAAATGCTTGAACCTAGTGAATCAGTAAATACTGCGTTAACGGCCTAGTAGATCATGTGGTTTGCATCACGCCTTCAACTACTTCGACATCCGCGGTTTTGGTACCCAATTTTTAAAGCGACTGGGCGCCCGCCAGTTGCCAGATGTCGGGATTGAACCACGTACCGTGGCACCGCAGCCCAACTCCCTAACCGCTGGACCGCGGTGACGCATCTCTTATGTACCTTACTATAAAATAGCTTTAATGTATCTTGCATAAAAAACAATGAATTCTAAAGCTACTAATCATAAGAACACTTCGGTAACAAACTTATGTAATAGAACTTAGTCTGCTAAAAATGTGTCAGATGCGTAAACGTTCTTATAACTGATAATCTCTGAATCTTCTTTGTGGCGTGAATCTATAATTTATATTCTTATTTGGGTTTTTCGCCAATTTAAATTATTAAATAACGTAAATAACGTTATTTGATAATTTTAATTTCCAGAGTGGCGAAATACCCAAATAAGAATATGAATTAAAGTTCTTATAACTGGTTGGATACAGTATGTGAATTTAACCTATATAAATACATATTAATTAATCTCAAAATAAAGACTGCCAGTAACTTATTTCTTGTTGTATTATAAGTGGCTTCGCATAAAGGACTTATCTTTCGTATCATGTTTACATAGTCACTTGATTTTAAAGTGTTGAGTCAAAAGGAGTTTATTTTTTTTTTATTATCGCAATCAAACACTATACCTTCAACAGCAGTTATTTGACAGTAATCTTATTCAAGGTCTGCCGATTTAACTTATTTTTTGTAAATATTTTCTTTCTGGAAGCATACGGTACGATCTGGTTGTAAACATTTCAAAGCATCGATCTTGCTTGTAGATTATTATAGTTACTGGTATTTTTTGGTTGCCCAGAAACGAAAAAATGATATTTTTTACGTTATTGTCTAGAAATGTCTACAGATTTGGTATAACATAAACAAAACCGCGTAATTCTTTAATAGAAAATCAGTCGGTCCAGCCTCTAATCGTCATCCGAAAAAACAAGTAATTTGCAGGTGTTTATTATAATTTGGGGCTAAGTCCGACGAATAGAAAATTAAATAATTCCAATACTTCTAAACTAACTTTATAGATATAAACCGTTCAATAGTTATTTGCCAGATAGGAGGCCATGTTAGGGTGATGAATTTCACCCTGTAAATATGCGGTCAGTCATTAACAAAAGTTAGGTTATGCTCATTTTATATAAAATGATAATTTTATGTTAATGTACAAAACGTGGTTGCCAGATTTGGTTTTGGATTTTGTGCCACTTTTAGTATTGGTTAAGATACATTTCATGAAAGACAAATTGCTGATTCTGAATACGTTTCATACTTTGTTGAGTAGGCATAATGGTATCATGAAAGTCGTTTTTTTATTGTAATTATAAATTGTATACAAAAATATTTAAATATTACAATTTATGTATTTTTTCAGTATAAATAAAGCTTTTACAAGCCACTTTAGGTCCATTGCATAACAATGTGTCTCCATTGTCCCTTATTGATGATTTTATTTCTCCAGTCTTCTATTCCTTTCCTTGATATGTCTTCCATTACTGCCTCCTTCCACCTATTCGTTGGTCGCTCCTTCTTCTAGTTTCTTGCGCTCTGCCTTCCAATACTATCTTAGTAGCTCTTCCATCTGGCATTCTCCATATATGCCCAAACCATCTTAACCTTCGAGCTTTAATGAAGTCTACTATATTTGGCTCTCCATACTTCTTTTGTACCTCTTCGTTTGTAAGTCTTCTCCAACCATCATCCGTCCGAGTCCCTCCAAAAATTTTTCTCCGCATTTTTCTCTCCCACCTACTTATCGTATCTTGGTCTGCCTCATTCATCGTCCATGTTTCACATGCGTACGTAGCTGTGGGTCGAATTACAGTCTTATAAGTCGTAGTTTTGCATTTCGCGACATTTGTCTTAAGGACATTATACTATTTAACGCGCCCGGACATCTCGATGCTTTTATTAACCTTGATTTAATTCCTTGTGTGTAATTTAAGTTTTCAGAGATTAATGTTCCTAAGAAAGTAAACTCCTTAACTCGTTCTATTCTCAAATCTTAATATTACGCCATTATTATTGATTTCTTTATTTTTTCCATTAGGTACTTCTTTGTTAAAGCTGCTGAATATTGTCCAGTGGAAGTTGAAGAATGGATTTTTTTTAAATATGGCCACAGAAGAAAATCACAGAGAGTTAAGTTACAAGACCTCGGGGGCCACACTGTAGACATGTTTTGACTAATAACTCTGTTTTTGTAAAACTCTTTAAGTAAATTTATGCCCCATCTTATTGAAAGTACGTAACCCGTTTGTAATGCATTGTCACGTAACTCTTCAAAAAACGGCGACAAAATTTCAGTATGATATGGTTGTGCATTTAGAAAACCTAAAATTTGAACTATTAAAATAAAATTTAATCGTTTTACTGCACTCAATTACCTTAAAAAAATATAGGACCTATAACTCTTCTTTTACTAATTGCAGCCCAAACCCCGATTTTTTGTGGGTGAAGCGGTTCTTCAACATAAAAATTGGGATTCTCAGCGCTCCACATCCTCATACCTTGTGAATTAATATAGCCAGATAAATAGAAGTATGCCTCATCAGTAAAGAAAGTTTTCTCAAACGCATTATCGTTATTTCCTAAATTATTGATAAACCAGTTACAAAATTCCAATCTAACCGGAGGATCGTTTGGCAGCAGTTCCTGATACACTTGCAACCGGTAAGAAAAATAATGCAAATTGCTTCTTAATATCCTATGAGATGTTGAATATGAAACATTTAATTGCTGTCCTAAATGGCGAACAGATACGTGTGGTTGTTCTTGCACAATTTGTCTCGCATTGTTAACTACTTCTTCAGTGCGTATGTTGCAAATAGTATGTATCATTTTTAGGTCGTGGGCCAAAAGCTTTAATTTCAAAATTGTTCCGCCCCATAATATTTCTAATAGTTCTTTCAGATATCTAAAACAGTACAAAGCCGAAAATTAAAGCAACAATTGAGTTTTATGCATAAATACTTGCATCCCAAAAGTCACTAAGCCGAGCAAAGATTTCAGTTTCACTGAGGTCGGGCCTGTCAGCTTTATAATGCCTGTGTCGCGCTTAAGAGTAGCTAGCCGCCACCCCGCAGCCTCGACGTTATTTACTCACACGCAGTCACGGAGGTCCAGAAAGAATACACTTATTCTTTCATAGGCTTTTTAATAACAACGTCAAAATCTGAATAATAATTGCGTAACTACTGAACAACATCCTTACATTTTTTTCTCTACAGCTACTTGCTTCTAAACCGAAAAATGAGGCGTTACCGCTGTTACAAATAACTGTTAGTGTCTCCAACATTCTCCCACCTGAGGAGTGTTTTGAGTGAGCAAAACATTTCTCACAAAGAGATACTACAAAACATATAACGAAACATTGCATAATATAAAGAAACATTACAAACAATACAATACATTACATAATACAAATACATTACAGAAAGCGTCGCGGAATTTTTGGAACACGACCGCACCGTGTCGTTTTCACCTTAGACACTCCCGAACCAACACTATCTTCTACCACAAAATTGGGCTCGAAAAGGGACTCATTATTGCTTTCAACATTCACCGATCCCCTTCCATCATTGCTCGACTGCCCATTCTCCTCCTCGAAATGGAACTCAGGAACGCTGCAACACTCCAATGGATACAGCCTTTGTAGCGGTAGAGTTCCTATATGTACTAAGAGTTGAGCCATTGGATCCACAAATCAAGGACCACGTGATGTAGCAAAGATATATTTCATTTGTTTTAGTTGAAAGAAGCATGTATAAAGTTTAAAATTGGCAAAAATCAGATACTCCATGGTTTGTGGATCCAAAACAAGTCACCCTACATGTCCCAACTCTTCTATATACAGGGACTCTAGTAGCGGTCTCAACATCTGCCCTCTAGTGGTCTCAACTCGAACTAAACGTACCTTGCCATCTTTACCCGGTATAATTTCTGAGATTCGTCCAACTGGCCAATTTAAACGTTTGCTATTGTCATTGCCTATAAGAACTAGTTCCCCAACTTTGATTGGACGGTCAGTCTTTTTGTCGCACCGTAGCTTCAATTGTCCGAGATACTCAATACGGAACCTAGTCCGTAGGTCTTCCCGCAATGTCTGAATTTTTCGCACTTTTCGACATAAAGAAGAACTGTCTACTGTGTCACAGTCAGGTAAGCCCCACTCGACTTGATCGCGCAGAAACATCGACGGACTTAAAGCAACTAAGTCTTTAGAGTCCTCAGAAATATAGGTAAGAGGCCTCGCGTTGACCACGGCCTCGCAGTCACAAATAAGGGTCAACAAACTTTCATAGTCCAAACGAGCACGACCTAACACTTTTCGTAACAATCGTTTTAATAACCCTATCAAACGTTCCCAAAACCCTCCCCACCATGGCGCCGTAGGTGGGTTGAAACGCCAACAGATGCGATGAACGGACGTCTCACGAGTAATAGTGTTCCAGTCAAGTAGCGATAAGGCATTTTCGGCACCTAAGAAGTTAGTGCCATTGTCACTATAGATCGTTTTAGGCCTTCCCCGTCTCGATACAAATCGACGCAAGACTTGAAGAAAACTCGATGTTGACAAGGATGTCGTTAGTTCTAAATGAACAGCGCGAAAAACGGCACACGTAAAGAGACATATTCACGCCTTATCCCCATTTTTCAAGTACATTGGCCCGCAAAATCGACTCCTGTCACTTCAAAGGCTACCGCGTCGCGCACTCTGTCCACAGGTAACGGTGGTGGGTCGACAATCAGAGGTTTCGCGTCGTACTTCTTGCAAACCACGCATTTTGAAATTACTGACCTAATGGTGCGCCTGCCTCCAAGAATCCAAAACTTCTCCCTCAGCAAACTCAAAAGACCTTGAGTCCCTACATGACATGCTTTGACCAGTAAACTCCCACCCTCTCAAATCGAACTTTGCTTCTGCCATTAACTTGGTAGCCTGTGATATAAAATCTTCTAATGTTTCTGTGTTTGGTAAACTGGTTACACAGTTGTCTACATAGAAACCTTTCACTAACATTTCGATCGTCTGTTTGGAATAGTAACTATCTTCTTCGCATTTCTCTAAACATATTTTGAGGTGATGTTCAATTGTCGCCCCTAGAAGAAATGGGCTGGCGTTCACTCCAAAAACGACCCTTTTATGTCGAAAAATGATTTTTTCTCCATCTGCCGTTTTCCACATAAATCGAAGAAAATCTCTATCATTTGGATTTAAACCAATTTGTAGGAACGCTTTCTTAATATCTGAAGTTACCCCAATTCTGTGTTTTCTAAATCGCAAAAGAATTGTAGGTATTTGTTCAATCAAGTTGATTCCCTTTTCCAAACAATCATTGAGAGACGGTTTACCCTTTTCTTTTGCCGACGCGTCGAACACAGGACGTATTTTGGTTGTAGCACTAGACTCCTTGATTACTGGGCGATGTGGCAAATAATGTGCTGGACGATCCAATTCTTCAGCAGGAACTTCTTCAATGACATCGTCTTGTATCCATTCCGAGAAAACTTCATTATATTTCTCCCAATAATTTGAGTTCTGCAATCTATTCTCTGTGGATTTCAGTCTATTCTCAGCCAATGCACGGTTTGATGGTAATGGGGGGTGTCTCTCTAACCAGGGTAATCTGACTTCATACCTCCCTTCTTTGGTGACGCAAACAGTTTCTTCAAACAGCTGCTTTGCTGCTAGTTCAAGTTCAGCTTTGGTTTTCCTTTCACCTGGATCTGTAATCCCAAGGATATCCAATTGCCATAATGCTGTGATAGAAGCATCTTTATTCAGCATGTTTGCCACTACCATGGTTGTACTATGAGATTGCCTACCATTGGGAATTTTCCCCATTAAAACCCATCCCAGTAGGGTTTCAATTGCTGTTAGACCACATCGAAGGACGTGTCTTCTCCCAGTTAATATTTTCCCAGCTATATCTGCTCCGATAAGTAGGTCTATTGGTTGGCGTCCTCTTTTATCGGTTAAGCGAACATTAACTTTTTGTAGCTCCTTCGACCAAATACCAGCAACAACTGATGGAATGTCATTACAGATGACAGGTTGGTCCAGTGCTTCAAATCTGCAAGCAAATTTACCGTCCAAACTCATGAGTCTAACGTCATAACATGCATGTCGTTGCTCTGCCGTTTGAGCACCGCCGAACAAGACGTGAACTATTGTTTCTGTTCGTTTAGGCTGATAATGTAACTCTTCAGCTACACTTTTTAAAACATAAGAACGCTGTGATCCCGTAATAATAATCACTCGGACATCTCGTTCCCCGCTTTCGCTACGCATTCTGACAATCAACGTTTGCAAAAATACATGAGCGTCCGTACAATTCGCTAAACCAGTTTCTGTAGCAAAGTCACTTTGAACTTCAGATTGCTTTTCTGTTGTAACCCGTTTATCACTTTCTTTCGGTTTATCTTTTAAGTCCGGACACAAAAGTATAATGTGTTGTCTTCCGCATACCATGCAGCGTAACCATTCGCGGCACCTACGACTAGAATGGCCAACCTTCGCACATCGAAAACATGCCTTTTTCTTCATGAGCGTACTCTTCTTTTCTTCCCAGGAAAGTTTTTGAGTTTTGAAACACTTTTCTGTGTTGTGATTACCTTCACAAAATATACATGTTATGGGAACACTGTTATTCATCAACCCTGCAGCTGTGGGGATGCCCTGATCAACAGTCCTGCGTTTGTTGGCCTTCTGCTTGCCGTCGTGTGAACCTAAGCCAAAACCTTCTACTGCAAGTGAAATGCGTTCTGCGCCTTCTACCTCTGCTTTCAAGAAATTCATGACGCGGTCCAGTCTATTCTTAAGAGTAGCATCGGGCTTCTCGCAAAAATTCGTGGATCTTTGCCAGACTCGCAAGAGTTCTTCTGGTAGGCATGATTCTACTAACGGATACAACATTGCAGAGCACGTATCTGTATTTATGTCCAATGTCTCCAAGGATCGGAGTTGCGTTTCTATTTTATCGTACAATGTAGCAATGCCGTACTTTGATTGGTTATGCATAGCATTATTTAGAACTAATTTTAAAAGTTCTCTCACATATACCTCAACAAGGAGATCCTCCCTTCCAAAGCGAGATTTTAGACTATCGATCACCTTCTCATAGTTGTCTGCCGTGGCTGGAAAGCTTTCGACCAAGTCCTGGGCCCTCGTGTTCGAGGTAATGGCCAGTCGCAGGTACTGAAATTTGTCATCGGGGTCGAGATCGGTGGCTTCATGTATCTTCTTGAACTGGCTCCAGAAAGGCAACCAGTCTCGTACTTCTCCCCCGAACTTCTCCAGCTCAATTTTTGGCAAACGCAGCTTGTGTGCACCAGACGCTCCTTGGATGGCTACACTTGCAGCTCTCAGAGCCCTTTCTGATGACACTTCACTCTTCTCAAATGCTATTTTGTTGTACCGGATTCTTAGCTGTGCAGCTCGAACTGCATACTCGTCACAGCTATTCATCTCAGCGGCTAAATCTTCTTCACTAGCATTTTCTGACAGCATGAGGCTAAATACTTCATTGTCAACTACCTTTAAAGCCTCTGCCTTCTGTTGCAAAAGCTCCTGCAAGGATTGCGCTTCGATAATGTCCACTTGCGCGGTTCCTAACACCTGCTGTAGTTGATTTGCAACACGGGTAAATGCGGCCCGCAAAACCGCACGGCGTTTCTTCTCTGCGTCCATCTCGACAATCACAGATTTGCCTTCACCCTGCACCAAGCTCGCTGTGCGCTGGTAAACGATAGCACAACACAAACGAACTCCAAGCAGTCTTCCGCTCCCTGCAATGTGCTGTCACGGTCGCCAATTAAATATCGCGCTTAAGAGTAGCTATAGGAAAGGCAACGAGCCAGTTTATGCACGTCATCAATGCACTTTTGCAGGGTCATTCAACGCTAACCCCAAATAAATAAAAATAAGATTTAGTTTTTATAAATAATTCGTCGAAAAGCATTACTTTTGTATCAACTTTAAAAATAAAACCATATATTTAATGAATCTGTTAATATTTTGAAGTTTTATCGATTTATAACGAACAAATTGATTTTTATTGCCAAATTTTCCGCTCTTAGGTTGGTGTGACATCGTATTTGGTTTACATAGTAATTAGTTACTGTTTTGTGTTTCTAACCTAACTAATTGAGATCGTACGTGGATTGTTAGTTGTGCTTTTTCAAAGTTAGTTATTGCGTTTACGTGTTTTGTGCTGTGGAAATAATGCCGAAAGCCCTATGTAAGCAGTCAAAACAGCTTATAGCCTCCCTACTAAGCTATTTTGAGCGGGAACGCGACAATGGAGGCCCCTTAATTCCTTTAGCTGCTGTCCAAGAGGTTTGTTAAACAACGTATAATTATTGTATTATTACATTATAGTGTTTTATTTATTATAGAGAGTTGCAAATGCCTTGCAAATATGTCTACCAACCGTTAGTTCGGTTGCACAGACAATAAAGGCAAATGAACTTATCAAAAGTCCGAAGCGGAAAAAGGCTAGAACCAAACCCGTAGTGGACGTTGACGATTTCGACCAAGTAGCCATAAGAAATGTGGTTTATGAAATGTACCAAAACAGTAAGTGAATCATTTAATCTCTTTTGCTGAACATTACAAGTAAGAATAATTTTTTGTTAGAACAACATATTACTCGGGCATCTCTATTGCGAGTTTTGAAGGAAAGAGATGTTTTCAAGGGAGGAATATCTTCGTTAGGAAAGGTCCTGAAAGATATAGGATTCCGCTGGAAAAAGGATGATCCACGCAGAGGGCTCATGGAGTTGGATCACATTGCTTTCCGCAGAGTGGAGTTTCTAAGAAAATACATTAAAAATCTGCACCAGGAAAAACCTTCACAATTTGTATATTTAGACGAAACGTGGATTTTTGAAAATGGCACTGTTTCTAGATCATGGCAAGATGATAGTAAAAACAGCGTTAAAAAAATAAAATCAGATGGAAAAAGGTTAGCATTGTAAGTTTAACAGTATTTAAATAATATTATTTATCTATTTTCTTAGATATATCGTTCTTCATGCTGGCAACAGAGATGGATTTATTCCTGGTGCTTCATTGATTTTTACATCGAGCACAAAAAACCCGGATTACCACGGGGAAATGAATCAGGAAGTTTTTTTAAAATGGTTTGAAGATCAGCTTTTGAAAAATTTGGAGGAGCCCTCAATTATTGTTATGGATAACGCAAGTTATCATAGCACATTGGCCGATAAAACACCCAATGCTAGTTGGAAAAAACAAGACATTATTGATTGGTTAACAAGCCGGTCAGTGAATATTGAGGGGAATGTGTTAAAAATGGAATTATTGCAGTTGGTTGCACAGTAAGTATATTACGTGAATTCTGTGTGCTCAAGTACTAACAAATTTTTTTCAGGCACAAACCTCCAAAAACGTATGTCGCAGACAACCTTGCGGAACAGTATGGACATACTGTACTCAGACTTCCTCCCTACCATTGCATTTTCAACCCCATAGAAAATGTGTGGGGGATTGCCAAAACCTATTATAATAAACATATAGGTGAACATGGGTACGGCGTAGAAAATACCCTAAATATGTGGCAAGAAGCGTTAAGTAAAGTAACAGCTGAAACGTGGTCAAATTGCGTTACACATGCAGAGGGCATTATACAGAAGTGGTGGGACAGGGAAGTGGGTTTTGATGTAGAAGACATTGCCCCAATAATAATAGAAGTCAACGACGAAGAATCTGATGACACTTGTGATAGCGATTAATTATTATATTATATTGTAGATAATTAGTTTGCTGAGTTTCAAGTGTATTGAAATAAATTTACATTTTTACTGTTTTGTCAATGTTCGTTTTAAGTTATTTTAATCAATTCATAAATTAGATCAATTTAAATAAATAATAATCACGTTGTAATCTGATGCACAATAATAATTGCAATTTATAAATTTTACTGTTTGATGGGTGAATACTGTTTGTTGGGTTGCATACTGGTTAGTCGGTTGAATACTGTTTGGTGGGTTGCATACCATTGTGATTTATTTAAGTCGTTTTTAAAACTAGCGTAAACGGAATAAATATGTGACATCATGACTTGTTGATGACGTGCATAAACTGGCTCCTTGCCTTTTCTATAGCCGCCACCCCGCAGCCTCGACGTTATTTACTCACACGCAGTCACGGAGGTCCAGAAAGAATACACTTATTCTTTTCATAGGCTTTTTAATAACAACGTCAAAATCTGAATAATAATTGCGTAACTACTTTTTTTTTTTTTTTTTTTTTTTAATATATACAGTAACCATTACAACTCGCTGGGGTTTTTTTGGTTGTGTTAATTGAACATTATCACAAAATTCACAATAAGGACAACTTAGAATAGTTTCCTTTGGCACTACATGTTGAAATTCACTAACACTAGGTTTTAAGTTTTAACAATTACATTGTTTATTTTATTCACTATCATCACTGCTTGATAGAAATATATCTTGAGGTAACTTGCGTTTAAGTCTTTTGTGTATACCTTTAGTTCCTAGAGAATAGTGAACCGTTGCTGGACAGTTTTCTAGATTGGAAAAATATTTACTGCTCACTTTTCTAATACTGAACAACATCCTTACATTTTTTTCTCTACAGCTACTTGCTTCTAAACCGAAAAATGAGGCGTTACCGCTGTTACAAATAACTGTTAGTGTCTCCAACAGCCTGTAAGCCTTTTAGTCCAGTCATTATAATATTTTAGGTTACAAAAGGTCATGAAGTTTTGAAACTTGGCAGGAATGTCGACCCATATGCCCTAACTATGGCTCTTAATTTGCGACCTCGGGAGGTCACCGCTCGCGCCGCCATCTTGGAAAAATGGCGCCCAAAAACAGTTTTTGGCGTTTAACTCCGTTCCTGTTAATCCTATGCAAAAAAGTTCTGATGATAAATTAAAGAGAATAAAATTTGCTGCTAAACAATACTAATAATATTTTTTGTCAGATCGTTAGCTTTCGAGTTAAAGGGCTTAGAACTAAAACGAACATTTTGAATTCGCAAAAAATCTGTATTTTCAACAGTTTTTTTACATTAACCACAAATTAACTTATCTATAGTTTGTTGTACAGAAACATTATTAAAACCAATACATATTGCAACTCGTTTCTACACCACCCATGAGGTAGAGTGCATCGGCGTGTTTTTTTACGTGGTTTCCCCAGTAGGCCTAATCCACAATCGAATTGATTACCTACTTGCTTTTCCGCAGCTTTACACGTTGCGATAGTTTTGGCGCAAATGATTTTTTAGAGTCACCAGCCTCTTCGTCTTCTCTTTCATTCTCCTCGTGCATTTGTAAGGAGTCAAGAATATCTGCAGCCTCATTGTCGTCCTCTTCGTCAGAATCTTCCACAATGTCAGGAATGTTTTCACAAGCTACACAATTGCAATAGAAAAAGGGTGCCGAACATTTTAACCCGATCTTCCGACACCCGCATGCCGTCCCACAGCCTTTTTTACATCTGCAAGAAATTGACTGGAGAAGTATGTCGGGGGCTGGCTGTTGTGTTGTGCGAACAACATTAAGCCCTGTTCTTGTTTTCTGCCAACCGTATTCCTCCGGGTTTTTCGTAATGCCATTCCACATCTGAACTTGATGATATGTCCGTAGGCAATGCTGACGTGCAGAATCTTCTGTCGGAGGCAGGGAGGTAAGGTTAAATTTGTTTTTGGAAAGAGCCTTCACAAAACATTCGTATTGGAGGGAATCCAATGAGTCGTTTTCATGCGATGCACTGCAGCTGTAGCGAGAGCATTAACGTCTGCTTCTGGATGCTGAAAGATTTTAATAGTAGGTATTAGCCAACTTGTCGTTTTTTTGAAGGAGGTTGAAAAATTTGATTTTCCCCTGGTTGAACAGAGCACAGGTGGTATCGCAGCCACTGAATGCATGGAGAAACTGAAAATTCTTCGCTACGGTATCCTTGTAGTTGAGGCTTTGCCCAGAAAATATCTGTTCCGCAATCTTTTCTCTGGCTGGTTTCCGCAAAAAAACATTGGCATGATCTCGTGCCCTTGCGGTTAACGGAACCAATAGATCTATGTCTTCCCCTACAACATAAACAAACGGATATGAAGAGAACATATCGAGCGCTGTTTGGACGATGAGCAAATCCGCATCCTCCACGGATTGCTTTACTGTATAACCATGCTCTTCAAACTTCTTCATTAACATAAGAATTAAACGCCTTTTGTTCGAATCGGTGGGCAGAAACTTTTCTTGCGAAACAGTGGAAATCATTGCTTTATCGAAAACGCTATCAGCGCAGGTTTGCGACCTGAAACATCGATGTCTTTCCGCGCTTTTCGTGCTCATGCTATCGAAGTTATCCGGATAACCGTCAAAAACTATACATGCGTTTGATCCTTAGTGCCGCTTAACGTATTCCACATAAAGTATACAAATTGTTCCGAACGAATCGTTGCGATGCCATACCACTCGGTGCAACAAAAATCCACCATCCAGAAATGAAAGCTTCGGCTCTGTTGTTCAGGTGGATCAATGGGCATGAATGCTTTGAACAAAGAAGATTTGGTTGGTACTCAGTATGGTCTCTCTTTATCTCGCGCAGATTTGAAAACGTACATGCGGTAGCGGTTTGCATGCGTTCCAACGTGGAAATTAATATTCTTCGGCGGATACAAACAACTGGCATTGTGCATGTGTGTAAACGTAACCCAACGTTGTAAACATGACAGCATATGACGACATTTACCATAATATAACAAATATCGTAATATGCTGTCACTTTAACAACGTTGTTCCACCTTAACACAAGTCCAATGACCAACTTTCCGCATTGTCCATGTCGAGTAGATCCGCCCTATTGGGGGACTTTCATTGGAACAGTGCATGGTGTTGGGGTCCCACGTGTCATTGTATGTAATGGATATACTAGTAATTTTGTTAGGTAAAAATAGTTAAAGTGAAAAAATTCGTGTGAAAACGCAGTTTTTTCGCGAATTCGAAATTTTCGCTCTACTTCCCATCCCGCTAACTCGAAAACTATCAATCTGACGAGAAAATGTTATTAGTGTTGTTTTGTAGAAAATATTATCCTCTTTAATTTATAATTAGAACTTTTTTGCATAGGATTAACAGGAACGGAGTTATACCTCAAAAACTGTTTTCGGGCGCCATTTTTCCAAGATGGCTGCGCGAGCGGCGACCTCCCGAGGTCGCAAATTAAGAGCCATCGTTAGGGCATATGGGTCGACATTCCTGCCAAGTTTCAAAACTTCATGACCTTTTGTAAGCAAATCCGTTTTATTTCCTTTTAATGACTGGACTATTTGTAATTTGTAGTTTTGTGTCACCTTTAATGACTTTTGGCATATTTACTTTAGTACTACAATTTGTTTGACAGATAGATATCCATGACGGCGATGTCCATACATATTATGCCTAGTGGCAAACAAAGTATGAAAGGACTGGCAACATTGCATGTTTAACCTCAAAATGTCAAATTAGACGCTTTCGTGAGCCTCCTGTACATAACAGCTGCTTCTGACAAAGTGTCAGAAAGAGTTTCTAGGGAGTTTTAGTTTTATTAAACATAAAAACAAAATTCCATGTCTACCTACTTGGCAAATAACTATTGAACGGTTTATATGTGAATAAAAATGACACAAAAATTCAAAAATAAAAACATTTTTAAGAAAAACATATTCATGGGAACAAATGGGTTAATAAGTCATTTTAACAAAGGAATCTGTGATTCTGTTGCTAGGTAACATGACAAGTTTATTGAAAGTGTCGTTTAGCTAACCGGGAAAAGCTTTCCCGGCTAGCTGCAAAGTAAAGTAAACAATGACTCGCTTTCCTACTGTTTTGAAGGTTAGAATTGTACCTATTATTAACCGATTGTGAGTAAATTACTTTATCTACCCTTGATGTGAAAGTACTACTTTATCTATCCTTGCTGTTAAAGTAGCACTTGCCCTTTTGTTTTGAGTCGATTAAAGTACACATTTGCTTTAGAAAAAAAATTTGTTCCCAGTGTTCAATGAAACCTTCATTCCATTGGGAAAACCTACAGACAAACCACTTGCTTTCATCTGGCATGAAAGTATCCGGGAGATATACGTAACAGTATTTAAATATTTTTTTCTTTCTTCAAATTTATGTATGCATCTTTCCCAATACAGGCACAAAAATTCTAGAGAACAGACTTTATTATAATAGGAAATCCTTGTTATTTATAACTTTATTATTCAAAATCAGTCATTCTTGTTGATCACATTGTTTTTGTACATAAGTTTTACACATAACAGAGTTCCTAGTACTGAAGGCACTAAGGCAGAAAGCATAACAATATTTTCACCAAAAATATCACCTATGACGCCTGAAGTTATTGGCGAAACAGATCTGGCAATTGACATCACACTATTTGAGGCACCTGCCAAAGATCCTCTGTCAGTTTCTTTGGATCTATTTAGTATAACTTCCATGCTTACAATTCTAAGAATAGCACTCGATATTCCGAAAGGTATCAGTACTACTAGAAAACATATTAAATTTGGTGCAAAACACAATCCCACAAATGATATGCTAATAGCCATAAATGAATGTAATAATCGTTTTAGGCACTTTGCGTCGTTTTTGTAAAATCTGTTCGTTACAAAACCTAATGCAAACCCTGAAACCGAACCCACAATACTTAAAAATGATATTGTATACCCTATAAACTTCTGAGACAAATTATATTTTTCCTGAATATATAACGCTTGATTAGCAAAATATATAGAAATGGAAAAACTAAATAAAAATCTCAGCAAGAAAGCATCCCAATAAATTTTCCAATCCACCTTTACCAATTCAGTCACAGCCTTTGATAATTCCGCCTTAATACTTGTCAAACTAAATAAATGTCTCTGATTATTAATTTCACTACTAGCTGCTTTTACTGGTACGTCTGGAATACATAGAACAAGACCTAAAATTACTGCAATTAGTTATCTTTACGGTGTTGCAAATAGCACGTACCCACCTGTATTAATAATAAATAACATTGCTGTTAAGGTACAAACATAGGAAAAACCATGCGCTAATTCTGAAAGGTGACCACCAACAACTGGCCCCACAACAAATCCTAGAGAACCAATAGCACCAGAAAATCCATAAACTTCGGCATGTTTATCTTTTGGAATAACGTCGCCTATAATAGCCTTACACAGGGTCTGTGTATGCTTAACAAAACCTACGACATTTATAACATTAATTGGTCTGAAAACTAATGTTTTGTTTCGCACCAAGAATTATTCTTAAAAAAAATATCGTTCCCAAAGATGATGTTACGCCTATCAAAAAGTAGCACATGCATGATATTAACAAAGTGATCCTAGCAACATATTTGCGGCCGCTCAAATCGCTCCAACTACCCTAAAATATGGCGAAAATAATTCGCAGAATCAATAATCACATACTGTACATACAATTACAGGCCCTGATAATACTTGAAGCCCCGAGTATGTTGACCCAAAAATTCCTACAATAATATGTGACGCTCCTAAGGATCGAAAATGTGGATATAGCAAAGGGAATGTCAGTCCAACAGCCAAAAGATCCTAAACATAGAGAAATATATCCAAACTGTTTTAAAGTCTGTTTAAAATAAAACCTACAATAAACGATATCGCATACACTAAAATCTTTACATTTTGCTTGGATGAAAACATTTTATGCAAACACTAACATTGGGAAAGCTTATAAACTATAATTTTATGATGGTCTCAGGCAATAACCAGCCTTGGGATTCGACTTCCTGAGCAGGAAAATAACTTGCTACTACCACATTTTAATTACTAACTTAACCTTCGCCTGAGAACCACTTAAACCTAAACATTTTTATAGGAACTGTCAAATCATGGTGCAACAGCTGCACGTGTTACTTTTTTGCAAGTGTCTATTAACCCGACGCTACGGACTCCGAACAATTTATTGCGTTCGTCTCGTCGCGCTGAAAAGAATTAAATTCCATCCTTCATATAAGCAAAGAGCATATAATTATATGCTTTTTGATATAAGACTGGTACTCGAAAGCCAAATTTGAACAGATTTAATTGCGCTGTACTATCACAAATTTTAAAAACTCCTGTCACATATGACACTGACACTTTTAAACGTCAAATTAAAATAGCCCCTTTAAACGAAGCTCAGAAGGCAATCATTCGAATCAAACTGGGGGATGGGGTCTAACTAGCTAAGAAAAAATGTGCTATACTGCAATAATTAGAAGAAAACAAGACACAATTACAAAACAAGGTGCCATCTTAACTTGGCGTTAAAGGTGTCAGTGTTATACTGCAAGCGTTTGTTTGAAACTGTCATATTACAGTCCCACTATTAAATCTGTTCAAATGTGGCTGTACCAGTTTTCTATTAAGGCGATGGTACAGTCACAGAATCAATATAGTTTACTCTTTAGTTTTCCAGTGTAAATTCATAGAAATTCAGTTGCTTAACAATAAATTTAGTTTGACAGGTAAATGTCAAAAATTTGAAATAGTTATTCGTATACCTAGGCGGCGATATAAATGTTTGGCGTACCAAGAAATGTTGTCCGGCAAGGCAAATATTTCGTAAACGTGGCATACATAACATTTTTTGTGCAATCCCAATGCATATTATAATCAAAAACACATTATCGTTTTTTTGCGGCCGTTACTATAGTAACGCCCGCGAAAACGAATTTTGCAGTCATAATTACGTCCGCAAAAATTAACTTTTCAGCACGGTTGCACAAAAAGCACTTTATAGTTCCCTTAGATGGAGGCAAATCTGCAACTCAAGCTAAAAATATCAGCTGTAACTAGATCACTTGACAGAAAATTTGGATCAGAGGGACATGGCCTTTTTAATGTCTTTATGTACTTATGGCATCATCAATGTGTCATGTTTTTAATATGAAGTGTCGATAATATGTCGAGCACCGATACAGATAATGCACTCATTGCAAATGTGATAGATTTTATTATCTATTCAAAAATTAAATAACCACCAACGTCACATTCTACTCGATAATTACTATTGGTAACGCTGTCTAGATCGAGTGCGAAACGAAAATATAAGACACCAGTGCCAAATTGAACCCATAAACGACTGGACCAAAGAAAGAAAAAAGAATGGATGAGAATAGAGTAGTCAAGGTCGCTAGAGATAAATCACCTACAGGAATAAGATCCAGAGGCAGACCAATGCGGAGATGGAGGGAGTCTATGTAAAATTCTGGATAAAACAAGCATATCACCTAAAAACAAGTAAGAAGAAGAAGAGCGCTGTCTAGTGGGAAATTTGACAAATATTGTAATTTTAAGGTTAAGTGTTTGTTAAGTGTCAAGTTTGTATAAATTTCTCCGTAATATCGTTCAATCGATGTTTTCATACCTGGCGTTAACAAATATCTAGTTTTTCTAAACACGTTTAAGCGCAAATAATAAAACTTCGCGTTTAAAATGTACTACTAATAATAAAAACACAATTTGAACGAATTGCAATTTCATGAATCAAGTAAAACTTATAATGAAGGATAATATCACAAGTAGAGGATATATTTTTGACAAATATTTTGCCGTTTCGATGTAAATTATTGCGTTGAAATTTCACGAAACAAAACCATATCAAAATTAAATGTATAACGCAGGGGTCATTTAAGTCGGATCACCACCCGCACCCCTAAAATCTGGGACAGTCAGCGACCGTGCGCGAACAGATTTGCACGCGTTTTAAGCTACGCATTTCATTAATTACCAAATTTATTACATTGTTTCCTTTCATTTGTTTTATATGATTGTTCAGTAAGTGTGGTGTTTTATTTGTTGTTTAATAAGTGATTTAAGAGCAGCGAGGCCTATAAATGTGATTTTGTTGAATGAAATTTGCAATAATTTTTATGGAAATGGCAAAATATTTTTTTTAAATATATCCACTTCGAGTGGTATTTGGGACGACTATTTAACAATATTAATACATAACGATTAACTTTATTGAAAAATAATCCAACAATTAATATAATTATTCATTGTCAATTAAGTTCGGCGGAATATTTCCAAACCACAACATTTTAATATTTTTAACGCAAACCAAACTTTGTTCACACAGTTTGTTGGTGTTTAGTTTTACGTAACCTAGCGATATCACTAAGGACATGTGGTTCACCTGCGCAGTGGGTTACCATCTCTCGAGCATACCCTTGTATTTATATCATGAGTATGTGTATCTTGGGCAAAAAGTAACATTCCCAGACTCCTGTGTTGTTGTACAGCAATATTCACAGTTGTCCGGGAATGTTACACTCTTCGTCCTAGATACACAATGTACTATTACATCGACACGAAGTGTACGAAGTATTGAAATTCCCTTATATCGAAAACCACTCTGAGTCAAATATCTCTAAAATTCGAGCCAACCGACTAATGAACCCACTATATCAAATCTCCGTCTCGGCGGTGCGGATCTTTTGGTGAAGATCCCAGCCCACTAGATCAATCCCCCGTATTGGGGGGTGCATAAACGTGCTGTGCGGGGGATGTATGTTCGTATGTGTACACGATTCCGGTCGCCAGGAACCTTCCTGAAGTCTTGGATCGTTTTCATACGATAGGTCCTCCGAAAATGAAGGCCACATCAACTTTTGAGCTATGGTCGTCGGCAAAAAAAATTTTTTTTTTGTTTTTTTTTTTTTTGATAAATAACTGGTTCATAGCATTTCATTGTATTAGCGAAACGGAGTGATGCTGAGTATCGAAGTATTCTTGGAAAGCACGGAAAGGGCGCTTTTCTTGCGTGGGGGGTACCGTATATTTTTTTATTGGAAAACCAGTAAATGCACACCTTGTACAGTATGATCGAAAACGTTTAACCTCTAGAGGGCTGTGGATTTTTTTAAAATTTAATTTATGTTGGCAATGATGAGTAAAGGTACTTATAATATACGTCGTCTGCGTTGATTGTTTATAACAATCAATGCAGACGAATATAATATATCACATATAATCTCATAAGAGCATTAATTCTTTCCGGAAAATCGTACGACACTCATTAATGACCAATAGCAAAATTAGTTCAGGAGCCGTAACCAAGACAATAAAAAAAATTCTTGGAAATTTTTTGTAGGTAGACTAACCTAACTGTGAGGGTTTGTGGCGTTACGATTTTCTTACCGAATCTGCATTCGAGCATTAATTCATATCCGGAAATTATTTTCGTGCATTCCAACAACGTCCTAATTTGCCCTCGCGTCTTGGACCGCACTCAAAAAAATTTCCGGAAAGAATTAATGCTCTTATGAGATTATATGTGAAAATTTTTTGAGTGCGGTCCAACAACGTCGTATTAATTTGCCCGAGCGAGACGCGAGGGCAAATTAGGACGTTGTTGGAATGCAAGAAAATAATTTCCGGATATGAATTAATGCTCGAATGCAGATTCGGTAAGAAAATCGTAACGCCACAAACCCTCACAGTTAGGTTAGTCTACCTACAAAAAAATTCCAAGAAATTTTTTTATTGTCTTGGTTACGGCTCGTGAATTAATTTTTCTATTGGTCATTAATGAGTGTCGTACGATTTTCACTTATAATCTCATAAGAGCATTAATTCTTTCCGGTAATTTTTTAGAGTGCACAGTAACAACGTATTAATCGGCACGAGCGGTACGCGAGGGCCGATTACGTTGTTCTGTGCACGATAAGAAAATTACCGGACATGAATTAATGCTAGAATGCAGATTCGGCAAGAAAATCGTAGCGACACAGCCATAAAAAGTAAAATTTAAATTTTACTCGAAAATAAAATATCAAGTGATATCAAAAATGTATCCATAGTAAGTTGTTAATATATTAGTGACACTGCAAGTATATGTCAAATTTGAGGTTAGCAGGTTAGATTTTGCGTCAGTCTGTGTCAAAACTGACGCAAAACCTAACCTGCTGACATCGAATTTGACATAGACTAACCTCGAATTTGTCAGTGTCACCAACATATTAACAATAGTGAATGTCAAAAAATTTCCACTTATTAATTACAGTTAGGTTAGTCTACCTACAAAAAATTTCCAAAAAATTGTGTTGTTGTCTTGGTTATGGCTCGTGAACTAATTTTTCTATTGGTCATTAATGAGTGTCGTACGATTTTCATACACAATTTTGACCGAATCACTTAACTTTGACAGAATGTTTAATACTGAACACAAAGTGGTCCTATGTATGGAAAATAAAGGAAATCACTTTGAACATCTTAACATTCTTATGTATTCAACAAAAATGTATGTATTTGTTAAATGTTAAAATGGCATTACTTATATAACCTTAAATTGACAGACATAAAATGTCAATATGACTTTTACTACCACGACTGCCAACATAAATTTTTAACAAAACAATTCCACAACCCTTTATAGACGGAGAGCCAGCGACAAAAAAAGTTACGTCATTTCATTAAGAAAATATCACGTGTTACTACACTCTCTTAACATCGCTGATAATTGATTTGGATGTCTGCCTGGTTTCCGGTGGTGAAGAAAGCTGCAAGCAGGGGCGCAAAGTGGTAGATATGACAGATAAAATAAACGTATCTGGCAGTACTGAAGTGTATTGTTGGTGACACTGTCGGTGTATATCCAATTCGAGATTATCAGCTTAGGTTTTGTTTGTTATTTGACACAAATTGACACAAAACCTAACCTGACAACCTCGAATTTGACGTAGACTGACAGTGCTACCAACAATAAACTTACTATCACAGGCGACATTTATTACAAATTTATTCAATCTCTCGGTATTTTATTTTCTTATGTTCCTTGGGAAAAGTATCCCCAGTAGGTCATGTTTAGTTATGTGAAACTGACCTGACAAAATGTCAGGTACACTTTTTAAAATTAGGTTATAAATTTTGTAATTTTTGACATTTGATTATACTTACACGTAAGTATAGCAAAAAATGTTTGTCAATGATCAAAAATTATAACCTAATTTAAAAAGTATACGTGACATTTTGTCATGTCAGTTTCACCTAACTAAACATACTTTTCCTAAGGAACAGAAGAAATAGATACATCTCTACTTCTTTCCACCGTCTCAAACCAGGCAGACTTCCGAATTAATTATCAGCGACATTAAGAGAGTATAATAATAAGATGAAATATTTTCTTAATGAAATGACGTAACTATTTTTGTCGCTGGCTCTTAGACTAATTAATATGTATATATACATTCTATACACGAAGAACTGTGAAAGGTTACATAACACACTCGCATCGCAAGTCAATATTTTAGCGCTATAAAGCTGGAATACAGTAAGTAATTAAGTATACCATTGCAATTTGATAACAATAACATGGAAGTAGTGTCAAAATGGGTGACAGTAATTTCTAGCACTAAGACAATTACAATGATTATTACACACAACTGTCACATGACTGACAGCAGCCAATGAAAACCATGCATTTTTTGGAACTCGACCAATCCCGAACTGCTTAGCTGATAAGCGCCCGTGGGCTGCTTACCAAGCGATAAGCTCCCTAGGGATGATTATCGACCCCGTGGATGGTCTCATAATTAGAAATAGAAATGCAAGGAACAAGCAATTTGAGTTTTTATGCATTATTAGATCAATTTTAAATCATAATTCGTATACGGGTTTTGTGTAATAATCTTCAAAATATAAACGCGGGCGACAGACTTACATATAATTTTGCCCGTGCCAAGAGTCATCGTGCTGGTTGCCCTTAGAAAACTTCCCTCGGGCAAGCCCTCGGGACAGTTTTCATTGCAACCAGCACTCGACCCTTGGCGTGTGCAAAATTATCGGCAAGTATGTCTCGCCCTTGTTATATTACTATTGACTATTGCATACATCTGTCAAACGATGTCATCTAACCATTGCCTCAATGCATCTAACCAATGATCGAACTCGCGTTTTTAACTTTCAACCAATCAAAAACGACTTACGTCGATATGGTGTGACATAACAACTTATCGGTAAGTCGTTATATAACTACTTATCGGTAATACTCCACCTTACTCATTAAAATGATGATTCGTTAGTTTTTTTATCGATTCAAGCAATAGTCACGCAAAATATATTGCGTGCATAGTTCCTTGCATCGATAATACTGACCAGATTGCACCCCGCTGGATTGTTTAGAAAATACGCCCTCCAGCTTCGCTGTCGGGCGTATTTTCTAAACAATCGAGCGGTCGTGCAATCTGACCAGCATTATCGGCAAGTCACAATGCACTTAATACATTACTGTTGAAAAGGCAAAGAATTTTATTTTTTCTACAGCCGTCAAAAAAACGTGACATTTATGCATCGATATAGATACCCGAAGTTTAACTTTTTTTAACACGTGAAAAATAGCTATTTAAGTAACAAGGAATGTAAGGACCTATTAACATTTGAGGTAGGCAAGTACAAGACAAGGCGAAGTCGCGGCTTGTTGCCTGCCGAAAATGTTAATAGGCGATACATTCCGAGTTATCTTATTATATTTTTCCCGCTGCTTATCGAAATTTTCCTAGATTTTTGAAAAAATCGTTTGGTTTGTCACCTGTCACCATGATTAGTTTTCGTGAGTCATGTTACCTGTGAGCATCACATGTCACATAAACACTTGCAATTTATAAACAAAACGTCTAAATCTGCATCTTGCTTTGCTAATTTTATTATCCTAGGAACTTAATAATAGTATTAAGTTCCGTTGTCAAGGGAAAGCAGCAAACAAATATAATCACCGACTTACACGTTTTGTTACTAAGGCTGTATCACTAACTTACATGATCAGCAGCGGGAAGTAGTATATTAAAGTATGAGTGGATAACAAGGTCTTTAAAACACACGCGAGTTTTCGAGCACGACGGCGTAGCCGGAGTGCTCGAAATAGAGCAAGTGTTTTTAAGACCAGTTACCCACGAATACTTTACGCTATTTTTTATTATACCTCCAATACTGGAAATAAATTACGCATTAAAAACTTAGAAATTATTTTTGTCGTGATAAATCGAGAGGGCATAATAATATTGCTACTATAGTTACGAGAATTATTTAATTTTTGTCGCGTCCACGTCCGTTGTTGCATTCAGTCGTTTCCTTGACAACCTTTAAAGCTCGGCGAGCTTTAATCGCCTGTTTTCGCACGCTCAGGCGTGCTTTAAACGGCGATTCTGATGCAGGTATAATAAAATAGCTATTAAGGCAACTAGTGTTTTACAGAGGGTTTAAAAATCGAGGTCGATCATATTAAAATTCGAGCGAAGCGAGAATTTTATGATCGACCGAGATTTTTAAACTGTAAAACACGAGTTGGCTTCAATATTTTTTCTACAGCCGAGGAGTTTGTTAGCTTAAATGCCCTCGGGCCTTCGCCCCTCTCCAAAGCGGCCCTCGGGGCTCCACCCCTCTCCAAGGAGGCCCTCGGGACTCCGCTCCTCTCCAAGAGAGCCCTCGGGGCTCGGCCCCTCTCTGGCTCTTGGAGCTTCACCCCTCTTCAAGGGTGCCCTCAGGGCTCCGCCCTTCTCCAAGGGGGCCATCGGGCTCCGCCCCTCTCCAAGAGGGCCCTCAGGACTCGGCCCCTCTCCAAGGGGGCCCTCAGGGCTCCGACCCTCTCCAAGGAGGCCCGCGTGACTCCACACATCTCCAAGTGCGCCCTCGGGGCTCCGCCCCTCTCCAAGGGGGCCATCGGGCTAAGCCCCTCTCCAATCGGGCACTAGGGGCTTCGCATACAAATCGGTCCGATATAATAACTGTACTTTTAATCTTCACAAATAAGGTTTTATAAACTCTTAAAGTACTCTTTGCTTTAAATGGAATGGCGTGTTTTATAGACAACATAAAGCACACCGCATATGACCCTTGGAAACAGTTTAAAATCACGGCTGTAGAAAATAGTATATTAAAGTATGAGTGGATAACAAGGTCTTTAAAACACGCGCGAGTTTTCGAGCACGACGGCGTAGCCGGAGTGCTCGAAACAGAGCAAGTGTTTTAAAGACCAGTTATCCACGAATACTTTACGCTATTTTTTATTATACCTCCAATACTGGAAATAAATTACGCACTAAAAACTTAGAAATAATTTTTGTCGTGATAAATCGAGAGGGCATAATAATATTGCTACTATAGTTACGAGAATTATTTACGTTTTTGTCGCGTCCATGCCCGTTGTTGCATTCATTCGCTTCCTTGACAACCTTTAAAGCTCGGCGAGCTTTAATCGCCTGTATTCGCACGCTCAGGCGTGCTTTAAACGGCGATTCTGATGCAGGTATAATAAATAGTATATTAAAGTATGAGTGGATAACAAGGTCTTTAAAACACGCGCGAATTTTCGAGCACGACGGCGTAGCCGGAGTGCTCGAAATATAGCAAGTGTTTTAAAGACCAGTTATCCACGAATACTTTACGCTATTTTTTTATTATACCTCCAATACTGGAAATAAATTACGCACTAAAAACTTAGAAATAATTTTTGTGGTGATAAATCGAGAGGGCATAATAATATTGCTACTATAGTTACGAGAATTATTTACGTTTTTGCCGCGTCCATGTCCGTTGTTGCATTCAGTCGTTTCCTTGACAACCTTTAAAGCTCGGCGAGCTTTAATCGCCTGTATTCGCACGCTCAGGCGTGCTTTAAACGGCGATTCTGATGCAGGTATAATAAAAATAGTTATTTTCATGACAAGCGTCGAAAGTAGCAAGTATCGTGCGAGTGTTGATTAGACAAACGAGGGCGTAGCGAAGCGAAGCCCGAGTAGATCTAAAACACGAGCACAGATATTTGCACTTTCGGGCGAGTTATGAACACTATTTTTTAGACGACCACTCAAAGTAAATTCTATTTTTAAGAATTGTTTTTATTTTGTTTGCAAAATTGATCGTTATATTATTATTGGTACAATTATAAAAAATTAGAGCTTGTTGGAAGCAGAGTAACGAATAAAGCAAAAGCGTCTGGATTATTTGAATCACGGTCTGCTTAATTGTGTGACAAACGTCAAACTGACGTTTGTCACAAATTAAGCAGGCCGTGATGAGGCCGTGATGTGAATAACTTTGTGCCGTTACGATATGACTAGCACGATATAATATCGTGCTAGTGTATGAAATTGTCAACTTTCTGTAGTAGGCTTCTGTCGCGATAATGTTACTTTCATACGTGGTCGTCTAAAAATAATATTTCTTCACGGCTAGCAGTGAAAAATCGGGTTTTGGAACACCATTTCCTTAGTTACAACACATATAAAACGTTACGTACATAATAATATTACTCTACTTATTTGCTATATGCGTATGATTTTGTTGCAGAGAATCTTTTCTTCTTTTTTTGACGGCTGTAAAAAAACGTTTGTATTTCGTGGCAAAATTCGTGTTTTTATGGCGCGTTTGAATGACTTTTCTGCCTCGACCTAACGGTCTCGGCGAAAATTGACATTCTCACGCTCCATACAAAAAACACTCATTTCGCGCACTTAATACAAACATTTCCAATGCACTCTAAACATACACTCATTTATCGGTTTTATCCTCTAATAGTCTAAGAGCCAACGACAATACTATATTTTCGACGAGTGACATCGAAAGTAGATTTTTCTCACTGTCATTTGACAACAGAAAGTTGACATTTGCCACTGAGCGTGCGTTTTCATCACTTTGCCGCTCGCCGAGCGTTTTGGGTTTCCGCGTGAACAAAATAGGTAGCCACGTCCGAATGTTTCCTTGACAATGCCCGCTATTTGTCGAAATAATCGCGTCACATGTCTAATAGACTGCGCGAGTAATGTTAACTTAATTTTCAATTAATATTTGCAATAAAATGAAATATGATATTTTCCATTAATAATATGCTCAGTCGTCGAAAAAATAGTATTGTAACGATCCTGCGGCCGGTCATTGTCCCGGACATATGACCCAGTGCCCCGATTGTTCCAAAATATTTGAGAAGCGGCTTTGGGGCCAGGTGTGGCGGATGAAGTCGGCAGCCTTGGTGACTAATACACGTGCAGCCTTCCGGATCGATCCAGAGCCAGGTGCAACGGATGACTCACGCTTTCAGGAACGCGCTCGTGGTCAACATACGCAAATGCGTCATGCATTTGCCGGAAAAGCGAGTCAAGTCTTGATTGTTCTAGAAGACTCATTCGTGAGATGCTCGCGAGCGGGAAGACAGGACAGTTCCCATCAAACTCGAAAGCGTAAGGCCGCCACATAAATAAACGCGTGTATAACATAAATAGCCACATAAATAATTGATGTTTAACCCAGTGTAAATAAATAGAGTGTATAACCATATAAATAATTACTGTTAAGCCGTAAATAAATAATTAGTGTATCGTTGTTAGAAATAGTGCCTGTAGTTTATAAGTAATTTGAATTCTGCCTTGATAATTCTGGTGTTTCTAAATAATCGTAATCAGTCGTTGTAGATAAATGTTTAATACAAGAAGCGTCGTATAATTTTGTAAATAGCCCAAGAGCGAAAAACGTAACAGTAAGTATATTTCGAGCTAAAAGTGCGCTTGCGAAAGCGGCAAGCGCACTTTTAGCTCGAAATATACATACTATTTTGTCGACGACTGAGCATATTATTAATGGAAAATATCATATTTCATTTTATTGCAAACATTAATTGACAATCAAGTTAACATTACTCGCGCAGTCTATTAGACATGTGACGCGATTATTTCGACAAATGACGGGCATTGTCAAGGAAACATTCGGACGTGGCTACCTATTTTGTTCACGCGGAAACCCAAAACGCTCGGCGAGCGGAAAAGTGATGAAAACGCACGCTCAGCGGCAAATGTCAACTTTCTGTTGTCAAATGACAGTGAGAAAAATCTACTTTCGATGTCAGTCGCCGAAAAAAATAGTTACATCATTTTATTAAGAAAATATTTCATCTTATTATACTCTCTTAATGTCGCTGATAATTAATTCGAAAGTCTGCCTGGTTTTAGACGGTGAAAAGGAGTAGAGATATATCTATTTCTTCTGTTCCTTCGGAAAAGTATGTTTAGTTAGGTGAAACTGATATGACAAAATGTCACGTATACTTTTTAAATTAAGTTATAATTTTTGATCATTGACAAAAATGTTTTGCTATACTTACGTGTATCTGTCAATTGTCAAAAATTACAAAAAATATAACCTAATTTTAAAAAATGTACCTGACATTTTGTCAGGTCAGTTTCACATAACTAAACATGACCTACTGGGGATACTTTTCCCAAGGAACATAATAAAATGAAATACCGAGACATCGAATAAATTTGTAATAAAAGTTGCATGTGATACTTGTTATATGTTTGACACTTCTGAAGTTTATTGTTGGTAGCACTGTCAGTCTACGTCAAATTCGAGGTTGTTAGGTTAGGTTTTGTGTCAGTTTGTGTCAAATAACAAACAAAACCTAACCTGCTAACCTCGAATTAGACATACACCGACAATACACTTCCAGTACTGCCAGATACGTTTATTTTATCTGTCATATCTACCACTTTGCGCCCCTGCTGCAGCTTTCTTCATCACCGGAAACCAGGCAGACTTCCAAAGCAATGATCAGCGATGTTAAGAGAGTATAGTAACATGTGATATTTTGTTAATGAAGTGACGTAACTATTTTTGTTAAAGCACCTCTATAATACGAGCATGCTTGTCAGCCATATTGAATCACATCACAAAAGCGGCAAATTCAAAAAATTAGTTACTTTTTAGACAATGAAAATATGTTAATGTCTATACGTTTAATAGTACTAATTCGAGGCTGAACAACCGGTCATGCTCGAAGATTTTGAAATCTGAAAAACAGAAAAGACAGTAAATAGTTCATTCAAAAATGAAACAATGTTTTAGGCTTACCTTATATCCAAAAAAAGTATTCCTTTTAGGCCCTGCACTCACTGAGACCACGCGATTGCGACGCAACTGACAAGAAACTCATAAGTGATAATCGCGTGGCGATTGTTCTATGGGTTTATGCATATATATAATACACATATATTGCTGGTAGGGCCTGGAAACTTCAGAAAACATTACGGCGCCGACATAGTCTCACTTCGAGTATAACGCGTCTCGTGCGCATGCGTGAGAATTCGAACTCCGCCTTTAGAAGCGAATTTTAAACTTGACCATTTCCCCATTGGGCGAACGACGCCGCCGCGCTTGCGCACAGCTCACCGTATACACGAAGGAGTTGGTTGTGTGTCTCACTTCATCGGCGAGTTTCCTACTCATAGCCGCTATACAATATAGTAAGTATTAGATATATGGGTTTATGTACTTTACTGCACACTGCTGCGACTGCGATGCTATTGCGATGCAACTTGTATAAAATAATTGCTCGCGAGTGTCAGTGTCAATCGCAAAGCGATTAGTTGCGTTGAAGTTGCTTGGTGAAATGCAAGTAATGTCAAATTAGTACAAAAATGCCCTTGTATTGATGCCGCGTCTTTTAATAGACACCTTAACATTTTCTACTAATACATTAAAACTCTCTTTTGACATTCAGTAACATGACTTTGCTCATGTTGGGAGAGCTTTCTTGCTGCGATAAAATAAAGGTATTGCAATCTTTATTATTTTTGATATATAGGGGGACTTCCTTTTCCGATTCTTATCCTTATTTCGTAGGTATCAGTAAGCTAGAACCACGTCATCATCATCGTCACTCGAAAACATTTTGCACCAGACTAAGAATAAATTGCTCTAATGTGCATTACACAAGTTGCCGTCGCGATCGCATCGTAGGTAGGTATGTCTTTGCATCGTAATCGTATCGCAGTCGCGTCGGCTTAGTGAACGGAGAGCCTAAAGTCTTGAAATAGACTGATTTTTTAATAAAGAATATGAGAGGCAACGCATAGAAGGCAAAAAGACACAGGAAAACGAACACAGTTGGCAACTCAAACACAAGGTTAGAAGCTAGAATAGCGAGCATAGATAATATAACCCACAACGAGTGAACTGTTTGACGTTGTAGGGTTATGTTTTGGTTGCATCATGGCCACCAACATGTAAACGCGAAAGTACTGTGATGCACGATTTTATGCAACTTGTGCGACATGCGTCTGCTTGTATTATAAAGGGCTCTAATTTTTGTCGCTGGCTCTCCGTCTATATCATACGATTGAGATCCTATCTCAATGTATCATACACAGATGCAACAGAGCGGTAAATGCAAAAATACGGGAGTCTACAACGCTCTCTGAAGCTGGACTAAGGTCGCCAGGACAGTCTTACTAGTACAAATACATGCCCCCCTCTTACATTTAGGCTTAAATATCCTACATTCATATTTTGAAATTTAAAAAAATTTAAATTTAAAATTTATACAATCATTTAATTTACTGGAACTAAAACATGAAGCATTAAATCACCAAGAAAATCAGAAATTAAAAAAGGTTCTTTTAAATTGTATAGAAAATCTATATTGTAGGTCGATAAAAGATTCGATGTTATAGAGGCAGAGGCTGCTCAAAGGTAAATTGCGCTAAAAGCACGAAGCAAATTACCCCCCCACCCCCCGCCATACTGCTTTTTATATAATAATACGTTTCGTTGTTACTCTAATCTAATAAATTACTTTAATATGGTTACTAATTTTTGTTTAATAAAGATGAAGTATGGATCACAGGTATAGTGTCTTCATAGTGGTAATTGAATAAATAGGAACGTTATGGGCGCGCACTCATATTTCTATATTTCCAAGCAAAATTAGGTAAAGTTTTCTGGCCATTTAACAGATTTGATGCATACACATATAATTTTATATTGGGTTACTTGTTTTTATTATTTTTCATTTTTTTGGTTAGATTTTTATTAACAAATGTTAGATCAACTGTCTACCCTTAGAACAGAAAATAAACAGGAAGCCGCATTTGTAAGAAATCCGTGCGACCGCGATGGGTTTTCAAAATGGCGGATAGTTGTTTCCTTTTGGCAGTGGCGTATCATATCGAGAGGGTGCATGTGCAGCAAACAATTTCAACAGTTTTATTAAGTGCACTTTACACTATGTGATTTATGACTACATGTGAGTTTGTGTGACTTCAGTCACTGTCTGTAATTTAAATTGCTTCCTCAGATTGTGTGATTACAAATAATGACCCCGTTATACGTTCCCTTCTATGCCCATGACTATTGTTGTGTACAAGTACGTATGACAAGTGACATGTTCAGAGAAATTATCTCTCTATTTGAAGTGAAAAGTAATATTAATACTTACTGATGGAATATAATGCCCAAAGTCCTGGTATTTGGGGTCTGAGAACAGCCAAAATTAGTCTCAAACTAACTAAAACCCACAACTGTCAAACCGGTATCACACCTCATTAGTCATACATGGGTCTTCAAAATGGCCGTTTCCGTCGCCTAGATGTTACAGCCAAGTTAAATGAAATGCGCCTTCCTGTCTATTTTCTGTTCTAAGTGTCTACCAAATAATACATTCGATAAAAATTCGGTGCACGGTCCGGTCTAGTGCGCATGCGCAAAAATGTAACAGTGAACATAAAAATGTAACGTTGAACAAACTCTCTCTCGTATTTTTTCTCTAAAAAAATTTACCAAGACCTAACAACTAACATAAACCATTAACCTGGACCAGCGCCGAGAGCGCAACAACATTTTGCTTTAAACATTACGAGACGATAGCGGCAAGCGGCACCCACAACATTTTGACGTACACTCTGATCGAACTATAAACTTACTTCGCTAACAGCGGATGCGCAATAGACCGGACCGTCCACCGAATTTCACCCATACATTCAAACACATGCCCCGATAAATAGTAATTTAACTTATATGATGAGCGCTCCGATGAATAGTAATTCCTCCTATATGGCGGGGCGCCCCGATGAATAAACACGTCCTATAAAATGTCAGTAAAGTAATGATGGAAACATCTGAAAAATATAATTAAAAACACAACAGAACCAGTAATAGGACGCACGAAGATAGAAAAGCAACCGAAATAGTTTGATAATGTGTAAACAAAAGGAGAATAACCGGATTTAAGGAAAAGAACTGGATAACAAAAATAGCAATGCTAAGAAATTTTTTAGAAAAATAAGAGAACAGACAAGAAAAACTACAATAAAAATTTTAAAGTAAAAAATGGCAAACTATCCACAACAAAAAACAATAAAACAAATGTAAAAGTAACTCTAGTAAATTATTAAATGAATGAATAATGAAGCAGGAAATGCAGAAATTTAACGCCTGGCGAAAAAAAATACATATAGTCCATTTACTTGACATCTGCACTGTCAGTGTCAAATTTAAAAAAAAATTCTTGACTATACCTCAAAAATAATGTGTTTTTTATTAGACTGTACAGTAATTTAATTGTTAAAATGTGAAAAATAGCAGTGGTGCCAACATAATGTCAGTTTGACAGTGCAGATGTCAAGTAAATGGACTATAGAATGATGACAAGACCAAAAAATGTACTAAACAAGATGAAATCGCAGTGAAAGACATAATGAAGTGGTTAAAGAAAGTAGCAGAAGATAACCTAATAATAGCTAAAGTACATTTTTTTCTATAATAATTTTCAAGGTCAACTTTCTAGGGGATAAGTTGCATTTCTGCAGGGTCCCTAGTTTTAATAATGTTGGTACATAGATTTTTAGTTCTTTTTTTCCACTGAAAAAATGATTGTCATTTTGACAGATGTCATAATTTAATATCGCTTGCTTCATTTTTGCATTTAAAATATTTCTTGGTTTTCTTTTTTTATCCGATTTTGTTGACGATGATGATGATTCCATGTTAAAAAAAGAAATTTGTCAAGTGTTCAGATTAAGAAAATTTGACATTCAAAATTGACACATAACCATAATTTTGAAAAAGTTCTACCAACACGAGGTATAAAAATTTCATAGCGTTTTAATGACATATCTACCAACATTGTAACACTTTGACAGTTATTATACCTTTTATCCATTCACAAAACTCATGAACTGTCAATGTCAAATTTTTTAAATATTTTCTGAGTGTACCTGGAAATTACAGTTTTTTTGGGAATGTACTTCGGATCTAGTGATTTCTAGTAATATTTAATGTTAAGGTTATCTTACATGTGTCAAAAGTCAAAACTATTTTCTTCTAGTTTTTCCTTGTAATAATCAACTACAGCCTTTTTTCCTTTTCCAATAATAAAACCCTCTTTCGTTTCTGTTCCATTGCAATTGATGTGTATGCATAAAAATTAAAGAATTTGGGAGATTATTTTTTTTACAAGAAAGTGTGACATAAGTCAAGTTTTTATATTTCACACATTTCAATGCTGCCAAAATCAGCAAACAAAAATTCCAAAATAGAATTTAAACAAGGTACCAACTTGACAGCGTTTTGACAGTTCACGAGTTTAGTGAATGGATAGTAGAAAAAAATGTACTTTTGGGTGTAAAAACAAGAGAGAAAACACAACAGAATGAAAAGCGGGATGAAATATAGTAATTGAAGCAAAATGGCACAAACTGTTACAAAAGAAAAAGCTCAAAGGAAGAAAGGGGAGTAATTCGCTTCGATAAAAGCATTAATGACGCTCCGGGTAAGAATGCTAACAACTCAAACGCGTTGAAGCCATATATATAATACACATATATTGCTAGTACCGCCTGGAAACGTCAGAAAACATTACGGCGCCGACATAGTCTCACTTAGAGTATAACGCGCCTCATGCGCATGCGTGAGAATTCGAACTCCGCCTTTAGAAGCGAATTTTAAACTTGACCACTTCCCCATTGGGCGGACGACTCCGCCGCGCTTGCACACAGCCAGTGAAATGTAAATACTACATTTCACTGCACCAGCTCACCATTATACATTGAAGAGTTGGTTGTCTGTCTCACTTCCTTGGTGAGTTTCCCACTCATAGCCGCTAGCAATATAGTAAGTATTAGATATATGGTTGAAGCAATTCATTGGAGGTTGGTGGTTTTCAATCTCCGTGAAAAAGATAAGTTTTCTTGTTCCTTTTTAATTGTTATTCGTTGACAACGAGGGCAGATTGTCCCTCGAAACGTTCGTTATTTAATACGTTATTTAATAATTTTAATTTGCAGAGTGGCGAAATACCCAAAAAAGAATATGAATTATAGATTCACGCCACAAAGAAGTTTCAGAGATTATCTTAAGATAAATGTTATTAATGTCAACTGCTTTCTAAACTGATAAATTTCCGCAAATTCCAGGAATATGAAAATATAATAATAATAATAATAATAATAATACCTGGCGTCGGGACTGTAGTTACTTTCTTTCAATGTGAAATAACCTAACCTCATTCACCCATTCCTCCATTGTCGTTGTGTTAACAGTGTAAATATTTGGGTACAACAAATTAGTTTTGTTTAATGCGTTTTTGGAATTTTGTGCAAATCCAGTAGTAGAGCATTAATTTTACTGTAAATACAGACAACTAAACACCTATTTTTAAAATTTATTTATTTTAGAATCCTAAATAATAGTATTTATTGTTAAAAGGCATGCTCTATGAAAATACAGGGTGTTAAAAAAAGTGTCACAAACCGTGACGTGGCTTAGTACGGATAGTATGCAGAAAAGTCATAATGAACATGGGTTCGCAAATCGACGCTTTCGGAGATGGGAAGGATTATTCCTTTTTGTAGCTTGTGCATTTTTTCGCAAATTGCATTTTCTTATCATAGTCGACAGATGTTCTGTTATACAAGTTTGACATAGGTTCTGGCAAAAGTTTGTAGTTTATATATAAGATATAACTACTTGAACATTGAATTAGCTGACGTGCAGTTTATGTATGGTCGTGTTAATGGGAATGCCAATGAAACACGTCTTTATGTTGATGCTCAATCCCAATCACCAGATCCCTTCAGTTTGTGTTTTTATAAGACTACATCAAAAGGTAGCGTGATACCGGTTCATTTGGGAAACAGTCCCATGATTCCGGAGAATATTGGCCGAAATAGGAATTAGTGCTCCTCTTGTTTGGAAAATCCTCCACGAGCAGCAGCTACCCTACCATGTGCAATGAGTGCAAGTCCTAAATCCACCTTATCATCAAGCACGTTTGGTTTTGTGCCGCTGGTTTCTGCGTAATGATGCTGAAGACCCCAATTTTGCTGTCAATATTCTTTTTACTGATGAGACCGGGTCCACACGAAATAGAGTTCTCAATTTCCATAATAGGCATGTGTGAGCTGACGAAAATCCCCATGCTATTATGGAATCCAGACATGAAGTACGTTTTTTATTGAACATTTGGATGGGAATTTTGGGTGACAGGTTAGTAACCTAGTAGGTCCAGCTGTTTTACCAAACCGATTAACAGGCGCTGCTTACCTAAACTTTGTGCAGTACACAATGAGTGATTTTTAGATGACATTCCTTTGAACCAAAGGCAACACATGTGGTTCCCGCACGATGGTGTTCCGGCTCATTTTTCAATTGCTGTTAGAAACCATTTACATGGAATTTTTCAACAAAGATAGGAAGGGGTGGACCTGTATCTTGACCTACAACATCGCCTGATTTAAACCCTTGTGATTTTTTCTTTGCGGATATTTGAAAAAGTTAGTGTACCCTACGCCTGTAAATGTCCTCGAGGAGCTGCAACAACGAGTAGATCAAGGATGCTACCGAATCTGAGCCAACGCAAGGGTTTCCGGAAAGGTTCGAAGGTCCTTATGACAGAGATGTAGCTGCTGAGAAATGGTGGGAGGGCACTTTGAACATCTCATGTTACTTTTTGCATTTGTTGTTTGTTCTTAAAATTGTTTGTTTGTAAATAAATTATAATATAGTGGTGTAGTCACAAAATGTTTCGTATCTACGAAACCGTCCATTTGCGGACCCATGTTCATTAAGACTTTTCTGTATATTTTGGGCCATACTAACCCTCATCAAGGTTTGTGACACTTTTTTTAACAAATTTACAATATGATACATTTAATTACATCTTTATAAACTAGCATCAGTTCACGAAGCTAGTCCAGTGAAATGGCTCTGTTCAAGATATTTAGAAGAAACATTGGGACAGAAGAAATTAAACAGTTTGTTAAAATGTCTGAGGGTGGTTTTGATGACGTCCTGAAGAAGGTACAACATAATACAAATTTCTCCAAAAAAACGCATTTCAATTATAAGAATTTTAGATAAAAATTATTAAAGCCGGGGATGGTGCCTGTCTTGCTGAAATCAAAGTAGGGAAAGAGCATGCCAATATGTTGGGTGGATTGCATGGTGGGCTGTCAGCAACATTAGTAGATTCAATTACTTCATACGCATTATTTACGCATGGAGAAGCTTCAATGGTTCCTAGTGTTTCTGTTGACCTGCACATGTCGTAGGTAATTGATTTGTGAAGTAATCAGTGTAGTAACCAACATTCTTTTAGTTATTTAAAAGGAGCCATCGTAGGTGATGAAATAGTAATTGACGCCGATACGATAAAAGCTGGAAAAACGCTTGCATACCTAAAATGTGAAATAAGAAATAAAGCAACAGGTGATGTTTTGGTCATAGGAAGTCATACGAAGTTTATAATGAGACGTTAGAATTGAATAATTAGGTAATGAATTTCACAGCTTTAGTCAGTAGAAAGATCGGTTTTATCGCACCTAAAAGGTAAAGCTTTATAGTGAGTAAAGAATATGAGCTTTAAACCTGTACTGACTTGTAAATTTGTATATAATTTTTTTTAAGTTTGTTGAATTTCTAAATCATATTAGACATCAATGTGTAGTAACTTAGATTAAATGATAAAAATCTGAGTGTATTTTGTGAATTTGTAGCATAGGTCGTAGTTCTCTTAAAATGAAAACTTCAATCTAAAGATATATTATTCCTGATTTCTAAACCCTGCATAGTAATAATGCAGTGGTTCCCAACTTTTTTTTTATGAATGACCACTTTAATTTCTTTGTTCTTAGTGGGAACCACAAGGTTCAAAAATAATAAACTGCGTGTATTTTAAAATATACTTTAATTTTAATCAAAATGTTCAACATGTTCATAAAACTTTATAGTAAAGTGCACTAAGACTATTATTTTAACCTTAAAAAGAACATTTTTAATATTAAATTAATATGACAAATCATCAATGTGATTTTTGAGTTTGCATCTCTTTTAAGAGTTGTGAAATCCTGGGGCATATATTATTGCTCAGAGCTACAGGCATATCATGGCTTCCTGTCAATTTTTTCCGAGATTTGTTTTTAATTACAAGTAAAGCAGAGAATCGTTCACATAAATAAGTCGTGGAGAAGAGCATAAGATAGCGCACGACTCCCGGAGTTTTAGTATAAAAAATTGCTTTTTTACACCGAAACTCCTCAAGGGAAACATTCTTAAATACGTCCTTGCAGTTTCTATCATTTTGCAATTCGATGAACTCTTTCTAGACTTGTTCAGCAACCTCACCAACATTAATAACAGAAGGACTACGAATCAGTTTTTGTGTACCTTTCAATTTGTTTTGGATATTTTCCAAGAAGTAACGGTTGAAATCAACAACCAGCAATTGCAAATGACTTCTGATGTTCTTTTGTATATTCTTACTGATTCTATAACTTTTTTTTCAGAAACGAGCGCTTTTAATGTCACAAACGCAGAAAAATAGTTTTCATCAAATTTACCCATCCATCATTGAAGTTTACAAACAAAGACACGAAGTTCATTCTATTATTAAATAATAGAATCCATAGTGTACATTCCTATTTTTAAGGAATTGTAAAAATCTAACAAATACATCTACCGACATCCAAAATCAACTTAATTATCCTTTATGTAATAAATACTAAAAATAATTTTATATCTCAAGATATAATAAAAAATAAACTGATAGCTGCAATATAGAACTTACGCACATAAACTTTAGCATTTGGTTTGGCATCAGTAATATACTAACTGCAATGTGCTTATAACATACTGGGTCTGCTTCACACTAATATTTAATGTGTAGTATTGAAAGTGCCATATTTTCTGATGATTATTAGAAAATTTCCTTCATATATTTTATGTAGTATTTTCTTCGCCAAACTTCTGTCACTATATTAGATACGTCTGACCTATTCGAGAAATTATGCTTTATTTTACTACACAAATTATGATTAGTCACAATTATATATACAGGGTGACTTTGGTAGTAGTGCAGATATTTTAATAGGTGATAGTATACATTAAAAGAATGCAAAATAACTCAACTTGCCTTATACCGAGTGACCATAAATGGTTGTGATTTTTTCTTAGGTTGGCAGTCTTTATGTTGCTGACACTATAAGTATATGTCAAATTGGACAACCTGCTAACCTCGAATTTGACATAGACTTACAGTGCCACCAACATAAACAGTGCCAACCTAAGAAAAATTAAAGAATAGGTTTGTGCATAATAAATAGCCGAACCAAAAGAAATTAATAGTCACAAAAAGGTTTGCTATGCGCAAGTAAAAGAAGCATAGAATTCAATAAAGCTAGTCAGTGAAATTGGTGAGGATTCCAAAAGGTAAAGAAGCCAGAATAAGATAACAGTACATTGCGAAAGAGCAATCTGAAAAAGCAGGCATATGGACATGAGAAAGCAATTAGAAAAGCAGGCAACAGGATATGAAGAAAGCAATGGAGAAGCAAGGAACTCTTAAAATAATCAGTGCATTTAACGTGAGTGAAAAAGCAGAGCAAATAATAAAACGTGTTTGTGTGGTGGTGCAAAGAGACGATTTTTAAATATAAGAAACAGACAATAAATTTAGTTCGTAAGAAATTTGAAGATTTAAAACTATGTTATCAAACTTTTTTCTAGAATGTATTTAAATTACGAGGGTAAGGTGAAAAATTCTCGGCCTGACAATGAAAGACTGCGATTTTCAGTTAAAAAATGATTTTATTCTTCTACATAATCTCTCTTGACTTCAACACACTTGGCCCAGCGTTTCTCCAACATCAGTATTCCTTCCCGGAAGTGAGAGTCTGGAAGGCTGTGAAAATATTCATCTACGGCCCTCTTAACTTCTTCATTGGATGCGAAGCGCTTCCCAGAAACAAATTTCTTCAAGTTTGGGAACAGATAGAAGTCCGAGGGTGCCAGATCAGGAGAATAGGGGGGATGGCCGAGCAAATCGTACCCCAAATCCTGCAGTTTTCCCATCGCCAATGCACTCTTGTGAACAGGTGCGTTGTCCTGGTGAAAGAAGATTTTTTTCTTTAGGCCAGGCTTCTCCCGGATTTTGGCATCCAACTGGTCAAGAAAGTTGGAGTAATATTCGCCTGTAATTGTTCTGCCTTTTGCAAGGTAATCAATTAACAGGATCCCTTTCGCATCCCAAAACACTGGCCATGACCTTTCCAGCAGATGCGATCGACTGCTTTCTTTGGCGCTGAACCACCAGCTTCCACCCACTGCTTCGACCGTTGCTTCGTTTCTGGGGTGTAGTGTGAACCCATGTCTCATCCATGGTGACAAATCGCCGCACAAAATCGGTCGGATGCCTATTGAATCGGTCCAAATTGCTGCGAAACTTGTTTACGCATTTGCTTTTGATCGGCATTCAGCAAATGCGACACCCATCTCGCGCAGAGCGTTCTCATCCCTAATTCTTTGTGCAAGATGTTTTGCACCTTTTCTTCCGATATCCCCACAGCCTCAGCTATCTCACTGACCTTCACTCGCCTATCGTCCAACACGATATCATGCACTTTTTGAATGGTTTCTGGTGTGGTTGCGGTTTTTGGCCATCCTTCACGTGGGTCACCTTCGAGGGACGTGCTACCATGTTTAAATTCAGCTGCCCACTTTTTAACGGTTGACATGGAAGGAGCAGAGTTTCCGTAAACTTTTGTCAACTTCGGATGAATTTCCTTACGGGTTAATCCATCTAAAACGAAGAATTTTATGACCGCACGATATTCAAATTTATCCATTTTAACGAAAAACACGCAAGACGTCTACGGCAAAAATTCGTGTAAACAAACTACTTGAAAGAACAAGTTGAAACGTGTCATACGAACTAATAACACTAGCACGCAGGCAGGAAAAATAAATTTTTGCAGATTGAAACGCCATCTTATGTCAAGGCCGAGAACTATTCACCTTACCCTCGTAACCAAAACTTATTTCCGTTTATATTGTAACCATTGCAATAGTTTCTATTTTGTTTTAATAACGGGGGAGAACAAATAAATAATTAAATTAAGCTTGACAGTGTAAATTGTGCTCCACTTTAATTATATTTTTAATTCAAAAAATGAGCATTTTTCAAAATAAAATGTGTACCATTGTGTTGTGCACTTTTCATAGTTTATGTAGTATCGTCTCTAGAGTTTTCCGCCACCAAAAATAAAAATTTCCACAAGTGCCTCCCGAGGATTTTCGCCAGCCGATCCAGCTCGAGAGTTCGACAACTACGTCCAGCCAAAACAAGGGTCCAGAGCCAGGGGTCTGCATTGCGATACTTAGGACAGGACTGCAGGAGTGCTACCGGCAGCTTCAACAGCGAGGAAAGTCGTCCCAGGGCTAGAAAGGTACCCCAAAATTTACCTAAATTATAAGAGTAAGCGGTCGGATTTCGACGTGCATATGAGAGGAGGCCTTACTGAGGAGGATTCGAGCATCTCCACGACCACAGCGTAGGCGCAGTTCGAAAAATAAGCGGTTTTCCAAATTTGAGGTTATGCCAAGGAAAAACAATTGTAAGCTCGAGTCGCCGTCCTTTCTGACGTCACGAAATAAATTAGTGCCTGAAACAAAAGCTGATAATTAGTGCCAAAGCGCGTTTTTGAGATATTCTGTTCACAGACAGACAGACAGACCAATTAAAAAATCTGGTGTTTAACACGCACACAACTTCCTTTTACAGTGATCTTATGATTAGCCAAAAATTTGATTTTAAATTTTTAATCATTTGTCAAAATTTTTCAAAAATTACACATTTTACAAAAACGGTACAAAATAGAGTGTTAGTTCAAGAGACAAATTTTCTCTAGAATTTTAAGCTGAATTCAAAAATGTAATAATATACCGGGTGTTCTATTCATTTTAGAGGTATTCAACTGGAAAATCACCTATCTCACATCAATACACATTAAAAATTTAATAAAAGTGTAAAGTTTGAAAAATCGTTAGAGCCGTTTTTGAAAAAAAAACGGAAAAAACTGAAAAATCACAAGAGTAAACACCTACTTCCAGTTATGCGATTTTCTTCAAAAGCTTGCTGTCTCATCTACATAGCACACAAAACTATTATATGAAGTTTCAACGCCATACCTCTTTCCGTTTTTGAGATATTCTGTTCACAGACAGACAGACCAAAAAAAATATGTTTTTTGGGATCAGGAGACTTTAAAACGTGAAGATCTGTTGAAAACTCAATTTCGAATTTTTGGGGTGAATCCATCCATCCATCCATCCATGGCATTACAGCCCTCGGTGGGTCTTAGCCTCCTCTTGTTTTAGCCTCTCGTAATCTTTGGTTCCACCCTTGTCTATCCCTTGCTGCTGTTGTCCAGTTCGCTCCTCTCAATAGCTTTCTTGCGTCCTTTCTTACATTTTTTTTTTTTAGTTTATTGAACTGCTAATTTACAATCTACTTTACATTGAAGGAATAAGTAAATAGTTGAAAAGTAATCAGACATGCAAGGGTTCAGCCAGTGCTGAAGCCACTATGAGTCTTTTATTAATTTCGAACTAAGTCATGCGGCCACTGTCGTTTCAACCTTCTGGCTATTGGTTGGGTGGTGAGTTGTTCTATTAATTGGTTGGGATGTCCGTGAAGATTATTATAGTAGGTTCTCGAAAGTCTGCGGATCTCATCAGTTATATATGGAATTTGTAAGTCGGTGTGCAGTGTATCATTTCTGACATACCAAGGGGCATTTGCTATGATTCGCAGGGTCTTCGACTGAAAGCGTTGAAGGATTTTTGTATGCGAGGCTTTTGCACATCCCCATAGCTGGATCCCATATGTCCACACGGGTTTTAGGATGCTCTTGTATAGCAGAACCTTATTGGATAAGGAAAGCTGGGAGCGCCGTCCTAATAGCCAATCCATTTGTCGGAGTTTAAGATTTAATTGATCTCTTTTAGTCTATATGTTTGCGCCATGTTAATTTTTGGTCCAGATGTAAACCGAGGTATTTCACTTCGGATTTAATTGGTATTGGGCTGTTATTGATTGCTAATTGTGGACACTGAGTACGTTTATTGGTGAAGGTTATTTGAGCGGACTTATCACTATTAACTGTAACTCTCCAGTGCTCGAACCAATCTTCTATTAAGTTGAGGTGGCTTTGTAAAGTTATTGCAGCGGTTCCTGCTGTGTCACTGATGGATAAAATCGCTGTATCGTCGGCAAACGTTGCTATTACGGTGTGTTGGGTGGTTGGTATGTCAGAGGTATAAATTAAATAGAAAAGTACACTGCCCTGCGGCACACCTGCAGAGATGTATTGGTGGCTTGAGACTGCATCATTAATTTTTACTTGAAATGTTCTCTCGCTTAGATAGGACTTTATTACAAGGTATAGCTGACTCGGAAAGTGTTTCTTAATTTTATAGAGTAGGCCCTTATGCCATACCTTGTCAAATGCTTGCTGGATATCTAAGAATATGCCTGCACATACTTTTCTGGTTTCAAGGCTCTCCATAATCTTGTTTACAATTCTATGTCCTTGATGCACTGTCGAGTGGTGTTCTCGGAATACGAATTGGTGAGATGGAATCATTAGGTCTAGGTCTATGGTTTCTTTAATTCTTTTGAGGAGTAATTTTTCAAAGATTTTTGACATTAAAGGTAGGAGACTTATAGGTCTATAGGATGAAGGTTGTGTTGGTTGTTTTCCAGGCTTGGCAATCATAATTACTTGTGCATGCTTCCACTGAATAGGAAAATGACACAATCGCAGGATGCTGTTGTAGATGGTGGTAAGGAAAACTAAAGCTTTCCTAGGGAGGTTTTGTAGTATTTCCCCTACCATTAAGTCGTAGCCAGGGGCTTTGCGAGTATTGGTAATCCCTATTTGTTTTCGTACTTCGGCTGGTGAGAAAGTTTTCAGTGGGAGTGACATTTGACAAGGTGTATCAAGCCTTTACAAAAACGTTTGCGAGGTGATCGGCGAATGTTTTAGCTTTGTCCTCATCTGACCTGGCCCAACTACCATCCATTTTTTTTAATTGATGGAATTGCTACAATGGGTCGTTTGAATTTTTTTGTGGCTTTCCATATTGAGTGGTCTCCGAACAGTTCTCCAATTTCCTAATGGAATTCAAGTCAATGTTTGCACAGCTTATTAACCAGAACAGCATGATTTTAAATATGCTCTCCACCGTCATAAATAAACTAGCGTAATGGCTTTACCAATACACATAGCGCTCTGGAACGCCAACGGTATTACAAATCACATACCAGAAGTAATATCATTTCTACATATCCACAAAATTGACATAATGTTAATCTCGGAAACCCACGCAACTTCGAGAACAGTAATAAAAATACCAAACTACAGTACATACTTAGCTCATCATCCGGATGGGACAGCCCATGGAGGATCGGCGATTATAATAAAAAACTCAATTGTACACAACTGCAAAAATTCAAGCCTCAAGCATAAAAGTAGAAACTCGTGACTTCAGATTAGTGGTTGCATCGATCTACTGCCCCCCGCGACACTCCATCTCCGTCGAAGAATATGAGGAGACTTCTTTCAATCGCTTGGTAACACGTTCATCACTGGAGGAGACTGGAACGCTAAAAATACAACCTGGGGATCTAGGTTAACTAACCCTAAAGGAAGAAATCTATTACGGGTAGCCCACAATCTCAACCTCAATTTTCTCACTACCGGAGAACCTACCTATTGGCCTACTGATCCAAATAAGTTACCTGATTTACTTGACTTTGGAGTGGTCAGAGGAATAGCAAATACATATCTTAAAGCAGAGTCCAACTTCGATTTATCCACGGACCACTTGCCAGTTCTGGTAACTGTCAGTGCAACAATGATCACCAAGGAAGCCCCTGTAAGATTATGTTCCAAATACACAGACTGGGACTGTTTTAGAACATTACTCGACCAAGAAGTTAACCTCGCTGTCAAAATTAAAACCACGCATGATCTAGACGAGGCAACTCATTACTTTGCAACCCTAATACAGAATGCTGCATGGCAGGCAACACCTAATAGAACAACAAATATACTCGAAACTTTCTTACATTGTCTGCCCATCTTGCTCTTGGTCTGCCCCGTTTTCTATTACCTTCCAGAGTTTCATTGAATATTTTTGCTGGAATCCTTTCTTTGCCCATGCGCTCCACATGCCCGGCCCACTTCAATCGCATTATTTGTACATACTTCACTATATCGACATCCTTACATAGTTCCCTTAATTTGTGATTATATTTTATTCTCTATATGCCTTGTTCTAGCGTAGGTCCAAAAATTCTTCTCAGCACCTTGCGCTCGAATTTTGTCAGCAGGTCTTCACATTTAGCAGTCATTGTCCACGTTTGGCATCCGTAGGTCGCAATCGGTCTTATGATACTTTTGTACACTATTAGTTTGGAACTAACTCCTACTATTATAGCTGTGACTTCATCACATTTTGTACTGCAAAATAAGCTTTATTTGCCGCTGTTAACCTTTGTTGTATAGTCCGCACTATGTCGTTCTGGTCATTTAGTGTTGCACCCAGATAATTAAACTCTCTTGTTACTTCTATGTTCAAATTATCAATGCTTAAATTTTGTCCCAGTCGTGTTTGTAACATGATTGCCATGTATTTAGTTTTATTTTCGTTTATCTTTCAGCCAGTTGTTTCTGCTTCTTCTCTTAATTTTACCATTGTTTCTTTAACAGCTAGTACATTCCTACCTACTATGTTGAGGTCATCTGCATATGCAATAATTTGGCACGATTTATTTATAATTGTACTATTGGTGTTATATCCTATGCTTCTTATGACCTTTTCGAGGACAATATTGAATAATAATGGAGCTAGGCCGTCACCTTGCCGCAGGCCGGTATTAGTTGGGAATTTATCCGATAACTGATTTTGTATTCTAACTTGATTGGTAGATTCTGACATGGTTAATTGTATTAGGTTCACTAGTTTCAAGGGTATACGGAAGTCTAGTAGAATCTGATGGAGAGTATACCTATTAATACTATCATATGCTTGTTGAAAGTCTATAAACAGTTGATGTATGGGTAGTTGGAATTCCCATGCTTTTTCCATAATTTGTCGACATATGAATATTTGATCTGTTGTGGATCGCCCTCTTCGAAAACCCGCTTGGTACTCTCCAATCAATCCGTCTATGCACTCTTCTAGTCTTTTGCGTATTATATATGTTAAGATTGTGTATGCTATGCATAGTAGGGAGATGCCCCTATAGTTACTGCACTCCTGTCGATCACCTTTTTTAAATATAGGGCAGATAATCGCTACTTTCCAGTCGTCAGGCTTTTTTCTCGTTTCCATACCAATTTTATTAATTTATACAATTTTTCCGCTACTACTTCCCCTCCTTGCTTTAGCAACTCAGCTGGTATCTTATCTGCACCTGGTGCTTTGTTGTTCTTTAGTTGTCTGATTCCTTCTTCTACTTCTGCACGGTTTGGTTCGGGTATGGGTGATTGTACCATGTCGTCGTTATTTCGTACTCTTTCCTCTATAACCTCTTGGTCTTTATTTAATAGCTCTGAGAAATATTCTTTCCATCTAGCTAAGATTCTCTTTCCTTCTGTTAATATTTCGCCGTTATTGTCTTTACATAGATTTATCTGAGGGTGGAATTCGTTTTTTGTATTCTTTACTGTTCTGAAAAACGTTCTTGTTTCATTGTGCTTCTTTGTTTCATCCAGTTGTAGGAGTTGATCATTTATTTGTTTTCTTTTTTCTCTTCTACACACCCTTTTTGCTTCTTTTCTTAGGGTCTTATATTGATGTTCTTTCTCTCTCGTCGGTCTTTGCAGTAACAGTTCTCTTGCTTTATTTTTCTGGTCAGTTGCTTTCTTGCATATTTCATTCCACCAGCCATTACAACGTCTTTTGTCTTCCATTCCGATTGTTTCCTCTGCTGTTTCTGTTATCACCTTTTTAAACTCTTTCCATTTATCTTCTACTTCTTCAAGAGATTCTCTTGTTTCGTCTGGTGTTTCGCTTATCTCGGAGCATTCTCGGAATTTTTTCTTTCCAGCTTTTACATATTCTTCACGTTTATCCACGTTCTTTAGATTTTCTAAGATATACTTCCCACCCTTTTTAGCCTTCTGTGAGCTTGACATGTTTATTCTATGTCGTAGCGTCATTTTAACTAGGAAATGATCTGAGTCCAGTGCTGCGCCCCTCATTGATCTAATATCCATCACGCTTGAGTAAAATCTGGTGCTTATTAATATATGATCTATTTGGTTTACAGTGCATCCGTCTGGCGATGGGGTGAATCCAATACTTCCTTTATCGTAAAAGGAAGTAAAAATATCATACGCATATTAAATAATAAAGTAGTACGCCATATAATATATACTACATATATAAAAGTAGATGTATAAAGTTCAATAAAACATTATTTTTACTTAGCTATATAACTCACCATTAACAACGTTTAAGTTTTCCATTGTAAATCTCAAACCAAAACCAATTCACTCATCAACTGACGAACACTTTCCTAGTTGAAATTGCAGGTAGAAATGGGACTCGGTTGCAATTTTCGTTTAGATATTTATCACCAAAATTTGTATACAAATAACACCTTTCTCAATACTCTAAAAGTGCTACCATCAACCGGGGTTATATCAGACGATATTTTCAATTATCTGCCTGTATTTCTTTTGTTATACGAAATTAAAGCTAACTAATGCATTCTATAGTAAGAAGTTAACCTAGTAAACATATTTACATAAATCTTTTAAAAGTTATCACGGTTATGTTTTTTTTAAAGTCGCCCGATATAACCCGGTGTTTAGGGTAATATTGGACGATTTAATTTTTACATTGAAAATAATCACTTATAATACCATGAGTAGTCAAAGTTATGTCGACTATTTTTGCGGTGGTGTCACGAATGTCCATTGCGCTTGGTACGATTAGGATGAGTGCGCTAGCACGAGTCCTAATCCCAAGCGCAATGGACATGAGTAGTGATACCACCGCAAAAATAATCTACTTAACTTTGACTAAGAATGGTATTCGAGGGACTATTTAATGAACCAAACTCATTTTTCAAATTAATTTTTAGTAAATCTAGCAACAAACTACGCAATTTCTATAGTAACAAAACACTAATATTGACTTTTTCTAATAAAAATCACATTTGTTTAAAATAGTCACTTGAATACCTTCTAGGAAGATATATCCACTGATATTTTTTTGATTGGTCAAGAAACGTCAGAATTCTGGATTTTTATTGGTCACTTTTTGACAGATGACAGGTGAATTGAATAGTCATCTTTATTCATAAAACAAATTATTGTAGAAACTTCAAAAAATTAAAAAACGGAATAATAAACTTCAAACATTAGATAAAAAACGAAAAATAACATTCTGAAAACATGAGTAGGTAGGTGGTACCTATTTGATCACTTAACTCTATAACTGCAGACCTTCAAACACATGAATGGATTTTAGGTGCAGTTAAAATACTGTGGACTTGTTGAAGTTTGATTTTACTCTTGTGTTCAACGTCCGAAAAAACAAAGGACTCTTTATGGCCCTTATAGGATCTAAGGCAATTCACAGCAATATAATCTTTTGCAATATTTTCACTGGTCCCTTCATTGTACAAAAACTTAACTAAAGCAAAACAACCTTCTTGTAATGTATCACAGGTTACTGGAAGTTCAACGTTCAGTACTTCCGACGTGGAATCAGCGTTCAGACTATCCTTCAGGATCGAATGGGATTATGCCCGTTGCTCGGAAACCAGACACTATATTATTCGACATGCGATCCTTGGATTTTTCCAGAAGCTTCTTCAGCAGTGGAGGAAAGACAGATTTCGGCACAATGCCTTTATGGGTCCGTTTCCATTCGGTTGGAGCGGTCCAAACACTGCAACGTCCAGAGGCTGACATAAGTGTGTCGAATTCTTCGGCAAAAATACACACTGAATGTTGTTTTCTGTGCAACTTTTGATAATGTGGTAGGACAGATGGCTTGCCAGGTTATCGCAAATAAGAACCTTCTTGCCTTGCTTTCGTCGCAAATAGGGAAGAGCTGTTTTGAGGAACCAGTCCTCAAATCATTGAGTGTCGAACCACCCACTTTGTGTTCTGTTATATTGCGAGTTTTCGGGACCACCTTCTATCCAGTCTGTGTAGAGGTTTGCACTTTTGTACACAACGTGTAGAGGTAAACAAGTGCCATCTCCAGCAGCAGCGAGCATCACAGACGTTGACATTTTGGAAAAATTCATTATCCTCCGTGCATGCTTTTCTCTGCGAGGAATAAAAACTAGTTTTTTACGGGATCATCTGTTAGGTTTGTTTCATCCATATTAACAACATTTTCAGGTGGAACCCCGTGGACTGTCTCGTTCAAGTGCTCAAAATTTTCTTTAATTGTGTCTTCTGTGATTTCAGCTTTCACTCGTTTAATATTTTCACGTCATTTTTGACAATCCGGGACTACAGTGAATCGAGTTTACCCCTGTGATCTGATATAACCCCGGTTGACAGTACGTTTAAGCTCACAGATGTTTTTAAAGTAGGTAATTTTATTGCTGCAGTTTGTACAACCTATTTTTAATACAGGTGCATAAGTGATACAAGTATTACGATGTTTGCGGTTTTGTAGTCTTAATATATAAATATAAAGCCTACAACTTTCTAATTCAAACTGTTTTTAATACTTTGTATATTCATAGCAAGTAGCAAGTCATGTTTAACGTGATTTTTTCTAAATAATAACATATACCACTATTTAAATGACACTGGAATGAACAATAAATTATCAAATTGTTTGTGCAGACAAAACAGTATTTACTCCATGTAGGCCTACGCCATACAATACCTTCAATTTAGTATCGCTTAATATTTGCAATAAGAAACAACGCACATTTTAGAAAATCTGCCAGTAAATTTAGTAAGTTTTACTTGTGTGTTTTTTTTGCCGTAATTATTGTATTAAATTAACTTTCAACTAAATTTAATCTTTTTTTTACTTAACAAAAAACCAGTGGGGGAACGCCGTTCCCCCGCGTTCCCCCTCCACTACACCCCTGCATATTTTACAAGTTTGATTCTCTCTGAAAAAAATCTTTTTCTTCTTCCTCTTCTGCTTCTTCTTTATTTAGGCCATTGACCTTTCCAGAGTATGAATAATAATAATATTTAACTTTATTAGCAAGTGCTAAGATACTACAAGAACTAAAAGTAAAATAAACTTATATATTCTAAATTAATGTAACAATATTTTAACATATTAATAAATTAACACTAAGGCCTATATTACACTAGGCCGCCTGGCGGCACAACCAGCTGCGCCACCAGTGATGTCGCATGTGATTGGGCATTGATTGTATAGACGCCTATTAGATTAGCGCAGCCGGTGGCGTTGCCACAAACTGGCTGGTGACTGGCTGCCGTGCCCCTCAACCACTTCGGCAGCCACGTTCGCGGAGAGTCATGGCAGGGCATTGTATCGTATCGGGCCTATTACACTGAGCTGCCAGGCGGCATAGCTAGTCTCGCCACCACTCGGTATAGCCACCACGAGGCCAGTCTAGTATGCACCAGAAATGAGAGAACATTTGGACAACAAGTATACATATATGCTCCTCCTTGTACTTTTAGGAATGTCACAAGTGAAGAATCCACAGTAGAATACGGAGTCTGTTAGCTTTTATCTTACCTTTAGATCAACCTTCTACATTTTATTTAAAAAATCATACGCTATAAAAGTGTGCTTGGGGGCCCGTCACTAACTGCTGCGGAGCCGGTGTGTATTCCTTAGTGATTGAAAAGCCCTAATTATCAGGGCGCCATCAAGTTTTTATCACTCCCAAGTACACTTATACAAGGTGATTTTTAAGATAATTCTTTCCGTTTACCAGGATATAAAGCTAAAAAAAATAAGCATTTTTTTCATTTACCACTTTTGCGAAATATCAAAGCTAACGGAGGTACAGGGTGTTCAAGTTATAAATTAAGAGCTAAAATTACTTAACAAAAATTAAACTAAACTCAACCTAACTTAAATGATATGTTCAAAATTATCACCATTCGCTTCTACAGAGCAGCTAGGAAAACCCCGGCCACTTTTCTTGCGGCGGTCAAGAGATGGCGTTTTAGTAAAGATATTAATATAGCCCCTTTATTTACAAATAGTAGCGACACCCTTTGATGTTGCCGCTGGGGCAAAATCACGTTGGTATCCCTTAAGTCCCTAGCATATTTAAAAATCGCCTAGGAAGTTGCATAATTAATTAAAATGTGACATTGACAGTTGTCGTGTTTTATTCATTTTTCTCTTCGGGGGCTAATTCGAAGTCGAGGACGTGGAAATGCCAGGGTGTTGTGTCGATAAGTGTAAAAATAGTGGCAGAAAAGGATTTCAGGTATTTAGATCTGTTATTTTTTCACTGTTTACACTGAAATTTATCGTTTAGTAGCTTTTTGTATTTTCATGTTTGCATCAGGTTTGCCCCACGATGTCGCTACTATTTGTAAATAGAGGGGCTATAGATATTAAATTAAAATACTGACAACAACGCAGAATCCAAGTGAACTACTGAGATTAGTTCGTGTGTAGCAACAATTGTAATTATGCTACTACGAGCTGGTGCTGGTTAAGTTACTATACTTATACGAGCAAGCTTGTTCACCATTTTGAGGTACTGAAAAGTAGCGGCAAATAGCATACGGGAAGTCGAAAAAACAACGATTATGTCATTTAATTTTATCAGTTTTATAAATTGGGTCTGTTTAAAATTATAAAAAATTATTTAATAATAATAATTGACTGATTTTACACAACTGACTATTTTATTTACAACATTCTCTTAAATTACAATTTAAGCTTTTTAAGGTGGATGCCATTCCTTTTAAAGGAGTATCCCCTTATAGTGGTAAAATGTGTTAAAATAAGTACCTTAGTTCAAACAAGAGTGCGAGTGGCAGAACTCAACAGAACTGACAGATTCAGTTGACAGACGACAGAATGCATGGTTACCGGTCAGCGTAGCCAATGGCTTGGTGCTAAAATCCGTGTGGCACAAAATCTAGTGGGATAAGCTTGCCTGCTCTATAAAGTGTTCTAGTGCTGGTCGATACGCATAAGTCTGATGCCAACGATGTTGCACAATTTGTACCGCCATTCTGGTAAAATGATCCATTTGCTCTTGATAAAACCATTTCACTATAGTAATACGTTGTTGGAGATTTGTATTCATATCTGTTTCACTGTCAGTTTGACAGTAGAATTTAATTTTGAAATTGACAGTGGAAAGCAGCGTAGCTAATTTTAATTTAAATACCTAAACATAGTAAAAAAACAGTGACAGCTGGTAGTTGGAAAAGTAGCCGGGGTTTTTCTAGCCACTCTGTACACATACATTCTGCATATAAGAGCAAGTAATAAGCATATTCACTAACTCATTATTTTCATAAACATGAGCCATTATTGTAGTAATAACATTTATTTGTTCCTCACTTGTAAACATCAATTTATCAAGTCACTGTATTAATCAAGAAAGTTTATTTTAACAAGTTACTAACTTGTAAAATCTTTACAAGTTAACTGTCAGTTTTACAAGCGTGCTCATGGATATAATCCGTTCACGACCTTTTTGGGACAGAGTTGGGTATGATTTTTCTTTTCATGTTGGACTAACTGATTCGGTGATGTAGCGGATGCAACTTTTTTTTTCTGTCAGTGTCTGTTCGACATTTTCTTGCCACCACATTGCCAGATTTATTATTTTAATATTCGTAAGACAATAAATGCTTTATCATGTGTGTAAAAATAATTTTAATTTCCGTCAAAGGAAAAGTCAAAATGCCCAATATAATTTTGTTACAACAAAAAATTTCCATTAAACGATGCTACTTCCAATTTAAAAAGGACAAATCAGATCTAAAAGAACACGAGTTGATGTCGAGACTAGAGAGAGATCCGGCAACAATGTACGTATTCAGAAAATATAACCTTAAACTGAAAACAACCTAACCTAACACAAAAAGTGTCAATTTCCATTAGGGAGTTTAGTTGCCACAGAGGTACTGCCAACAAAATTACTAGATGGTCATAGCCTCACCTGACCCAAAAAGATCGTGAACGGCTTATAAATGATAGCGTGCAAAGCCATAGTTGTCTTCCTTAGTATGTGTCATATTGATGAACTTAGTTGTTTGTCAGTTTGACATTTTGAATAAATGGTAAATTTCTAGTTATTTACAAGTGAGAAACAAATAAAATATTCAACAATACACGCAATGTAACAGGTTTTACTGGCTCAAGAAGGTGACTGGATCGCCTGCGGCTCACCAGTCATATCCTTCTATTCGCCAGTAAAAACCCTCTTACCAAGCTAGTAATGTTAAATACTATAATAAAATTGCAATGGAAAACTAGTTGACAGGTCATTGCTTGACAACAGAGATAAACAAAAATAAAATTGTCTAGTTTTTAATTTGAAACTTTAACACCCTATACCTCCGTTAGTTTTGATATTTCGGAAAAGTGGTAATTTTTTTTTAGCTTTATTTCCTGGTAAACGGAAAGAATCTACTTAAAAATCGACTTGAATCTAGTTTAGCGACCAACTCCAATTGACATGTACTATACACCATTCAACGCGTTTCGTCGAGCTGAAAAATATTGCTGCTGGGGACATTCGGGGCAGACCAACGGTTACTGAGATACAGCACATTAAAGATTAAAATGTCCCACACTAAGTCTATGGCACATTCGCTTTAAAATGTCTTTATGTTAAATCATGTGTGTTGGGTTGGGTTGGTTTGAGTTGGGTTAGTTTTGGTTGGGTTGGGTAAGGTTAGGTTAGGTTAGGTTAGGTTAGATAAGGTTAAGTTAGGTTAGGTTAGGTAAGGTT